>OU974061.1:4875000-5475000 GCA_918843915.1 Notodonta ziczac | reverse complement strand
ATACAGACCGTAATTTTTTTTTAAATCGCGATTTTGCTATAGGTGTCGTATGTAATTTCATATACCTACATTTAGTGAAAAAGTGTTATTTTGATATTACAAACAGACACTCCAATTTTATTTATTTGTATTGATAAAACACGAAACAACGACTTGCAAAAAAGAAAAATGACAATAAACTTAGCATAGGTATTTCTTTATTAACTTTTCGTACACTCTGCGAACTGAACGAACACATTTTGTTAAGGTCAATTCCACGCGGACGAAGTCGCGGGCACAGCTAGTTTACGATAAAATAATGACCATGAATAATATCATGTTTTTGTATGTTTGTAGCTATTAATTGGACATAACTGATAATATTTCCACCAAATACAGGAAAATGTATATTACTTATACCAGTTCATTAAATTTGTTTTTGTGTGCAGAGTGTTTCAAAAGCCCGATTTCATATTTTACGGTAGTACCTATATAGGGATACGCTTTGGGTTGAGAACGGAACGGTGTATTTGAGTTTTGAACAGTATGAATTGGTGGAAAGGGAGTGAAAAGGTATGAAGTGTAATCTAAATTGTTGGTTAATAGCTATTTAAAAGAATTAGAGGAACCACAATAATTAACTTTTATTTTGATATATATTAAATTACAATATTAACGAATATCTTGCAGAGAGTGTTGATCACTCCAAGAATACAACGAAAAGAGGACGCTCCGCTTGTGCACAGCAGTTTTATTTCATCCGAACGCGCCGTTGGAGAAACGTCAGCGATTCAAATATAAAACTGCCCGTTGATCCATAGATGGCGCTGTTCCATTGTTGCCAACAGAAGGTAGGGCGCGATTGCAAAAAATAAGATTTAAAAAATAATTTTACAAAGAATAAAGTTAAAATACTTTTATTAAACTACAAATGGTGTTATGGTACCAATTGAAGAAATCCACCCACGCTGCATACGGTACATTACATACGGTAGCTGAAATGTAGATGTCTTTTATAGACAGACTATACGTAGCTAATTTTCTGATTTTCTGAGTGAAGGACCATTGAATACTCATCACGACTTTCGTGTTACCGCCTTAGTACACGTCTGATGGTTTGGTAAACATTGGAATCTGTATTTACGTATAGCAACCAATATTCAAATATTTTATTAAAAATACCTACCTGCACAGTACTTGAGATTAGATTTTTTAAAACAATCGCGATCAAATGTTTTAAAGCCATTCAATTCTATAATCATCTCTAATAAGCCCCAAGTATTATTTCGGCCCCAAGTATTTGGAAGTACGCTGTCACAAATATATCGTAGAATTTACTAGAAGTATCTAAGTAGGTACCTACTATGTGTGGCGAGCCCGGTCGGTAGATAAGACTTGAAAAAAAATTGGTCGGCGAGGGCAGGGGCTACACAACACCGCGTCAGTAGGCGCCGGCGACCGGGACAGACACCATCACACAGTACTAAGGCTCTCTCATAAGGCTGCTATCATCAGGAATATAAGCGGGTGAGTTGGATGTAATATATTATAGTAATTATTAAATTTAGATTAAGACCACCCATACACCTTAGCTCGCCAAACACAAACCCGTGTGGACTATGGACTAGCTAGTTACACCAGGTGTGGTTTTTTAAAATTTCAACTAGTTCGTTATCAACTAATCGGTCGTTCCAGGTGCAAGATGAGATGGTTCGCCGTGCTGTGTGTCGCGGCCGCGTGCGCCAGTCCCGTCCGCGCGGACTGCGACGGCTGCCTCGACGGGTGGTGCTATACGAGGCACCGCCTGCCCGCCAAGGGCGCGGGTGGTATCGGAGACATCGACAGGAACACCAACACGCTGTACCTAAGCAAATATCTATCCGAAGACCGAATCGGAAAGTGCAACCTGGACACTGGGACATGCAATGAGTACAAAGTAAAGGACATACGGAAGATCGTTGTGGACCAACGTACCGGGGAAATTTACGGCAACAGTAACGGGCGGAATGGTATCTACAGATTTGACCTTGCAAACAACAAAGAACACTTGATAGTTAGTGACGTCGGAACCTGGTCTATGCAATTCAAAGATAAACTGTACTACGCAGATGTATATACTGGTGGTATCATTAACTATGAGAACGGGGTGTCGCGGGCGGTTCCCGGAACAAATGGATATTATGTATCAAACTTCGTCGTCGATAACCATAACGATATTTATTTTCGCGCAAAAGAAACTTCGTTTGCTACGAGAAGGCTGAGTGAAGGAGTAGTTCACCACGATGGTTACTTGGACAATATGAGCTTTCCGACTGTAGATAAGGATGACAACGTCATATTCATTAATTATACTTATTCTGACCTACCATCAACTGTTACCACGTATATTTATAGAAAAATAGACGGGCAACTGGTGAAGGTTGGTGCCATCAACGATCACCCATATGGCCGACCTCTGTTTGACAGAGACAACAATCTTGTATATTTTACCTTAACTGATGCTTGCATCCATCTGAAGAAGGAAAACACCGTACAATGCGTGATAGATAATAAAAAGATCAAGATCAGGGCCCGAACAGCTCCGTAGCCTCAAGGAGACTCGTTCCCTTCTTATTTTCGTGTCAATAGTTCAACAAGTTATGTGTACCTACCTATAGTACATTATTTACAAAGCCCTGATAATTTTATGCGGGTTCAAAGACAATTTAGCTTTCCCCGGGACTCGTCTAGGGTCAAATAATGGCGTCATCATTGAACACCATTGTCAATTCCGGCTTACAGTAGTGACAGTGGGGGAGTGTGTGGCCCAATCCCATTAAAAAAGCAACTGGTACGAATAAATATACAGAGTCTACACTGCACATTTTACCCGATGCAACAAGTGCTGAGAACAACAATTACGCATTTTCAAATACAATCAGTAGTTCATGATACCGAGTCTACGAAAACTCAATAGTCAAATTCATTTGAGTACTTAGTACGTACGTCCGTACCTTCTTGTATTAATTAATATTCATTATGTTAGTAGGAATAGTTATTTTCTATGTCCTCCTCTGACAAAATATTGGTTTAATTTTGTCTCACAAAAGACTATTTTATAATTATAATAGTCGTATTAAATACGTTTTATATCGCGCTCCTCCCATCTATTGGGACACGTTCCCATCGATTATTATTATTATTAGATATTATAGTAGCGTGGTGTTTAGAGTGTAATAAGGCATAAATATATTATTATTATGATAATATTATAGTTCGTTTATTACACAAATACGCGAGCTGTGACTGTTATGACACTGGCATATTAACATCAGGCGGATCGTACATTTGTTACCAAATTGTTAATAATAAAATAATACAAAAACAACTCCTTTGTTTGTATTTTATAATTTTACTAGCGACGCGCCCCGGCTGCGCCCGGCTCTAAGATTATCAGTGTTTCTCTACTATATTATGCATATGTAAGTATCTATACAAATAAATATAATTGGAGTGTCCGTTTGTAATATCAAAATAACACCTTTTCACTAAATGCATATGAAAGTACATACGAAACATATAACAAAACTGCGATTTAAAAATGTTTTGTCCGTCTGCCTGTCTGTATGTTTGTTCCGGGTAATCTCCGAATCGGCTGGACCGATTTTGACGGGACTTTCACTGGCAGATAGCTGATATTATAAGGAGTAATTTTTGTAACGTTTTTGTAATGTTTTTTTATTAACAACAGAATTAACATAATTAAAAATTCTAAGTAAATCTATTGACATAAAGTTGTAATCTTTAAGAAATCCAATTGTTAGTTTTTATCTCAGAGTACTAGTGTATGATGTACTAGTTCCTATTTATACTCCAGAGTGAGCTTTTATCAAATAATTTACACACATATTTATTTACTACTGTCTTGTCAAATTTATTTGTTACAAATTTAGGCACCTTATTTGAGAATAATAAAATAATTAGATCACAAATGCTGCCTGTCGCGCGGTCTTATAACGCGCGAGCGGGCTTTTGCGATAGTAGTATATTATATAACTCAAAGGTGACTGACTGACTGACTGACAGTGATCTATCAACGCACAGCCCAAACCACTGGACGGATCGGGCTGAAATTTGGCATGCAGGTAGATGTTATGACGTAGGCATCCGCTAAGAAAAGATTTTGATTAATTCTACCCCCAAGGGGATAAAATAGGGGATGAAAGTTTGTATGACACTTTGTCAATTTTAAACCGATCGGGCTGAGACTTTGCATGCATAAAGTTACTATGACGTAGACATCCCCTAAGAAATGATCAATTTTCCACGCGGACGAAGTCGCGGGCACAGTTAGTCATACATATAAACCTTCCTCTTGAATCACTCTATCTATTAAAAAACCGCATCAAAATCCGTTGCGTAGTTTTAAAGATCTAAGCATACCCACACGGGGACAGACAGCGGGAAGCGACTTTGTTTTATATTATGTATGTAGTAGTGTTGTAACGAATATTCGCATTCGCGAATATTCGCATATTTTTTGACATTCGCATTCGCATTCGCAAGAATCTATGCGAATGTTTGGCGAATGTTTTTAAAAAACAATAAGGCAATTATGTATAGATGGATATGTAATGTTAATACCACTAGTAAGAATTACATATCTTTTAAACAAACTTGCTCATAGGGTGACCCTTATTGCACCGCTTTAAGGTTCATAAAGCAGCTTATTACGCACCAGTGCTTTTGACTTTACATTGTTTTTAATCACAATTAAAATAATAATGAAGATAAAATAAATGAATACATGATTTTTTCTTTTTGGACTGATGTAAAGTTCTTATAATGAGTGTTAATTTAAATAATTAAGCAGTGATTAGACTGGTTGCACAATCAGTGGTGCGTGGGTTTGAGAATCAGTCCAAACTCTAGATTTTTAGTAAATAACTATTTATTTCCTATAATAAACCATTTATAATGTGGTTCTAATTTAAAGGATGAATCTTGCTTCTTACGCAAAAAGGGCCACAATGAAGCTCAATATTTCGTAAACGGGAATTGATATTGAAAAACTGTCAAAGAAACCTTCAAATTATTTAAAAAACCCTACTGAACAATACCTCAATCGAGGAGGTGAGCAAACATTTTTTTCTCTCCCCTTTCTTAAGTACGGGAGCTACAATAGAATAACTTTGCTTTCAAAATTGAAAATCACAGATTTTTTGCGGTACATGAACTCTGTTTTTTTTTCCAATTTGCATTATTTTAGCCATAATAGTCTCTGAATAAAATTACTGTGATGACAGAGGGACGGGCAGACGGACAAAGTGACGTGGCGACATGAGAGTTTGACTACGGAACCCTAAAAACTTACGGCGCGCCATCTTGTTTTATTTTTCATTCATTCTGCAATTCTCTAGGTCTTAAAATAATTCGTCAATTGTTTTTTTTCAATAAAAATTAAAATATTTTTTTACACTCAAGTAGGTTGTCCATTGTCGTATGAAACGCGTGAGCATTGTTAATTACACACCTTGGCTCCATCACAGCCCTCGCGTTAGTCTCTGGCTGCTAACCAGCCTCGATCGTAACTTAGCTCACTTGTACATAATGCACTTATTTACTTATATATGAATTTTAAAAAAATATGGAACTGTCTTGACGTAGGTAACTAAATTATAAATAGGATATTGAATAACAAATAAATTTGATTAATGCAATAATACTAAACTACCCTCAAATCAAAACAAATCTCTTCGAATTATTTTTATGTGACTAACTTCGTTCTTTCAACCTGTATGGGTTCGGCAATGTTCGGCCGACACGAAATGTCAAACCAGTCTAACATTTTGCGCGCTCTTTATAACCCCCGACGAAAAAGAGGGGTGTTATAAGTTTAACATGTATATCTGTGTATCTGTCTGTGGCATCGTAGCGCCCCAACGGATGATCCGATTTAATTTTTGTTTTTTTTTTGTTTAGAAAGGTATTCTGTTCTGTGTTTCACGAAAATCGGTTCAGCCGTTTGAAAATTATTAGCTCTTTTGTAGGTTAAAACGTCTTCGCATCGGATTTAAAAAAAAAACAGTTTAGAGTTATTAGAAAGTCAACATTCGCATTCGCATTCGCATTCGCGAATGTTGGAGCCAAATATTCGCATTCGCATTCGCGAATGTCAAAAATCCAACATTCGGTACATCACTAGTATGTGGTGATGGTTTAGTTTAGCACCCCTGCTGCATCAGGCTGACGACTTGGAACCCAGAGTTCAATTACAAAGTTTCTGCTTGATAAACCTACTCTTTACAGACCCAAGCGAGTGCGTGACATTGGAGTAGCCATTACCTAAGCGGCTCCTATCGTACAGTAGGCTGTTACCACAATCTATTATAGTATACAATATACAATACCTACATACAAATAAATAAAATTGGAGTGTCTGTTTGTAATATCAGAATAACAACTTTTTTACTAAATGCGTATGAAAGTACGTACGATACTTATAACGAAAACGCGTTTTTTTTGTCTGTCTGTCTGTCTGTCTGTGTTTGTTCCGGGTAACCTCCGAAACCGATTTTGATGGGACTTTAACTTAACAAAATAGTCCGCGTGGAATTTAACTTAACAAAATAGCCCGCTCCCGCGTTTTGAGCCCGCGCGACAGGACCCATTTTTTTTGTTTCACTAAAATAGAAGTAGTCTAAGTTACTGCTTATAACATCAGCTATCTATCAGTGAAAGTCCCGTCAAAATCGGTCCAGCCGTTTCGGAGATACTCATTGATTTCATTGATTTCACGCGGAACCCTAATTGTTTTTTCTAAAATAAAAGTAGCCTAAGTTACTCCTTATAACATCAGCTATCTGCCTGTGAAAGTCGCGTCAAAATCGGTGCAGCCGTTTAGGAGATTACCCGGACAAGATTACAGACAGACAGACATACAGACCGTAATTTTTTTTTAAATCGCGATTTTGCTATAGGTGTCGTATGTAATTTCATATACATTTAGTGAAAAAGTGTTATTTTGATATTACAAACAGACACTCCAATTTTATTTATTTGTATTGATAAAACACGAAACAACGACTTGCAAAAAAAGAAAAATGACAATAAACTTAGCATAGGTATTTCTTTATTAACTTTTCGTACACTCTGCGAACTGAACGAACACATTTTGTTAAGGTCAATTCCACGCGGACGAAGTCGCGGGCACAGCTAGTTTACGATAAAATAATGACCATGAATAATATCATGTTTTTGTATGTTTGTAGCTATTAATTGGACATAACTGATAATATTTCCACCAAATACAGGAAAATGTATATTACTTATACCAGTTCATTAAATTTGTTTTGGTGTGCAGAGTGTTTCAAAAGCCCGATTTCATATTTTACGGTAGTACCTATATAGGGATACGCTTTGGATTGAAAAGGGAACGGTGCATTTGAATTTTGAACAGTATGAATTGGTGGAAAGGGAGTGGAAAGGTATGCAGGGAGGGTGCGATTGCAATAATTCGATTTAAAAAAATATTTTTATGAAGAAGTTTATGAAGTTAAATTACATTTATTAAACTACAAATGGTGTTATGGTACCAATTGAAGAAATCCACCCACGCTGCATACGGTACATTACATACGGTAGCTGAAATGTAGATGTCTTTTATAGACAGACTATATGTAGCTAATTTTCTGATTTTCTGAGTGAAGGACCATTGAATACTCATCACGACTTTTATGTTACCGCCTAAGTACACGTCTGATGGTTTGGTAAACATTGGAATCTGTATTTACGTATAGCAACCACAAATATTCAAGAAAATTTTGTAAAATACCTGCACAGTACTTGAGATTTGATTTTGTTTACAATCGTGATCAAATGTTTTAAAGCCATTCAATTCTATAATCATCTCTAATAAGCCCCAAGTATTATTTCGGACTTATGAAACAACCTGTAGGTACTGTGGAAGTACGCTGTCACAATTTATATCGTAAAATTTACTAGAAGTATCTAAGTAGGTACCTACTATGTGTGGCGAGCCCGGTCGGTAGATAAGACTTGAAAAAAAATTGGTCGGCGAGGGCAGGGGCCACACAACACCGCATCAGTAGGCGCCGGCGCCCGGGACAGACACCATCACACAGTACTAAGGCTCTCTCATAAGGCTGCTATCATCAGAAAAGTAAGCGGGTGAGTTGGATGTAATATATTCGAAATATTTCAAATTAAGACACCTTAGCTCGCCAAACACAAACCCGTGTGGACTATGAATTAGCTAGGAACACCAGGCGTGTGGTATTTTTATAATTGAACTAGCTGAGCCCGCGATTTAGTCCGCGTGGAATTTAACTTAACAAAAAAGCCCGCTCCGCGTTCTGAGCCCGCGCGACAGGACCCATTTTATTCAATTTATTTTTTCTAAAATAAAAGTAGCATAAGTTACTGCTTATAACAACAGCTATCTACCAGTGAAAGTCCCGTCAAAATCGGTCCAGCCGTTTCGGTAATACCCGTTGGTTTCATGTGATTTTATTTTTTACGCGGAACCCTAATTGTTTTACTAAAATTAAAGTAGCCTAAGTTACTCCTTAAAACTTCAGCTATCTGCCAGTGAAAGTCCCGTCAAATACGGTCCAGCCGTTTCGGAGATTACCCGGAACAAACACACAGACAGACAGACAGACAGACAGACAGTCAGATAGACAGGCAGACAGACAAAACATTTTTAATCGCGTTTTTGTTATAGGTGTTGTATGTACTTTCATATGCATCTAGTGAAAAGGTGTTATTTCGATATTACAAACAGACACTCTAATTTTATTTATTTGTATAGACTAGTTCGTTATCAACTAATTGGTCGTTCCAGGTGCACGATGAGATGGTTCGCCGTGCTGTGTGTCGCGGCCGCGTGCGCCAGTCCCGTCCGCGCGGACTGCGACGGCTGCCTCGACGGGTGGTGTTACACGAAGCACCGCCTGCCCGCCAACAGCGCGGGTAGTACCGGAGACATCGATAGGTACACCAACACGCTGTATGTAACCAAATATCCATCCGAAGACCGAATCAGAAAGTGCAACCTGGACACTAGGACATGCAATGAATACGAGGTAAAGGACATACGGAAGATCGTTGTGGACCAACGTACCGGGGAAATTTACGGCAACAGCTTCTGGCGGGAAGGAATTTACAGATTTGACCTTGCTAACAACAAAGAACACTTGCTAGTTAGTGACGTCAAAACCTGGAACATGCAATTCAAAGATAAACTGTACTACGCAGTTGCACATACGAGTACTGGTGGTATCTTTAACTATGAGAACGGGGTGTCGCGGATGGTTCCCGGAACAATGGGATTTGATGTGTCAAGCTTTGTTGTCGATAACAATAACGATATCTATTTTAACGCAGGGGTAACTTCGATTGCTACGAGAAGGCTCAGTCATGGAGTAGTTCACCACGATGGTTACTTGGACACCATCACCTTTCCGACTGTAGACAAGGATTACAACGTCATATTCATTAATTATACTTATTCTGGCCTACCATCAACTGTAGGCACGTATATCTATAGAAAAATAAACGGGCAACTGGTGGAGGTCGGTGCCATCAACGATCACACATATGGCCGACCTCTGTTTGACAGAGACAACAATCTTGTATATACCTTCTCTGGTATCGATCCTTACATCCATCTGAAGAAGGAAAACGCCGTACACTGCGTGATAGATAATAATAAGATCAAGATCAGGGCCCGAACAGCTCCGTAGCTCCTCAAGGGAGACTCGTTCCATTCCTCTTTTCGTGTCAAGTCAATGGTTCAACAATTTATGTGTACCTACCTAAAGAACATTATTTACAAAGCCCAGCTAATTTCATGCGGGTTTAAAAAAAAATAGCTTTTCCCCGGGACTCGTCTAGGGTCAAATATTGGCGTCATCATTGAACACCATTGTCAATCCCGGCTTACAGGAGTGACAGTGGTGGAGTGTGGGCCCAATCCCATTAAAAAGGGAACTGGTACGAATAAATATACCTACCGAGTCCACACTCAACAACAATGACGCATTTTCAAATACGATTAGTAAGTAAGTACCTACTTAGTGATACCGAGTCTACGAAAACTCCTGAAGAAAGCAGCGCTAGAGACGGTACACATGATAATAATACGCAAACTTAAGACGAAGAAACTGTATTAAATTCCAAGTGTTTCAAACTGGCAATAAATTATGTAAGTAAGTAAATTTAGAATTTTTTATTTAGTATTTATATCCTTATGTGAAATTGATGTTGGTATAATTGTTTGGTATTAGGACGGTACACACGTTGATTTGGTATTGCCTATGTAGAATGAAATGTATCATCTTCTTCTTCCTAAAGTTTCTAAGACCGAGGACAGACTGGCCGGGTAAGTATATCGGAGGGAACAGCATTATATGTTCAAACTAGCTGAGCCCGCGACTTCGTCCGCGTGGAATTTAACTTAACAAAAAAGCCCGCTCCCGCGTTCTGAGCCCGCGCGACAGGACCCATTTTTTTAAATTTAGTTTTTCTAAAATTAAAGTAGCCTAAGTTACTCCTTAAGACATCAGCTATCTGCCAGTGAAAGCCCCGTCAAAATCGGTCCAGCCGTTTCGGAGATTACCCGGAACAAACACACAGACAGACAGACAATTTTTTTTAAATCGCGTTTTTGTTATAGGAGTCGTATGTACTTTCATATGCATTTAGTGAAAAGGTGTTACTTTGATATTACAAACAGACTCCAATTTTTTTTTATTTGTATGTATGTATGTATAGATACTTAGATGGAATTTAGAGTAGGATTCGACACTACTAATGTCACGATTTATCGATCATCGTTGCTCAGAGTAGCCCCCCAGAGGCCTTCGGGGAGATTGCCGCCGCGCGCCGTCACTACGAAAAGTGTAGTGTTAGGTAGTTATAAATAGTCTAAGTTATATCAGAGAGGTGTTAACTAATTTAAATGGTGTAAGAGATATATTGACACAAAAGAATGGTGAGCATAATTTTCGATAATTTTCTTAATAACGCCAATGGAACGACATTTTGTGGATAAAATAATGATTACTTAGCGTTTTTAACTAAATTAACGGTGAGCAGAATGCACCCTTCGTGAAATAGACGAACTACCTAGTAAGTATATCGTACAATGACACCCTATACAAGGGCAAATGTATGCTTACCCTGCGAGGAAAATGTCCATGATAGGCACCAAATTGCCTACTTTACAGTTTTATCATCATCCTGTAAATCAATTGCAAATCAATCCAATACATATCTAGGTAAGTATATAAACGGATGGAGCTACCTACCTGCCTACAGACTACAGAGAATTCTGTCAGATAACGAACCTGGACATAGTTCAAAGTCCTCTTACGCCACTATTTATGTAAAAATACGCGAATTCTATTTCGATATAGGTAAGTAAATAAACATTGTGTCACAATTCACAATGTTACGTTCGCAAGTGGGCGGTGAGATCGCGCCAAGGTTATTTGAGAATGGCGGGAAGCGGAGCGATAGCCGTCCCTACAAAACATAAGAATCAGATCGATAAAATATTAATTGTTCTAGATCCTAGAAAGCTATTTTGGACCTAGACCAGCTGTCTAGGTTGTCATAGGAACTGAAGAGAATAATTAATCAAATCAGTATGTTAGACGTGCCTGTACTGAGAATAAAATCGAATTAGTATTACATTGGTATAAACGGTATACAAGTCAAGTTCAGCAGTAATTTTCATGACGTGCGAGCGTATAAAAGAGCAATGTATCCGCTAAAAATCTCGACTCATCACCCAACCAATTATCAATAACAAGTTCAAGTGAAAGAGATGGATTATCACGTCTGCAATGAGGCAGAAAGAGATAACATGTAAACTGTTTATAGGAATGAGAAGGCAAATCTAGATTACAGTAGGTTAGAAAGGGACGTGTACAAAACAGTGTCGACAACATTACTTTAGCTGTCACGATTGGTACGCATGCGTCATTCGATTTTGCCAGAGACGTATTTATCCACATTTTTTTTTCATTTTGATTGAATAGAAACTGAATTCGTAGAAATGAAAGGACGCGCTTAAAAAGCGATCTTTCCTTTACGTACGCACATAAATTCACAAAATATTTGTAATGTAAACCTATTTATATTTTAATCTTAAAATGTTAACCGACTTCAACAAAGGAGGAGATAGGTGTAGGTACTATGTTCGACTCATTTCTTTTTTTTATTTGTGTTAACCGATTTCCCCGTCAATTGTGGACTGATATTGACATTTGTTTGATAGGGGATACTCTCGTAGTGGTACCATAGAAATTCCATCAAAATTGGTGTAGTCGTTTGAGGGATATGGACAATTTACGGTTAATACCAGCAATACAATACGAAGTTTAGCACAAAAAATCGTGAAAAAAAATATTAAAACAACTAACACATATGGTTGTACTAAAAAGCTAGGAATAACTAGGAACCTTATAATTTATTTCATTTAGAATCGGTGCCACTATCTTTATACTACGTTAGGACTACCTACCCCTACTTAAATCTCACACACCCCTGTCTAAACCCAAAGGCATAGGGAAAAAAAAATAACCTAGCCTACTTACTTGAATTGGCACAGATACTTAAAGAAACAAATTATAAGGTTCTTAGTTATTTTCAGCTTTTTAGTGTACCCAGGCTTTTTGGTCGTTTGATATAAGAAAAATTTTTTTTTCCTTCGCTCCTTGTGGAGCAGGCTAAAGTCAATATGACCATACTGCCTCGTCTTACGTTTTTCCTCATAGATGTGATAATTTAACATTCAACTTCATTCGTATAAAATAATTTATGAGAGTTCTAATCCAATCCGATTCTTCAGTTTTCCAGTTAGAATTTCTTTCGTATTCTTTTTTGGTCACGTCCTTGAATATCGAATAACTATAAAGCATTAATTCTTTGCTGTAATCTGTAATGTCATTGTTGCAGTTATCCTTCATTTTCATGTTTAGTTATTGTATCGTCCATGTTTCTGTTTTACAGTATACCGTGTGTTTTTATTTTACACAAAAGCTATGTACAAATAAATTACATTTTATCTTATTCTAAATTTCATTTACACTACTTACAATAAATTTGTACAAATATTTAAAAGTTGAGACATTCATAAGCAACTCCTGAATGCAGCTGCGGGACCAATTCAGGTTTATTGTAGATTTGTAGAAGATCATCTATCAACACAAGGCGCTGAATGTTGAAAGATGAACACTCGAAGAATATATGATTCAGCGATTGGATTGTTTGTGACTGACAACAATCACAATAAGAAGAATCAACCATTTTAAGACGATAGAGATGAAAATTCAATCGACAATGACCAAAACGCATGCAACATATAGTAGAATAAAATTTTCTGTTAAAAAAAAATGTTGAAAACTTTCTCACAAAACCATGGTGTGGAATTAATCGGAACATCCATAAATGCATACCACGAACCTTTATTTTCCACATGTGTATAATGATACGAATGCCACCCCCATGCTTGACACATCCGCTGTTTTAAGAGACTTACAGCATCTGTGTGTGGTGGTATTGAGACATTTGTATCACATTTATTATTAGGAATTACATCTGAAAATTTAACTATAGTATTTGCAAAGTAGTCTGCTTTTTCATTTCCCTCGACACCTATGTGTGAGGGCATCCACATAAAACTAATATGTATATTTTCCCCTGATAATTCTGCCCATAATTGTTTTATAAGATAAAATATATAGTTAGTGTTTGCATGTATTCTATTATGTGCTAAATTTTGTAAAACGCTCATGCTATCACTAACCACAACCCATTTGGTGCGCCCTGTACTGTGAATATAAAAATAAATACAGCAATAACAGCATTATAAAAAAAAAACAACAGTTAGTTCGGCCCTGTCAAAATACAATCAGCTGTTTGTAATGACAGTTCCTCTGACAAATACAAAATGGTTGAAAACTAAAGTTGGCAAACAAAGAAAAGGAGCGTAATAGCAAAATTTAACGTCGAAAAAGCTTTTTTTAAAGTGAAAGTAAATTAGTTTAGTTTGTGTTTAGTGTTTTGTACAAGATGTTGGATTTGGAAATCATCCCTGAGCGTTCCCTCGGCTGTGATGCCTGGGAATTCGTTTTAGGTGAGAATCAAGTCTGTTTATTTCTTACGTCAGGAATTTGCGCTTTATTTCTACGAGCCGTATCTTACGCAATGGTGTTTTCATCGTTTCTGTACCATTGCACGTAAATTAGGTTGAGTATATCGTAGGAATAACAATGATATGGCCCAGGTTCGACATTGATTTTTTTTTCTGTGCAAGTGTCACAAACGGTCTTTGTTTCGTCTATGCACTCAATGTTTATTTTTTTTCTGCTAATCTTGACCGTGAAATTAATGTGTTGTTTTCATCATGTTTGTTGTGCAATATTTGCTTGTGACTTCTTTAAATAATATAAAAGACAGTGGATTCATTCATTCACTCCAGAATATTCATTCATTCACTCCAGAATTCCACATAGGGACTAATTTTCTTCCTTTTTTTGGGCCAGTAGCGGTCGGTAAAGGTGTTCTTACCTAGGTATATCATTATCTTCATGAGAAAAGTAATTTGTTCCCAATTAACTACCAACCTGACCTGTATAGGTATATAATTAATATAATCATCAACATTTCCTGAATGAGATAAAGGTTATTGCAAAGTTATGCCTATAACTAGCTACTGATATGTGAAAAATAAAACAGGATTTGTTATTAGCTGCTATTGTTAATATAATACATTTTATATATATATAAATGATAATTGGTATCTAGGTATACCCTCAACTATATTTTAACAAATAATTTTATAAAACCATTTAATTATAGGATACAAGTACTCAATATTTGTTTAACCCAAGATTAAAGCTGTCTCCGTGTTTGGTTTCATTAAAATCCATCCAATGGCTTCCATGTTATGTACTTATCCTCAAACAAACATAAAATAATTATAATAATGAGAGTTTCAACCTCAGTATTGATAAAATAATCTCTATTGCTTACTATGATTTATTAAAAGTATAGACCCTTATGGTATTTATGTATTGATGTGGCTCACCTTTACTTTCAATAATTTTATTAAAATGTATCTAAACCAAGTAAACAAGTCAATCAAACCAAGCCTTTTAGTTATCAAAATAAAATATATTTGTTTATACTGTCTGATACCTTATTTTTCTTCTACTGAACATTGCACCTCTTTTAGGTGTGGGTGGGTGGTCACTCGGACACTCTGAGCTATCTAAACTCCGCCACGAGGATCCCCATTCAATAATACTTCTGTATGAAGTCCCATAAGAGCCTAGGAGAGAAAATAACATAATGTGTAGTAGCAAGCACAGATTATATTTATTTTACAAATAAAATCACACAAAGAAACAAAGTCATTATACTCCTATTAGTCTACAAAGTTACATTTACAGTTGTGTCAGTAACAATTATCTTCGTGTTGTTTGTTATTAAAAAATCATCAACAGTAATAGTAACTTTGTATTTGGACATGTGTTATCTGCCAATGACTGTGTTTTGAAATGTTGCATCATTTTACGTATTTTGTAATTGTTTATTATAGATAGAATACTAGAATATACATAGTGTTAAAATGGCGTTTCATGAAATCATATTTGAAGCCCAATCCGTGTAGCTATAGGTATGGGCTAAATTTCCATCAATAATTATGTATACAAAGCCGCCACTCCAGATTGTTCATCCAGTGTCGAGCTACGAAACCACAGACAGATAAACGCGCTAAACTCGCAACACTTCTTTTGGCATTGCGTCGGGGGTAAAGTCAAAACCTCACCAAGTATGCCTTCCATGAAAAATAACAAAGTCTTCCTCACAAAGTTTAATATAGTGGGAATAGGGAATGGAACTACATCATCTTCATGATCTAGGACTGATCATAAAATGGTCTTCCTGAAACAAACATTGGTATCGTTACATTTATACGGAATACAAACAACAATTGGTATCGTTTTGCAGAATGGAATCAACCCACATGCACTGCTGCAGACCAAAACCAACCTTTGCGTTAGTCATTCTAGGTTGATTTCAGTTTGCAAAACTACGTCCAATTGAACACGACGCAATTTAAATTCACAAAAACAATAGGAAAATATTGATACTGGTACAATATTTTTTATTTGCACGTGCGACGTATTGTAATTACGTATGCGCAATTGTTTCGCGTGCTGGTGACGTCATTATCGGCGCACGCGCGAGCAAATTGCTAAGTAAAAGTTTGTAGTACCCACTTAGACTATACCAGGTGAAACATAAAGGGTATACTATTTTTTTTGCAACTTTGTAAATCTAAAACTGTCGGCTTTGTGGGAGAGTTGAAGTACTAAAGGTTTTGTAGACTTGTGAAATCTGTCAACAGCTGTATCCCTAAAACACCTTTTGTATTTCAAGTTTCCTCCAAAGCTGATAGTATTAGATTTACAACGTTAAGTTGCAAAAAAATGGTATACCCTTTATGTTTCACCTTGTATAACGATTCTTAGCCGTATTGATAAATCTATCTCAAATCTGAGAGCGATCTTGGAAATGTCATTCTAACGTCATACCAGTTCAAATTTTCATGTCAAACGCGTTCTCAAGATCGCTCTCAGATTTGAGATAGATTTATTAATATAGGCCTTAGACTCCCGAGCAGTGGTTTCAAGTTGAATAAGTAATAGGAAGTATTCTTTAACCCTCTAAGAACGGGCTTTAATGGGTTCAAACAGTGGTCCAAGCGATATGCTTTCAAGTTGCCTGCCAATAAGTAGGTACCTACCTACCTACCTACTATAAATTAAGCGTGTTCTAGCAATCCTAGTATCTATACATCTATACATCTATACAAATAAATAAAATTGGAGTGTCTGTTTGTAATATCAAAATAACACCTTTTCACTTAATGCACATGAAAGTACATACGAACCCTATAGCAAAAACGCGATTTAAAAGTTTTTGGTCTGTCTGTCTATCTGTCTGTCTGTCTGTCTGTCTGTGTGTTTGTTCCGGGTAATCTCCGAAACGACTGGACCGATTTCGACGGGACTTTCACTGGCAGATAGCTGATCTTATAAGGAGTAACTTAGGCTACTTTAAATTTAGAAAAACAATTAGGGTTCCGCGTAAAAAAATAAAAACACATGAGATCAAAGAGTATCTCCGAAACGGCTGGACCGATTTTGACGGGACTTTCACTGGTAGATAGCTGATGTTATAAGCAGTAACTAAGGCTACTTTGATTTTAGAAAAACAAAAAAAAATGGGTCCTGTCCCGCGGGCTCAGAACGCGGGAGCGGGCTTTTTGTTAAGTTAAATTCCACGCGGACGAAGTCGCGGGCTCAGCTAGTAATATATGATAATATCCTACTAATATATAATAAATGCGAAAGATTGTGAGTGTGGATGTATGTTTGTTACTCTTTCACGCAAAAACTACTGAACGGATTTGGATGAAATTTGGAACAAAGATAGTTTATAACCTGGATTAACACATAGAATACTCTACTTAAGTCTACTCGCCTAGCAGAGACTAGTCGTGGGCAGAAACTAGTCATAAATAAATCATAACCTGGGAAAACGTGTTGTATATTCTTCTAATACATTTGTAAAGAAGTATGGATGCTGTCGTTTCGACATCGGAAACTTGCCGTCCACTGTGAATAGGTACCTCTGAACGCGATAGGCCCTGAGGCAATACTAGATCATCATCATCTCAGCCGAAAGACGTCCACTTCTGGACATAGGCCTCCTCTAAGGTTCGCCACAATGGCCGGTCCTTCACCAGGTCGTTGGTCCACCTTGTGTGAGGCCTACCAACGCTACGCTTTCCGTTGCGCGGCCGACACTCGAGAACTCATCGGGCACATCGGCCATCTGATGAAATCAACCCCCCCCTCAGATAAAACGCACAAAAATTCTAGATATTGGTTGCCAATTGTTTATAAACCTTATTATTATCATATACCTACTGTCTGGCACTAGCTATGTAACGCCGGATAAGCAAAGACATTATCTACTATATAAAAATAAGTCGGGTTTTCCTTCCTGACGCTATAACTCCAGAACGCACGAACCGATTTCCACGGTTTTGCATTCGTTGGAAAGGTCTCGGGCTCCGTGAGGTTTATAGCAAAGAAAATTCAGGAAAAAATTCAACAGAAAAGCGCATTCCACGCGGACGGAGTCGCGGGGCACAGCTAGTTATGTTATCAATTTATCAATGTTAGTGTCAGTCGTTGACGCTAACGCCGCCGTTCGACTCACGCGCCTATGGCTCCATACCTACGTGATATTGATAAAATTAATAAAAATAACTAACGGCAATTGTTTTGACACTTAACCCTCATTATAAGTGAGTTATTTTCAAGAAGACGCGTGAGTTATTGCAAATTGACCCGTATGCCGGTGCCATAGAGTCCCAGCACGCGTCTTCAAGCAATAAACTAACTAGGTATATTAGATACCTACTTATTATCTGTTATTGTGGTCGGTTATCTGTCAAACTTAGTAGTCAAGAGGATTTTCTACAAATCGTTACGCTTATTGTATGGAAATCTTCTGGTGAAAGAGCCAAGGCAATTGACTACAGCTTATACAGCCTGGCGCTACCATGGCGACTTTAATTTAACACACAGGTAGGGCTAGTGGTCAATAATCATAATAGTAATAAAAAAAAGAAAAGTCCATAAGTACATAGAAAAAAATCGAACAAAATAGATACTAAATAAAGTAATCAAATTGGCATCACCCTTGAAATCCGATTCATTCAGCTACTCTTACGCTCTTACCTACTACTCGGAGCGGGGCGAGCTAATAGTATTATTATTATTTCTAATAGTATTACTTTTACGTTTTAATTTCATTGCAGAAATGTTATTATCCGTGACCTCGGCAGGTGACCTCTGCGCTAGAGTTATTTACGTACAGGCTGCTCAAAAATGGTATTTCAGAAAATGTTGAATAATTCAATGAATAATAATGTTTAATAAAATGTAAATATCTCGAAAGTCAGACAATGCGGAGCCTAATATGTGTGTTAATTTACGGTCGCCATGGTGGCGCCAGGCTGTATACGAGCATTTCCCATGGTCCCGGGGCGCCCCTCTGCATGGCGGAGGGTGGTACACCGTGGGTTTTTAGTGGGTATACGGCCGACTGCCGGACTCCCACATACCCCTCCCGCCTCCCCCGAGGCGGAAGGGGACCCATGAAGGGTTTTCCCACGAAAAAAAAAAAAAAAAAAAGGCTGTATACGAGCTAGCTCGCCCGGAGTAGTACCACCCATTCACAGATCGATGTAAAGCAGCTACTATAGCTGCGTTGTTTCGTATGATGAGTGAGAGAGCCGGGAGCCTTCTTCCACCCCCCTCCCATTCCCCTCCTTCTATCCCAATTCCCACTCCCCTTCAGGTCGGCAACGCCTTTGGTAGTGCAAGCATCTATAAGCTACGGTAGCTGCTTCCCATCGGTCGTAGTAAGCTCGTTTGGGTTCATTAGGGTCCTCACCAACTTGTTGCCACTATATTTACCCTACATTCTTAGGTACCTACCCCTAGGTAGGTACTAGAATTGCACCGAAACGAAATAAATAAAATACCTATAAGGTCCCTATGTTTTGGTCTAGACTTTAGTGCACCCAGGTTTTTATGAAGTAGGTTTAATTGAAATAAAACTATTTTACGGATTTTATCGCGTTTATTTAGTTTGTTATTTTCCCGACGTAAAGGGTAGGTACCTAAGAATGTAGTGTAAATATAGTGTAGTATTCGCAATGTAGTATTCGCGTAAATATAAGAAAACAATAAGTAGGTTTAATTTTTGTATACTTAGAAATATTTTTCTTATAACTAATGCCGTACGTGCCAACTTACAATTTAACTTACAAATTTTCCTTAAATAAGTAGGTACCCCAATTGGTTGAAAACTAGATTAGATAACAATTTGTTTGTTGCTAAATTCGTTAGGAAAACTTTGATACAAACATCTTGTTTACAACGATAACTATATCAAGGTCTCGGGGCAATAACAATTGTTACAATTCGGCGAATATCTTTAGTGGTAAGTATTTAAAATTATTATTACGCAAATATGTAGCGTGAACGATATTATTTGTATGCTACTAGGCCCACCAAACTCTCCGTGTACACTTTGCATTTAATTTATAATAAACATAAAAAATGGATCATATTTACAACATTCTAAATCATAATCAGACAAGTACAATGCCAGTTTATCCGGCTCAGCTAGCAGTAGCTTTAGCAGTTCAGGACAAACATTTTTAGATCATATATAGAGATAAGTGTATGAACCATTGGTTCGAAAAGCCATTATTGGTCACCATTGTCGATCCTGGTTTACAGGAGTAACAGTGTTGGGAGTGTGTGGCGGGAACAGTCCCATAAAAAAAAAACAAAAAAAACCTAAATCTATGTGTCTGTATTTTGGGTAACAGGCCCGCTTGCACTAGTGTTGTGTAGGTGGTGTGCAATCTACACTCCTACCACTGTAAGTGTGCAACTTCTGTAAGCCAGTCGGTAATGCCATCAATGGTGTCCAATGACGACGCCAAGGTTTGACCCTCGGCGAGTCCCGGGGAAAAGCTAAATTGTCTTGGAAGTTGGAACTCGCATTAATATACTTAATTGAAAGAAAGAACACGAGGAGTTGGAAGAAAATTCTCGGTATACCACCTTTGTAGAGCGGAAGACAGATATAACTGCCCAAGTGTTAATAATTGACGGGAAGTTTCCGATGTCGAAAACGACAGCTTCTAATTCTTTTTATAATTTATTTTGCAAAAGAATGTTGGAAGCTGTCGGAAAATGTGTGCTTGTGAATACACCCCCTGATGCTGGTTCTCTTTGCAGCGGCAAACTTGTATTCAGAGTCGTAAAGCGAGGCACCCTCTGACTGCTACTGGCCTTATTCACGAACAATACTTCTGTAAACTGAAACCAACCTATAACAACTCCTACTAGGGTTGATTTCGGCCTGCATTTTAACAATGTGGTTTGATTGCATTCTGCAAAAAGATGTCAGATTTTGGATGTTAATTATGATTAATTATCTTGTTACAGGGATGCATTTCTCTCAGTCAGTTGCCATAATACAGAGTCAAGTGGGTACAATACGAGGCGTTCAAGTACTATATAGTGATCAGGTAAGGTTTGTCTTCGCTTTAATAAGCATTTTGTATGAGCCTCGTTAGTGAGCATTTAAAACTTAAATACAAGACCTATTGTCCACTGGATGTTCAGAAAAATAATAACATACAGTGTATTTTGCCTTAAGATTCGGATTGAGTAAACAACCTTAGCAAGTCTTTTTAATATAATTCGTATTAAAAATAAATAAAAGACGTTCTAATAATAATTTAGCATAAGTATTAAAATGTTTTAACCTAACACCATTTGGGAAACTATTAATGATATATTATAAACAGATATTTAAAAATGAAACCTTATAAAGGCATGCCAAGATTGTTTGCAAATCCGCATCCTAAGGAAAAATACACTATAGAAGTTCAGGCTTCTGTTTTAGAAAGTCATTTGAACCATAGACACGTAAAGAAGAGGTCAGTTATTTTGTTTTTTTTTGGAAATTATATTGTTTGTTTCAGAATCCGTTGTCAGTAGATCTAGTAATAAATATGCCTCAGGACGGGATCCGGTTAATATTCGATCCAGTTGCGCAGCGGCTCAAAGTTATAGAGATCTACAATATGAAATTAGTTAAACTTAGGTATAGGTGAGTAACCACCTTTGTTATTTTACACAGACCAACAAGTCAAGACACGTCTAACGTCCACTATAGTAAGAGAAGAATGCAATCGTTAAAAGTTGGCGGGGTATCGGGGAGGATGGCGAATTTTGATTGGTCCATACAAGGTCGAGCCGTGAATGGACCAATCAAATGTCAGGTGCGGTCATATATAGGCGAGCGGGAGTGCCCGGCTATGCGGCGTCTATGACCTATTAGTCTTATATCGCCTGACGAACACACCAACTGTATGCTCCCAAACTAAGCAGCGCTTGTACTATGGGTGCCGCACAATGGACTGGGGGCGATCCCAGTGACAGACCTGGGTAAATTACGAAAAGGCCATTTCCTATTGCCCCGGCGGAATTGAACCCGCAACCACTATGCGCAGTGAGTCGAGCGGCCTGCGTTATTATATGATGAGTCAGTGCTATTTAGCTCAGTCATATCGTACTAGTCTACAAACACATTGGGCTCCGGCCTCCGACTCACTCACTCATCATTTGAAACGCAGCTATAGTACCTTCTTTACTCCGATCTTCTGTGAGAGGATGGTACTACCCCAAGCCAGCCTGTATATTGCTCTAGTCTAAAAAATATATAGTTTAAAAATTTGCCTAAGATCTCGCGGTTGAAGCCGACGTTGTAGGCTAGTATATTCTAACTAGAATGGTAAATGTATAACATTCTTAAATGTTTGTCTTTAAGTTGTATTTTTAAGTCTGTGGTCTTTTGTTACTTTGTTTATGGTAAAAAAAAATCTTCCTCTTGGGAACACGTTAATTACAGAAAGGCTGTGTTTTTATTCAAATCTCACAATAAAATCCTAAAAGCCACCAGCGACCTAACCAAAGTATTTATAGACAAATATCAATTACACAGGTTTAAACAGAAAGGGTATACTTTTCTTTCATAACTTAACTATGTAATTCTAAAACTATTAGCTTTGGAGGTAACTTGAAAAACAAAAGGTGTTATAGGAATACAGCTGTTGACAGATTTCATAAGTCTACAAAACCTTTAGTGCTTCAACGGTCCCACAAAGCCGATAGCTTTAGATTTACAAAGTAAAGTTGCAAAAAAAATTGTATACCCTTTCTGTTTCACCTAGTATGCTTGGTGAAGTAAAGTCCATTCTCCCACAGTGGTATGTGCTTCAATTCGCCGGAGATATCGCCATCTATCGAGCAAGTGGAGCACTGTTTCGGCGCGACGCACCCCGGGCTGTACGACTCGCAGCGCCATCTGTTCGCGCTCAACTTCAGGGGGCTCTCCTTCTACTTCCCCGTTGATAGTAAATTTGAGGTATGCAACTTTATTGTCTGAGCTGTACAGTACATTTTTGAACGGCTATAATATTCATGACCAATGGTTTTCAATTTTTTTAAGTTACCAGACTTAGGTATGTATTAATAAATCGATCTCATGTCTGAGAGCAGTCTTGGAAATGTATAAAAGCGTACTTATGACCGCTCTCAGAGTTGATATGAATAAAAAATTAGCCCTTTTGACGTCCCACTCCTGGGCACGGGCCTCCACTCACTACGACGGGGATCCAGGCCGTAAAATCCACCACGCTCGTCCAGTGCGGGTTGGCGGATTTCACATGTCTTTCGAAAATTGTTTAGATTTTCTAAGACATGCAGGTTTCCCCGCGATGTTTTCCTTCACTGTAAGCGAGTGATAATCATATAGAAATTATGATTCGCACATATCGACAAACCTAGAGGTGCGAGAACTTAACCAATTGGCTATCAATGCCTTAGACATTTATTTTGGTTTGTAAACTTTTAATTAGATGTAAGTATGAGTAGGTATGCACACCCCGCTAAACTAGCTTTCTCATTTTATTTAAATACCTAAATTTGAGTGAGATTTGATTATTATTTGCTATTACTATTATTTAGTGACAATGGTGTTGCCTGCTCATATTTTTATGCTGTTCCTGAGAATGTACACCATCTTTAATACATTGAATAGAGTAACCATTGAGTTTCTTGCCGGATCTTCTCAGTGGAAGCGGCATTCCGAACCGGTGGTAGATTCTGACTATTCATAAATGCTTTGTTGGGTTACGAGAATAACAACAATGTTGAGTTTGAGTTTATCATTTTATGAATTCGAGCCCTATTCTTATGTAATCTGTGCACCTGTTTGGTTGGTTAGCCCGGCTACGCGCACGGGCTGGGCTCGCTGCAGTTCCCGAACGGCGACTCGCCCGTCGTCTCGCGAACCACCATCTACTACGGATCTCAACACCAGGTGAGTGGAACATGGATTAGGGATCAATCTCGGTAAAGGCCTTTTCCTGGGCGCTTACCACATTTGAACGGTCGCGTTTGAAAGCAAATTAGAATTCAAACGCTCGCGTTTGCTTTTCTATTGCGTTTTAAGTAGCTAATGTGGTAAGGGACCTGATTGGCCCCTTTCTGGGTGTCACTGGGATCGCCCCCAGTCCATTGCACTGTACCAATAGTACAAGCGTTGTGGAGTTTAGTGGTCAGGGTGTTTTAATAGTTTGATATATTGATTGGGGGTGTGCTTGAGTTAGTATCGAGCATAGAATGAAATGGTGTAAAAATTTGATCGAAATTAGAATACACTTGAAAAAAAATGTTTGTGCACGTTTAAAAAATAACTGAAGTAGTATGAATATTCCAGAATAATAAATTGTATAAAGTTTGCATACTACTTGAGTAATTTTTTTAACGTGTATAAAAAAATTATGATGATAAAGTGTTCTAATTTAAAAAATTGTTGATTACTCCTTAATGCAGATTACACGGTTTACAAGGTCATTGGAAGTTATGACAAGTAAAAAAATACGTGTATTTCAAAAAATATGATATAGTATCTAGTCTGTCTTCACTATATCTTCAGGATATCTATTGGGGCATACCACCTGCCTGGCTGGAAGATCTCCTTTCCCGCTAAATTGGTTTGGCGTTTTCAATATGGTGTGGTTGCGAGTTCGATTCCCGTTAGGGTAAATTTCGGAAATAGCCTTTCCGTAATTTGCCTTTGTCTGGATGACCGGGATCGCCCCCAGTCCATTGTACGGTACCCATACCATACAGTTGGTGTGGCCGTCTGGCGATATAATAATAATATCATCGTTTGCACTGGTTGACCTCAACATGTGCCTTACATGACAATAAACATCTCACAAAGGGCCTCTACATGTTGGACCCATGTCCCCATGCAAGCCTTCCAAAGGACCGGACAGCCCGTGATACAGAGAGACAATAAAAATTTGACGACCGCTTGGCACAGTGGTTGGAATGTAGGCCGCTGCACATGGTGGTTGCGGGTTCGATACCCGCCGGGGTAAATTTCGGAAACGGCCTTTCCGTAATTTACTCAGGTCTGGGTGTCACCGTAATCGCCCCCAGTCCATTGTACAAGCGTTGCTTATTTTGGGACCGTACAGTTGGTGTGTCAGTCTTTAAAAAAGAAACAAAATGGTGACGTGACTCCCCCTTCCCCCCGCGCCTCCCCCCGCTCCCCCCGCAGGCCAGCAGCGCCAGCAGCGGGTCCGTGTGCCCGGCGCCGCTGCCGGAGCTGCCGCTGTCGTGCTACCGGCAGCAGCTGCACCTGCGCCGCTGCCTGGTGCTGCGCAACGGCTCCGGGACCGTCGGCCTGCGCCTGCACATGTTCACCGAGGGTGAGCACTCGCACAACACGGGCATCCTCACCCGTTCATAGACATTTATTAGAAACTAGCTGAGCCCGCGACTTCGTCCGCGTGGAATTTAATTGACAAAGTTCCATACAAACTTTCATCCCCTATTTTATCCCCTTGGGGGTAGAATTAATCAAAATCCTTTCTTAGCGGATGCCTACGTCATAACATCTACTTGCATGCCAAATTTCAGCCCGATCCGTTCAGTGGTTTGGGCTGTGTGTTGATAGATCACTATGTCAGTCAGTCAGTCAGTCATATTTGAGTTATATAATATTGAGATATCTATTTTGTCTCCTTCAAAGTAATCCCCCTCGGATATAATGCAATTGTGCCAACGTTTTTTCCAATCCTAGAAGCACTAAAAAAAACATTTTTCGTGATCTTGTTCATCTCCTCCTTCGATGCCGTCTTTATCTCATCAATCGTGGCGTAGCGTCGTCCTGAGCGTCATGAACCTCTTCAGTTTTGGGTCCGTGACGACCCAAATGTGCTCCAGAGTGTCTAGAGGCCTCCTGTGACTTTTTCCTATTCCCATCATCATCTGCCTTACCTTTTCCCATTATCTGGGGTCGGCGCAGTATGTCTTTTCCTTCCATACATCGCGCTTTCCCGTCATACTCACATCCACTCCAACCTCGTTCATATCATTCTTAATACAATCCATCCATCTTTTCTTGGGCCTTCCTCTCGCACTGTATCCATCCACATTCATATTCATCACTCGTTTAGTCACATGCTTCTCATCCCTTCTCATCACGTGTCCAAACCATTCCAGCCTCCTACCTCTCACTTTATCTGTTATTGGCGCTACCCTGACACTACCTCTTATATACACATTCTTCACCTTATCCATTCGCGTCACTCCACACATCCATCTCAACATTCGCATCTCAGCAGAGTGGAGACGTTTCTCTTCCCTTCCCGGCACTTTTTCCTGTTCCCATTAAAATATAATATTATACAGTGTTGGGTGGTCCCCGCAGGCGCCCCGCGGTCGCTGGAGGGCGGCGGCGGCGCGGCGCGCTCTCTGTGCCGCGTGGTGCGGTTCGGGGACGGCGCCGCGCGCGTGTGCGGCGCGCTCGGGGCGCCGGCGCGGCTCTACTACAAGGTAGGCATGGAAATTATTGAAATGAGATGAGATGAGATGAGATGAGATGAGATGAGATGAGATGAGATGAGATGAGATGAGATGAGATGAGATGAGATGAGATGAAATTAAGTGAAATGAAATGAAAAATATTAAATCAGTACACACATAAGAAAAGAACAGCACGTAATAATAAAATAAGTAAAATAGAAAGACTGTAAGAAAGCTGCATTTCCTACAGTGTGAGCTGTACCGAAATTGCTACTTTCAATTCATTGTTATTGCGTGAAATTATTATTTCTCGTTCACTGTTATTTCACCTGTGATTTTTCATAGTCAACGATTTTGTTCGTAGTGAATTTTCACTATGCCACGTAATCCTATGAAGTTGCCGGTCGATGATTAATCATAAAAACTTTGCGATTTCATTGCAATGATTTTTTAAAGTTTCCAACTATGTCGGTAGCAGGTGCGTCTTATGAAAACCTATATAATATGATTTTTCAAATGCTACCTGTGAAATGTTCCATCACAACTACAAGGCGGACGACAAGATGCGCATCCACCGCCCCACCGCGCGCCGCCGCCCGCCCCCCGCCTCCGACTACTTCTTCAACTACTTCACGCTCGGATTGGTATGTACACTCGACAAACTAAACGCTTGATCACCTTATAATTATAATAATTTGACGTCCCACTCCTGGGCACGGGCCTCCCCTCAACACGAGGGGGATTCAGGCCATAATCCACCACGCTGGCCCAGTGCGGGTTGGCGGATAGCACATGTCTTTCGAAAATTGGTTAGATCTTCTAAGACATGCAGGTTTCCTCACGATGTTTTCCTTCACCGTAAGCAAGTGATAATCATATAGAAATTATGATTCGCACATAGATTTCGGAAAATCCAGAGGTGTGAGCCGAGGTTTGAACCCAAGACCTGGTGCACGCAAGACGTGTGTTTACCCAATCGGCTATCACAGCTTTGATCCCTTATGGTTGCATTACAATGCACCTTATGGTTGCATTACAATTAGATTAGGGTATCGCACAATGGAGTGCGATCCTACTGGTACTCAGACATGGGAAAAATTTCGCAACCGCGAATGCAATGTAAATGTCGCAGCCAACTAGCTTAATTCGCCGTTCAATCAACAGCCTAGCCACTTTAGTATTTTTTAAAACTTTTGTAGTACTTAAATGTCAATCAGTTGCCTAAGCATTAGCCAGCCAGTTTATTAAATGTTGTTACAGACGATACGGCTGAATATCATTTAGGCCGCTAGTTGAACGGCGCTGTTTAGTAAAGTGGCTAGGCTGTTGATTAAACGGCGAAAGGTAGTTGGCTGCGATATAACCACTGTACCAAGCGGTCGTTAAGGTGGTGACGTACATATGTATATTCCAGGATGTGCTGTTCGATGCCCGCACGCATCAGGTGAAGAAGTTCGTGCTGCATACCAACTATCCGGGCCATTACAACTTTAACATGTACCACCGGTGCGAGTTCGAGCTGACCGTGCAACCCGACAAGTTAGTACAGAATAGAATGTCTTTAATAAATAATAATATCGCCAGACAGACACACCAACTGTATGGTCCCTAACTAAGCAACGCTTCTACTATGGGTACCGTACAGTCAACAAACTCGACGCTTGATCACCTTAAGGTTCCGTTTGTATGCAGTGACCAGCAGTCACTTATGGCTAGCATGGCCATAAAAACAATTAAAACAAATGGCTTTCCAAAAAAGGGCTTTTGTCTCATCGGACGCTTTTCGTCTCATTGCACAACACCGTAATGGGCGAAGCACCTAATGATTACTGCCTGCAAGCGAAATGTGTAAAAAAATTGATCAAGCGTCAACGTTGTGGATGATACAATGGACTGGGGGCGATCCCAGTGACATCCAGACCTGGCCATTTCTGAAATTTGCCCCGGCGGGAATCGAACCCGCAACCACCATGTGAAGTGAGCCGAGCGGCCTACGCTCGAACCACTGCGGCAAGCGGTCGTCAAATATTTTATTTGGAAACATAGATATGTGATGAATAATGATTAGGAAGTACGCAACTGTTCTAACTACCCTCTTTTTACCCGACTCCCGGAAACGAGGAGGTTCTATGTTCTTCTGTATGTATGCATGTTTTTAGGGTTCCGTAATCCCTACGAGGAACTCTTATAAGATCATCCAGTCCGTCCGTCCCAGTCTGTCACAGTACCATAACTTCTAGACTTTATGTCGGAAGTTGACGAAATTTGGTACCTTAAGAATTGTTGAAGGCACTAGTTAAGGTCGATGGGGCGATCGTGTTCTCCATACATATTTCATTCCGAATGTATACGAGACACACAAAGTTTTTCCTTGCAACAATGGATTTTATCACTTCTAAATAAATAATTGTATTCGCATCGAATGATTTCAGGCATTTAAAAATAGATTAACATAATTAAAATCGATCGTAAAATTTGTTAAAATTTACGCCTGTGTGTGTGAATTTGTCAGCGCCATCTGACTAAATTAGGCCATTATTAACATAAAATTTGTACTTTGAGTAAACTGCGTGCTAATAGTGTACTAGTTGAAATGACAGATGGTGGTGACCAAATTATTATTGCAAATATGTATATCCCTATATTGCGCCATCTATATTAATAATTCCGTCAAGGGGTACGGTAAACTCGATTGAAACGTTACCAGAATAAAAAAATAATGATTTCGAGTCGACAACATATATCCGCAAAATTCGGATTGTCGTGATAAACAATATTATAATTATAATATTCGGCACAGTACCGCCATATTTTCTATGAACGCATGTCAGTCAGTGTCAGTGATGACTGCGCCAGTGTTCTCAGTTGGTGGGCCATATTTTTAAAGAAAGAAGAAGTGCATTTATTGTTTAACCGTCAGAACAAACAAATTCAGTGTTCAATGTTCATGATGTTTCCGTACGAGTATTCATTTCATTTAGTTTTGCTTTGCATAGTGATTAACTTTCATCATCATCAGCCTATGCTTGTCCACCGCTGGACATAGGCCTCCCCTAATGAGCGCCATAGCGCCCTGTCTTCAGCTTGCCGCATCCAGAATCTGCCCGCAGTCTTTCGCAGATCGTCATCCCACCTGATCGGAGGGTGTCCTACACTACGCTTGCCGAGTCGAGGTCTCCACTCAAGAACACGTTTACCCCAGCGGTTGTCGGTTCTTCGCGAGATATGGCCAGCCCACTGCCACTTCAGCTTGCTAATTCTTTGAGCTATGTCGATAACTTTGGTTCTCTGTCGGATGTATTTGTATTTCTATTAACTTTGTTTGGATGTAAACACATCATGCCGAAAATTGTAATGAGTCACATTTCACCCGAGCGAAGCCGGGTTTTCATCTTTTATTATCATAATAATAACATTCAATAAAAAAATGAAGTAACGAGCTAAGTGTTTTTAATATTTTCCGGACATAATACAAAGTGTCTAATAAATAAATTAATGTATCGCTGACATGATAGGTATCAGATAAATAAATAAATATCGCCAGACTTACTCAGCAACTATATGGTGCCAAACTAAGCAACGCTTGTACTATGGCTACCATACATTAAACTGGCGATCCCAGTGACACCCAGACCTGGGCAAATTACGAAAAGGCCGTTTCAGAAAATTTCCTTTGTCGGGAATCGAACCCGCAACCATCCGATGCAGTGAGCCGAGCGGCCAACGCTCAAACTACAGCGCCAAGCGGTCGTCAATTCGCCACACGAGGTACTACGTTGTTGCAGACGCGACGTTGCCAATTGGTAGAGAGCGGCGACTTGACAACGTCGGATGTCTATTATAAAAGCGTTTGTTGTCGGAAATATTTTTTTCGTTTAGTGTATTATAGGTACGATCACAGATATAGATTTACATAGATAACGCAAGTATCACGATTTGTATTGAAACCAAGCGTGCCAAATTTTTAACACTTACTATGACGTCACAGATGGCGGGAAATCCAAAACGATTCAAAGACACCGATGCCGCAGATGCCCCTCTGCCCGCTACGATTCTCTCGAGTGATTATCTCGCTCATATTCATATTTTTATATCTGTGGTCGCGATGGACTGTACTGTAAGTTATCGGCGACAAACCTTGACACTTGGTCGGGGTTGAGGGTTTTCGGACACGCTAAGTACATTTGCGTTATCTATGTAAATCCAAATCTGTGGGTAGGATAGTGTTGCCGCTGGCTTAGGATTACCGTATAGGTACATAAAAATGAGAATTTACTGTATTTGCCAAATAAATACCGAACCTGGTATATACAAACCATAGATACTACATTATATATGTACACAGGTACTAGGTAAGTACGTAATAAATATTGGAACGAAGTTCCTTATCGCGCGTTGCGAAAGGGGGCTAGACGGAAAAAATTAAGACCAAAAAATGTGTACCGTAACATTTCCATTTCCTTTTCCTTTTCCTTTTCCTTTTCCTTTCCTTTTCCTTTTCCTTTTCCTTTTCCTTTTCCTTTTCCTTTTCCTTTTCCTTTTCCTTTTCCTTTTCCTTTTCCTTTTCCTTTTCCTTTTCCTTTTCCTTTTCCTTTCCCTTTCCCTTTCCCTTTCCCTTTCCCTTTCCCTTTCCCTTTCCCTTTTCCTTTTCCTTTTACTTTTACTTCCTTCCATTGTCCAAGCCATACAGTTGGTATGTTTGTCTGGCGATATTTCTTTATTGAATCTATGTGTGACTCATAATTTCTATATGATTATCACTAGCTTACGGTGTAGGAAAACATCGTGAGGAAACCTGCATGTCTTAGAAGATCTAAACCGTTGTTGAAACCTACGTGGTGGAAATCATCAAAGCACTGGCCTGTTTATAATTAGTTTTTAAATTCCGTGTAATTTATATTGACATTTGTTTTTACATAGAGTCTGTCAAAATACGCTTTACATAAATATCTTATCTGGCCTACGTATATGTTTTATTAATCTGCTGAGCTTCGCAAAATTAAACGGAAGCGTCAACTACGCGACTTGGAGCTTCGCCATGAAGATGTACTTGATCGACAGGGAACTATGGGACTGCGTCATGAAGCCTGCGGAGGAAGTTGACGACTTTCAACGCAAAGATGCCAAAGATCCAAGATTTGCTTGAGTCTAAGCGAACATCTATATCTCATCGTTATGACAGCTGAAACTTCGAAGGAAACATGGAAGCGACTTCGGGAAGCCTACGCTGACAGCGGGCTTGCTCGACGCTTACAACTTATGAAGAAATAGCTTGGTACTAAACTTGTATTGTACTCGAACATAGAAGCCTATGTGAATGACATACGGCATGTGCAACAACAACTGATTGCCAATCAAGCTGGCCTGGAAGATGAACTTGTTGGCGTGATTATTGCTGGCAGGACTTAACGACAGCTACAGCCCAATGGTGATGGCAATAGAGCATTCCGGCACCTCGATATCTACAGACTCGGTTGCATCGATCCTGCTGAAGGAAGAACGCCGAGATGCCTCTGCTACTGCTACATCTAGTGCCTTTTCGTAGTCTAGTGTAAATAGTGTGCCTAAGGTGTCGTGTACATATTGCAAAAAAGTAGGCCACGTAGTGTCTCAATGTAGGAAACACTACTAACGCTACTCTGTATAGGACTCTAGGTCCTATAATTTTTATTGAGACACGATTTTTATGTTGATTTCTTGGTATTATTGTTGTTGTTATAAATAAAAATATGTTTACATGGAAAACCACATCTATTTCTCAGTAATGTATCTCATATGTTATAAAAGTGGAATACACTAACAAGTGTATTACAATTATATTTTCACTATATTTAGTAACATCTAGATATATATAACAACTCAAAGGTAACTGACTGACTGACTGACATACTGATCTATCAACACACAGCCCAAACCACTGGACGGATCGGGCTGAAATTTGGCATGCAGATGTTATGACGTAGGCATACGCTAAGAAAGGATTTTTCATTACTCATACTCTGAAAGTAGGTCTGAAGTTGCCTGAGAAGCGGGTTGAAAGTAATACTTTTCAGGCCCGGGAGTTTCGCTTTCAACTGACAGCTGTCAAATTATTAAAAAAAACTAGTTCCATTTTCACATTTCTATGGAACCATGTTCAAACTTTTTCTACAGTCACTCAATTACAGGACGATGTAAAATTGAAATAACATAAAGTTAAGTATTAATTCAAGAATATTTTTTTTAAATGACTTAATTATAATTTAGTTTCAACAATTTCTTTAAAATAACATAGATTTGGCAAAATATTTAAAGATGAAAATGAAAAATAATGGCAAAAAGAAGTTGGCCGGCCAACGAAAAAAAAAACAAAATAGGCGGCAATTTTTTTTTCGAGTTGTAGAGTATTGTTTATACTTCCTTGTATTCGTAATGAAAAGCACAGTGTTTACCTCGGGTGAAAGACTTATTTTGTCCCTCGAACTATTAGCGCCCTCGCTTCGCTCGGGCGCCAAACCCCGTCTCGGGACAAAATAAGTAACTTTCACCACTCATGTAACAATGTACTATTGATTACTTCTACCCCAAGGAGATAAAATAGGGGATGAATAATCTCGAAATTTTTGTTAAGTTAAATTACACGCGGACTGTCGCGGGCACAGCTAGTCAGATAATAAAATTATTCTATAACAGATGTATATTTTTATCGGTTTTTTAGAATGATGAATACACATACAATAATGTATTTTACAATAGCAAAAATATAATATTTTCGCTATTTATTATAAAATAAAAAGGCCGCAATTAATATAAAAGTACGCCCTCTAGTGGCTAGTGGCTAAAATACACCTTTTGTCAATGTGTGCGTGTATGTATTACAATAAAAAGTGACAGAAGTTTTTTAACGGAAAACGCTTAGATTATGAATTATTTTAGGTTGATATTATTGCATATGTCTATGCAGTATAATAAGTCTTAATCGCAAACAATAGTATTATAGCTTAGAAATGCTCAAATTTTGCGTAAAAAATAAATAAGTAGAATCTGTTGACTACAGCGTCATCTTGAGAGAAACTGCAATAAACCCGACCGACGCTTTAACCTTAAACCCAAAAAAATAATTTCCTTATTGAAATGGCTACATAACCCTACATCGTGCGTGGCACGACACGCACTTGGCCAATATTTTTTATGTATGTTAACCGATTACTCCATCAATTATGGACCTGGGTTACTCCATCAATTATTATTATAGACATGGGTTAAAGGTTTAGGAAATCGCTTCGAATTACTTAGAATGATCCCCCTTCATGAGTTCGAAAGATACCCCTCCCCTGCTCATTGAGAGGTTGCGTGTTGCGTCAGATGCGAGGCGAACTCGCTGGTGGAGCGCGTGGGCGCGGTGTGCATCTCCGCGTACAGCAAGTGGGAGACCGTGTCGCGCGCGCTGCGCGTGGCGGAGCGCCCCGTCGTGCTCAACCGCGCCTCCTCCACCAACACCACCAACCCCTTCGGCTCCACCTTCTGCTACGGATACCAGGACATCATCTTTGAGGTGAGTACCCGTGACCTTCACCTTTAAAAAAACATTTATTGCACCTAACCTATTTTATTATACCTGAACTTCTCAGTTACTTATTGTGATTATCATGATCTATTTATATTCAAAAGTCAAGGTGAGGTGACCTTGACCTTAAGAAAAATATGCCTGCTTATCACGCATAAACTTCTTCGCCTTATGTACCTTTTTAGGATTATGGGATGTAACCTTTGAGGTCAATTACTTTGACCCTGACCTTGAAAAAAAGTGGTACCAATCAGTTCGACCTCCTGTACAGTCTCGCCAATCATATATGACTGCGATGACCTGGAGGTCACGGAAATCTCTCATTTTCTTTGAAGCCCTCTGTAAATTGCTTTGGGGGGTATAATTATTATCTTTTTGCAGGTGATGTCAAACAACTACATAGCGTCGATAACGCTCTACCAGCCTGAGGGCACGCGACCCCACTACAAGGTCAACTCCATCGCGTGACAGAGCCAGGTAATATACAACTTTCACTCTTACAAAATAAAGTCAAAATTTGACTACAACATACTCCATCAAGTAAAGCAGTGAAATTAAAAAGAGTCGCTCCCGATAACTTTATTTAAAATCGCGATATTTCATTTTAAATAAATTTGATTTTGTTTTAAATTTAATTAATCATAATCTCATTGAAATAGTTTGTATAAATAAATAATATGTAAGAAGCCAAATTTGTAAAACACATTTTGCAATAAAAAATGTATGGGGTTCTTGTCTATATATCTATTATTATGTTCTTTCATCACGCAGGGATCTCCGAGCAAAGGTAAACAATACGCGTCCTGAACGATTTCGGTTGTCAGTCGGAACACAAAACCTCCACTCGTGCGGTCACAAAACACACCTACCAGGAAAAATGTTCAACTAAACTTCAACCCAATACAACATATCTTTACCACGCAACACCTAAGAGGAAGCAGTATTTAAGAAAAATGTGATAAAAAAAACTGTGAAAAAAAAAACTTTAAAAAGTGAGTGACAGATCTCAGGTGTTTAAGTTTTATTTAAATCCTTAGCGACGGACGTAAATAGTAAATAAACAAAAAAATGTAAGTTTTATATTTTTAACGCTTAAGTTGGTGTTTTAAAATGACTTTAATTATTAAAATCAATTACACTCGGTACATTAAATTATGAATATTTTGACACATTGCTCATCTATCGGTGTCTTTGATGTTTTCGTACAATATTTATAAAAAAAAAGTATTCAAGCGCAATGTGTCAACATTATCATTCTTTGTTATACCGACAATAGTCAAATGTGTTCTTATTAAGTTTTATTTTTATTAACGACACACGCGAAAATATGTCTTATAGTTGTATGAACTGAAGCATACTTTCGCGTGCAATAATCATGACGGGATTATATTAATAAATAATAAATAGGTAAAAAAAAATCATGGAAAAAAAAACCTAGAAATAGACTGCGCTGTAAATATTTTTGAAAATTTGAATGATGGGAACGATGGAAAATTGATGTATTTTTTCTATAAAATGAAAATGATTTTTTCAATTGAGACATTAGAGGTGCTTGTGTGATAAAAATAAAATAAAGAAAACGTTCAAAAATATTTTTTATTTATAATATAACAGCACCGCAATAAGCCATGAGTTATATAAATAGCTAGATAATATATTTTACGACAACCCCGTTGTACACAGTAACCGAAAAAAGTCATTAAGGCTAAAGCGCCCATGTAGCCCGCGAAGTTCAAATTTTTTGAGTTTTTTTAGAAATTTTTCAAAATCTGACAATAATAAAAGGCACATTTTGTAATTCGCGACAAAACCCGTGTGCAGTGCATTTATTAATATATCCAACTTAATCTAAAACATTTCAAAAACGACAGATAACCAGAAAAACTGGCAATTTTTGTATATTTAGTGATTTACTAGTATCATATCCACCGTGATAATATTTAGAGTTAAATAAATGTATTAATAAACGCACTGCATACTGTGTTTGTCGCAAATCACAAAATGTTGTCTTAAATGTTTTCAGATTTTGGATAAACTATAAAAATACACGAAAATTTTGAATTTCGCGGGCTAGACAGGCGCCTTCACCTTAATATATATCTTTCCTTTTTTTTCGTTCATATGTGAAAAGGATCGCAATTAAATCTATCAAAAAAAGTTGGTACTATTCCGTATTTTACTGGCTTGACTTATATATGTCTGAGTCCCCCTCGCAAGTGGGGGAGGCCCGTATAGAACGCGGCGTTCTATTACAAGATGGCAAGTTCAGTGATCTGTATACGACAAGGTAGTCGTCGGATAATTAGTTACAATTTTAATTTAATTTTAATTTAATTACTGACATTATTTTCCAACATATCACGTTTTTGTTCGAGAAAAATATGTTTGGTTTAGTTTTTTTTAATATTATTAATTAATATTTCTTGTAGAATAAATTAATGCCTATTCTATTATAGTCATTATTATTGACAGACCAGTCGAATAGCAGCGAAACCACTACTCAAGTGTTTAAGGAACGTACTTATAAATCGATCTCAAATCTGAGAGCGATCTTGGAAATGTCATTCTTATGTCATGCCAGTACATAATGTTATGTCAAAGCGTACTCAAGATCGCTCTCACACATGATATCGATTAGTAACACGGAACTGACACTCATTTGCCTGTTACCGATCATAATAATTGTTTTTAATAGAATTTGTATTCGCAATGCCCACTTCCTGCATGAATAGATAAAGTAAATTCATATTTTATTTATCTTTCCGTAAAATTTTTGGTTATAACTGAAGGTTAGTAGAATAATTTTCTGATACAAGTGGTCTAGTGCTGGTTTTAGTATTTTATGAAAGCCGCAAAAACTGTCATAAGTATGTCATTTTGTATGGTTAACTGAACAGCTCCGCTAGCGGACGGTATGCAAACTATTCGATTTTTCATACAAAGCTGACTAATATTATGTGGACTATAATAAGGAATGCAGACGGACGGGAGACAACGAATAAACTTATTTTACAACAATTTATTCTCAACCTTATTAAATTTGTAATACAGCTGAAATTATCATGAATTGAAATCATACTGCGCGGTTCAAAGCGGCGTGAAGCACAGTCGAGAGGCCTTATGTCAAAGTAACTAAAGTTGATTTTCTATTGTTAGCGCGATACACGCCTCCCACAATGACAATCAAGCTTCAATAACAGTCCTAGAACACCAAAAGGCTAGGGAGAATCCATTAATTATGTTATTGGAGAATTGCCTTATCGCAATTTGTCTGGGTGTCACTGGGATCGCCCCGGTACCCATAGTACAAGCGTCGCTTAGTTTGGGGGCCCGTGCAATTAGTGTGTTCGTCTGGCGATATTTATTTTATTTATTTATAGGAATTGGGCATTGGTAAATGTTTGTGTAAGTTATTGTTTTTTACGAAAACCGCTCACGTGTGCGAAACATTCGAAATATTATCTTGGTAGGTATTATGATAAGGTCGTAATGGGCTTTTGGGAGATGCGAGAAACAAAAAAAAGGTAAAATATTTTCTATAAATATGATGAATGTTGTGTGTGAATGTATCGAGGCTAGTCCAGACTGTAGCGGTATTCGCTACCACCTGAGGTGGACGATAAGAATGTCGGCAGTACCCAATCTGTTTGTCGAATAAAGAAAAATTCTGAACGAACCTGGATAAAGATAAATTGACACATTTTGACAAGACATTTTAGTCACAAAATAGCCTAAAAATGTTTAAAACTAAAATGAGTAAAAGAAACGCATAACATGTGGTATGCCTTCTTTGACAGCTTTCAAAATACATTTGGCGGTGAAAACGCCGACTTTACTCTGTAACAGTTGGTTGTAAGTACATTGAAAGTAAAAAAAATAAAGCTTTTATTTCATACTTTTTAATATTGCATATAAAACTGTCAAAGGACAAATCTACAGGGGGTCTATTATTTAACTATAGTATGGGTTTTGACAGCTTATAAAAATCTGCTTCGATTTCGAATACCCCCAGTAGCGCCCCCAGCGGAAACTTGCGGCGTTACTGGTATGGAAATATTTAAAATAGATAGTATTGATGGATAGACTTAACTATATTTTGATATTCAAATTACAGTGCTCGTCAGTCTTAATAGCCGCTCTGAAGTTGTCGCAAGCGGCGTCGCAATACGCGTTTTGTATTAAACGTGTATTTTGACAACTTTGAAGCCAACTTCAGAACTGCCATTAATGTTCCTACCGACTGCCGCGCAAAATTCGCGCGAATTATCCGCAATTAAAAGCCGAATGGTGAAAATTTACTGTTTGATTAATAAGTTATTATTTAAATTATGCTCGATATTTTTCTTGGCGCCCCAGTAAATACTAAAGACGATGTACCTACAGAAAAATGAAACTGATTTGTACCTTTAACAGCGGACCTTTAATTAAATCACTCGCTACCAACTAACATAAAATAAATAATAGCATCGGATTATTTTCTGTGGTAGGTGCATCATATTTATAATTTAGTAAGGCGTCATGAAAATTATTAATAACAAAAAATATTGTATACTAAGTCATATAAATAAAGATTTAAAGTCTAACCGTCATAAGACTGCGAATTTTCCGCTGCAGTGCGTTGAACATTTTTGCGTTCGATTTTTAAGAAAATTTGCTCACTTCAAATATCCTTAAATTTGTTTATACTTTGGCAAAGATACCCCAGCGGATAATTCGCGCGATTTTCCCGCGGCAGTCGGTTGGAGCCTTAAATATAGGCGAGTACTAGCCCATCGGTTCGACAATGGCTGTACTAGTGCCAATAATTCGGTCAAAATTCACTAATAACATGTTCTAAATAATAATTTCCCATTAAATGAGCTTAAAATCGTAGGCTACTCAATTTGGGGAGGCTGGTTGTGATGACATTAGTAAACAGCTAAGGCAATCACATCTTAGTTTCGGTAAGGTCTAAATGTTAAACAGTTATTTAACGGTTGTTGAGTCATTACATGCTATAGTTCTCCTAACTCTGCTGTCTCTACACATAATTAATTCTATTTGAGACCACTATAATATGGTTATCTTGCTCGTGTATTGCGTACATGAGAGAGACAACAGTGCGTTTAGTTCGTGTAAGTACCAACATAAATAGCGCCATGCCGGCTATTTCATATCTGAGAGTAAGCGACACAGAAGTACTACAAGCGCCATCTATTGAGCAATAATGTGAAATTGTTTTAAGTTAATTAGTCTTAAGGTTTATTTTTCTATAAATGACAGATGTACACGGATTAAGCAGCTGTTAAGTTGCTCTGCGTTTATAGAGCCCGTATTAATAAATCCATCTCAAATCTGAGAGCGATCTTGGAAATATCATTCTCATCTCAGTAGAAATTGACATGACAGAAGCGTTCTTAAGGTCGCTCTCAGACTTGAGATTGTTTTAATAATACGGGCCTAGGTCCACTTTAAGAATAGTTTACACGTTAGAACTTAAATTAAAACTTCATGTGGAAACTCAAAGACCGTTAACAAGCTATGTATGTTTGGTTCTGTATATTAAGTAATTTTGTGTGATTGTCATAAATATATGGCCGTGGTGCCATACAAGAAAGAAAAAAAAAAGAAAAAAGTGACAAATAATACAATAAAAAGTATTAAATTTAAGGTCTTGCGCTAATATTGATGTGCGGATATTAAAAGTTTAATATATTTAAGCTACTTTCTTACATTAAAATCATCCATATAATTTTCTTGTCATTTTGTACACTTTTTTATATGGTGGGTCAGAGTCCTTAATCAGCACTTTTAAAAATATTTTTTTATAATTTGCTCAGATCTGGGTGTCACTAGGATCGCCCCCAGTCCATTGTACGGTACCCATAGTACAAGCGTTGCTTAGTTTGGTATCATACAGTTGGTATGTCAGTCTGGCGATATTATATTTGACAGGTAATGTGTCACAAGATTCATATAACTTTTAACACAACATAATATCTACTGTTGAGACTAATGGTCCGATTAAGATTCTAATCTCTTATAGCGTCACTATTCGTCACACAGGAAATGGAACTGGCCATACCCATGATTCCTATTGATATCATTTGATAATGTTGATAAATATATCTTGATGTTTTCTCCGATAAAAAATATTGACGCATCCTAAGCAATCATTATGACGTATTTTGTAAACGTTTATGTAATGCTTCACTTTTACCGACAAATTGTGTCTCGTCATACTCTGATGTTGGCAAATTCATCGCGAAAGAACAATGAAAATCATGGTGATATTCGCTCTGGATATTTAATTTTAGTAAAAACACTTTACAATAAAAATACTTAAGCATAAAATGCAGTTCAGTTACGTTGACGACTATCCGCACATACAATAAACAATAAGTACTTATTTTTATAAAATCTATTAGCTTATTTTCGCCACGAGGAGGTGGCGTTGTAACCACGCCACGTCACATGATCATAACGATTGTATGTACAATTATGTCAGCCTTGGTAGTTACGTCAATTATAACAACACTAAGCGGACGCGTGCCCGTTTACGATTTTAAACTTTAAAAAGAAACTCATAAGGTCTGAATTGTCTTAATACATGAGTGTGTTGATAACAGTTTTATTCTGCGGTTTGGGCTATTGTCTGAAATAATTCTAATCACTTGTATTATCTGTAATATAACAACTGACTCACAGACGGCGTACTTTATATACGTTTGATTATGGACGGAAATAATATAGGACGGAAATACAGTCCGCGAAATCTGGGTGCACTGGGTGCACCTCTGCCGACCACTTTGGGGATACAGGGATGATGGTGGTGTACATAAGTAACCACTTTTAGTATCATAATAATAATATATTGATAATTTTAATTTGGCTTATAATTCAGGCGTTTGAACCGAGAAGTAGGTAATAGATGTGTCAATTGTTTCACCATAATCGTTTTTGATTGTAGTATATTATTTGGACTCGCTTTTTTCATACCTAGAAAACAATGTAAGTCGCATTTAGTAGTAGGAATTACCGATATTCCAGAAAAAAGGGTTCTTATATCGTTAAAATTTTGATACCATTTAATTCTAAAACCGGTACTCAACGAAAACAACCGAGTATTATTTTGGGATTTTAAAACATTCTGTATATGACTTGTTAATTTTAAAAATAATAATTGAGCTCTTTTGACGTTACACTTCTGGGCACGGGCCGAAAATAATTTAAATCTTAGAAATGCTGGTTTCCTCGCGATGTTTTCCTTCACCGTAAGCAAGTGATAGTCATATAAATTATGATTTGCACATAGATTTCGAAAAACCCAGACGTGCGAGCCAGTGCCTGAACACAGGACCTCGTACGAGCCCACAAGTCGCGTGATTAGCCAATGTGCTATGACTGCTAATATTGAATGTATGTAGGTATATTTATTTAATTAATAACGTAACTATTTGAATGTTTTCTATATACCTAACCGTCAGTAATAGATAACATTTTCCGATTACATAATAAGCCTAGCAACAGTGTTTCGACGATGAAAAAGAATTGTAAATTACTGAGATAAGGTGTTTTGATTTCATAATAATCTTTACAAATAAATAAAATTGGAGTGTCTTTTTGTGATATCAAAATAACACATTTTCACTAAATGCATATGAAAGTACATCCGGCACCAATAACAAAAACGCGTTTTTTTTTGTTTGTCTGTTCTGTCTATGTGTTTGTTCCGAGTAATCTCCGAAACGGCTGGACCGATTTTGACGGGATTTTCACTGGCAGATAGTTAATGTTATAAGCAGTTACTTACGCGACTCTTATTTCAGAAAAACTAAAAAAAACCCTAATGCTGCCTGTCGCGCGGGCTCAGAACGCCCGAGCGGGCTTTTGCGATAGGTATATAAAACGAAACAACGCAAAAAAGAATAATTACGAACATTTTTGTTAAATTAAATTTTTGTTAAGTTAAATTCCATGCGGATGAAGTCGCGGGCATAGCTAGTTTAGTGATATTAGCAACGAGCGAGCACAACACGCTTGATAATAATCGCGATATGCTAAAAGTGAAATTCGATTACACACTGTTTTTTATAGTTTAGTTTTGTATACTATAGAGTTTGATATATAAAAAACATAAGCTGGTAGACGCGACAGGTAATAACTGTATCACCACTGTCTAAAATATGAATCTGACATTTATTGGCAATCGATTCATATCAATTGAGAATAACATTACATGCATACCCACCCATCTCTCACGCAAATTGTCTGAAAATGTTTTCACATCATTACTATTATAAAACAAAGTCGCTTCCCGCTGTCTGTATGTCCCTATTAGTGATGTAACGAATATTCGCATTCGCATTCGCATTCGCGAATATTCGCATATTTTTTGACATTCGCATTCGCATTCGCATTCGCAAGAATCTATGCGAATGTTTGGCGAATGTTTTTGAAAAACAAAAAGGAAATTATCTATAGTCGATGAATATGGAATGTTAATACAACTAGTAATAATTATATATTATAGTTACTTCCCGCGACTTCGTCTGCGTAGACTTAAGTAAAATATTCTATGTGTTAATCCAGGTTATAAACCATCTGTATTCCAAATTTCATCCAACTCCGTTCAGTAGTTTTGGCGTGAAAGAGTAAAAAACATACATCCACACTCACAAACTTTCACATTTATAATATTAGTAGGATTTAAACAAACTTGCTCATAGGGTGGCCCTTATTGCACCGCTTTTAGGTTCATAAAGCAGCTTATTACGCACTAGTGCTATTGACTTTACATTTTTGAAATCTTAGTAAAGAGTTATCCTAAAAATTGTAAACATTGAAAAACAATAAATAAATAATGGTTATTAAAATATTATAAATAAATACATTAATTATTTGAGTAAATTTCTTTCACGTACAATTTCATTGTAAATAAAACATATTATAAACATTTAATTTATTATATTACAAATAAAATAATAATTGTTAGCGGCTTTGCCAGACCCATAGATAAATATAACCGGCCAAATGCATGTTGGACTACGCATACTCTAGGGTTCCGTAGACATCCCGCCACTTTTCGATAATAGGAAACTCATAAAATAAAAGTGATGTTTTTTTATTGATATGAAACATCAAATACGGCGACCCTCGTAACCTATTAATTTCGGCGAAATTAATAAACTATTGGTTACCGTTTAAATAAAATAGTAAGAAAATCTGTTACTAAATTAATTAAACCGGCACGTGTCTACGAAGACATCTTCAGTAAAAGTGACATAAACCTTTATTTTCTTTTTGCACTGATGAAAATTCTTATAAGGATTTTAAATTCAAATAGTTAAGTTGTGATTAGACTAGGTCCACAATCAGTGGCGCGTGGTTTGAGACTCAATACAAACTTTAGTTTTAAAAAAAAAAATTTTTTATATATTTTGAATAGTAAAGGACTATTTATTTCCTATAATACCTATAATGTCAATATACCTAAAATTACTGTAATGTCAGACGGATGTGCCGAAACTATAAGGATTCCGAGTTTGATTACGGAACTCTAAAAACTTACGGCGCGCCATGTTGTGTTATTTTTCATACATCCTGCAATTTTCTAGGTCTTAAAAAAATCGTGAATTGTGATTTTTTTCAATGAGGATTGTGATAATCTAAATATATTTTACTCGCAAGTAAGTTGTAAAATGTCGTATGAAACGCGTGAGCATTGTTAATTACACACCTTGGGTCCATCACAGCACAGCTCTCGCGTTAGTCTCTGGCGGCAAACTAGCCTCTATCGTAACTTAGCTCACTTGCACATAATGCACTTATTTACTTATATTTGATTAAAAAAAAATGTCATGAGGTAGGTAACTAAATTATAAATAGGATCTTTCTCTATTGCTCTCGTTAGTCTAATTAAAATATTAACTCAATAAAATTTGAATATCAAGTAAATTTAATTAATACAATAATACTAAACTACCCTCAATCTAAACAAATGTCCCCGAATTAACTTTATGTGACTAACTTCGTTCTTTCAACCTATCGGCTATGTTCGGCCGACACGAAATGTCAAACCAGTATAACATTTTGCGCGCTCTTCATTAACCCCTGACGAAAATGAGGGGTGTTTTAAGCGTAACATGACGTGTAACTGTCTGTGGCATCGTAGCGCCCAAACAGATGAGCCGATTTTTTTTTTTTCTTTTTTGAACGGTATTCTGATCGAGAGTGTTCTTAGCTATGTTTCACGAAAATCGATTCAACCGTTGGAAAATTATATAAAATATTTTGTAATTTAAAAAAACGTCGCAATGGGATTTTTAAAATTTTTAATTTAGAGTTTCTTATTTGAAAGTCAACATTCGCATTCGCATTCGCATTCGCGAATGTTGGAGCCAATTATTCGCATTCGCATTCGCATTCGCGAATGTCAAAAATCCAACATTCGTTACATCACTAGTCCCTATGTATGCTTAGATATTTAAAACTACGCAACGGATTTAGATGCGGTTTTTTTAATAGATAGAGTGATTCAAGAGGAAGGTTTATATGTATAATACATGCATAATATAGTAGAGAAATACTGATAATTTTAGAGCCGTGCGAAGCCGGGGCGGGTCGCTAGTTAACTATAAAAGTCTTAGCGGATTACGACTTAGCAAATATGGTTTATTTTTAGCAGACATTTGCAACAAGGATGACTTACAACATTTTTATTTGAAGTTTCAGAAATTGTTTGAAAGTTTCCCCATTCAAAGCGACGTTCCGAATTTCTGATTATGGAAGTCCAGTCTTAATTTGATATCGTACCAAGACACACTACATAATATAGTATGTCTTGAACATCATAATAATTGACACGCTTAAAAGGCTGACATAATAAAGATCGTATAATATAACTATAGTTTGTGTATTATACGTGTTGTAGCGTTATTATACATTACAGTTTTATTATATGTATAGATTTAGTGATACAGCCTTTATGACTAGTGGATATAAGGCCCACTTTCGTGTGTATACGCTTACATTCTATGAAGGGATATGGACCACAGTAGTCACACCGTCACTATTTTTTCACGGATATACTCACAAGCTCCGTGTCTGAGATACTACCCAAAGTTCGCCAATCGATTTTATACTCTATACATTCGGGAATAGAGTCGAATATGGGTTGACGCATCGGTTTCCGTACTCGACTACCTAAATTCGGCCTATATTTGACCTTATCTTCATACCCATTGGCGACCTTTACGTTGTATCTAAGTCGCGAAATTTGTGAATATATCCGTAGGAGAATGCTCTTACTTTTAAATGTATGGGATTAATACATTTCACGTGAGCTCATCAAGACGTTACTTAAATATCATACATTTTGGATGTCTTTACTTTTTAAAACGCTGCATGTATTATAATAACTAAGCGTCGTAAGAAGCTCCTCAGTGGGTTTTTTATACATTCCCTAGAGTCGCTGGACCATAGCGTCTTCATAAAGTATTTGCACCGCCAATTGCTAGTTCCTCGGGTGGCCGATAGGGGCGCTGTACAATTGGCCGAACACATACTTTACGTAAACGCTGGCGACTAGCGAACGTAACTGTCTCTAGAGCTAGATAATTTGACTTGTGTGCACAGATATAGATTTACATAGATAACGCAAGTACCACGATTTGTATTGAAACCAAGCGTGCCGAATTTTTAACACCTACGTGTGACGTCATTAGAGACGGGTAATCCAAACCGCTTCAAAGACATCGATGCCGCCGATGCCCCTCCGCCCGCTACGATTCCCTCGAGTGATTATCACGCTCATACTCATATTTTTATATCTGTAGCCGCGAGGACTGTAAGTTATCGGCGACCAACCTCGACGCTTGGTCGGGGTTTTCGGACACGCTAAGTACATACATTTGCGTTATCTATGTAAATCTATATCTGTGCTTGTGTGAGACGAAAAAAGGGCGTATCTTAAGTTGTAGCATCTATGTTTCGTGGTCTATTCAACTTTGTAGCGTTGTAGCGTTTTATAATTTAAGTAGTAACAATGAAAGAGGCATATTAATAGTATTTCTATGAAATATCATACTATTACTCCTGACATGACATACCCATCTCTGTCTTATTATCGCTCGTTAATAGAGAGAGGTATACATAACATACCTTGCACAGTCTAAGTTAAAAGTTATAAAAGTACTTACCACATTATTTGATGACAGCCTGAAAGATATAAAGTTAAACAATAAATAGGCAGCTATCAGTGTGTCTCATTTCGTTGTATAGCCGGTGTCCCTTTCTTTTAGGCATCATTATCTTGATACTTTTATTATAATACTTATCCAACTGTAATACGTCTTTGTGGAATGTATAATGTGGTATATTGAATTTAACTTTGGTTCAAATGCTGTAAAAATAGGATAATAATTGTGTTAAGTGTCGTCACACTCTCCTATAGCCAATTCTTGTGTTAATGGCAACATTTTGTTATTGCCTTAGAAATAATAATATATTATGTCGTCACAGATGGTACATACATTTTACATATACCTATGTAAGAAGTCATGGATGGTCGTGCTCATTGAATTCTAAATATTCCAATAATTTGATATTAAAGGTTTGAGGTGAAATGGCCGTGAGGGCACGCGTATTTTCACGTGGATATCACTATTAAGTAACATGTCACCGATTGTGTTTCGATTACAATGTAAGGCTATTGACATAATCCCGGGCATATCCCCTTCAAAGCGAGGGCGATTCGGACATAGTCCATACCCCGGGTTTTTACACTTTGCTCCCAAAATCCGTTTCTAAAATTACAAATGGTTGGCTGATTTGATAAGCAATTCAAATAATCCATCAATTGCTGCGGGTAATTATTTGTATATATCACTTTAAGTACAATGGGTTGAAACCGCAGCAAGTCCATTGAAGGTATAGATTTTACGAAAATATTGTTGTATCTCTAACGCTAGATTTGCATTGACTGAAACATTGCACTGAAACATGTTACATCACTATTTTATGACAACACAAATAGAGGCAACAATTGAAACATATTGTGTATTGTTTTGGTCAATACGAACCAAGGGTAAGAAACAAATGAAAATAAAAGAACGTTGCATTGACACTAGTTGTCAAAGCAGTAACAGTAATACATTACCACATCCTCAAGAGCCTCTCAAAAATTTATCTTTCTTTTCAAGTTTTTAAAGTTGCATCGATATCTACATTGAAATCTCCATACTTTTCTTTTTATTAAATAAAATATTTTGGGCATTACTTTTATAGCTGTGACGTTATTGATATAATAGTTGTGATTATAACAGCACACATTGTGCTTGCTTTAGCGCGATTGGCTGTCACCGAGCTTAAATATAATTACATGCAATTTAATTGTGAATTATTTGTTGGTTGGTAAGTAGTTAAAACGTTGTAAATGTAAGTACCTATAAGTTACTTAACCAAGTTACCCCCTTTTTAAAATATGGCTGGTTTCAGCGACATTATAATATTTGAGCAAGACAGTTATTTAATTTTGTCAATGAATTACTCAGACAAATGTGATTCATTACATAAAATAGACGTTTGTGAGCGCAAAGTGAATCATCTATTATTCATAAGCCTATATAAAGTTGAAATGTATTTCTGTTTATCAACGAATTTATATTTATTCACATTTGGTTTTTCTTGTTTGTATACAGTGACGCACTGAATTAATCATTCAAATATGACTTCTATACAGTGTCACGTAAATTTGATTATAGATTTAAAAACGTAGCGGCATAAATGCAGTGTCACCTTATTGGCAGGATGCACTCTAACATACTCATTTTAAGGTCCTTATTTCAATGTACCTATTAATTTATTCGGAATAATATTGTTGATAGGGAACCGCAATCATGCTATACCCTCTATAAACTGCCTACCTTTATTCACAATAAAAATAACAATTTGTAACAAATATCGCAATATACCTAGTTATTTATATTTAATTATAATTTATTTACATTTACAACATTTTACGAGTTTCAAAAATTGTCACTTACGCCGTTTTGCTCTCAGGTGATATGTAATCAACAAACGTCGTAAATAGGCGTAAATAATACGTCTTTTTGATGATTTTACGGCTTAGGAACCGCTGTAATGACAAAATGTAAATGAATTTGACCAGTAAATGTACATACCGTTTTTTATAAGTGGCTACAAAAAAATGTGTCTCAAAAAATACCAAAAAATCGAAATAAAGGATTTCATACCGACTCGCGTTTTATTATTTTTAACTGCCGTTCGTGACTCAAAGAGAGCTGTTATATGTTTAATTAAGGCCTATTGTCTGTGGCATCATAGCTCCGGAACGGATGGTCCGAATGTAACGCTGATTTTTGTTTATGATAGGTGATACGCGTAAAGATTGCTTGCTGTTTGAAAAGTTTTCATTTGCATTGATGAGCGTCTGATTTGGTGGTTTTATGGTAGGCCAGGTATGTTAGGTAGGGATTCGTTTCCCAATGTGTAACACAACATTTCACAAATTGCTGATCGTTTATTGGCCCTTAAGTTGTTTCTTTATTAGTCGAAGCAATCTCACAGATCCTAATGTCACTTTTTGATAGAAATAGAACCAATTAGGTTAAAATTCCCAGAATATTTTTTACATTTATATGAGTCAATTCGGTTCGGGTATATCAAAATTTGACTTCAGCTTGGGTGGCATTGGAATCACCCATGGCCCTCTGATGTACGCTTGGCATACCTAGTTGTTCGAGCGTAGGCCGCTCGCCTCACTGCACCGAGTGGTTGTGGGTTCGATTTCTATCACGACAGATTTCAGAAATGGCCTTTTCTTAATATCTGGGGGCACGGCAGTGCCCCCCCAAGTCGAGCACGGCACGTCGAGCGCGGCACGGCCGTACCATCTTTTCTCGAAGCACTTCGGGCCATTTTCGACCCCCTATAACTTCGTGGTGGATAAAACTAGAACCCTGAATTTTCAGTAACCAAGCAGGCATTGTATAAACACGGTATATTTCAAATTTCATTCAAATTGAACCAGTAGTTTAAGAATTATAACTAGTCAAAATTCTTAATTTTGTCACTCACTCACTGACTGACTGACCGATCATCAAAACTCTAAGGCACTTCTAGCAGACATAGAAGCTTCAAATTTAGAATACAGTTAGTGTTTAGTGTATAAATCAAGGGAAAACTAAAATATTTTATAATTTCGGTCCAGTTTTCTAGTTACACCAACTGCATAAATAACTTTGTAATCCTATATAAATATATAGGATAACAAATTTACATATGCAGTTATTGTATCGGTGTACCTGTACATATTATGTACCTATATTATAATAATGGAATGGAATAATAGGTAGATATAATTATGTTGAAAAGTAACTAGTAAAATGGTCAACGGAATGAAAAAGCAAGAATGGGACATGTCTTACTTATGATATGAATTGTACCAAAATCCCTCAATAAAGTATTAAGTAGACTAAATTGCCCGAAATTTCTATGAAAGAAAGAACAATATCTACAAAAAGGAATGAGATCCTATCAAAAACAAAACTTGTAAAAAAACCAAGTCACGCAACTCTGTTCTTCTACCGTAAAAAGTTGTGAGATCTATGTAATACCAAGTCAGTTACTATATTAAGTCCCCAATTAAGGGACCTTCTGTCTTAAGTTATTTTAAGTAGGTAATTAGCTTACCTAACAACATCTTATAGTGACAATATCAATATTACAAATATTTTATGTTTTAAATTAAATAGATTGACTTGGCAATCGCACTATTAAACTAAACTAAATACATTGTGTTTTCATGCGATGGCCAAGCCAATTTATTTAATTTAAAACGTAAAATATTTTTAATATTGATATTGTCACTATAAGATGTTGTTAGGTAAGCTAATTACCTACTTAAAATAACTTAAGACAGAAGGTCCCTTAATTGGGGACTTAATATAGTAACTGACTTGGTATTACATAGATCTCACAACTTTTTACGGTAGAAGAACAGAGTTGCGAGACTTGGTTTTTTTACAAGTTTTGTTTTTGATGGGATGCCCTTGTCTGGGACTCACTGGGATTAATAAATACATCTGTCTCAAGTGTGAGAGCGACCTTAAGCACGCTTTTGACGGGTCATTTACTACTGGTATGACATAATAATGACACTTCCAAGATCGCTCTCAGATTTGAAATATATTTAACGGGCCTTAGTATGGGACCATACAGTTACTAATATTATAAAGAGGAAAACTTTGTTTGTTTGATTGTAATGAATAGGCTCCGAAACTACTGAACCGATTTGAAAAATTCTTTCACTGTTGGGAAGCTACACTGTCCCCGGGTGACATAGGCTATAATATATTTTCAAAAAAATTAGGGATCCTTACTAAAACTTGAATAATGTAACCGCACTGTACCCGTGCGAAGCCGGGGCGGGCCGCTAGTATAATATATTTACATAGATACGCAAGTATGCCGCCGATGCCCCTCCGCCTGCTACGATTCTCTCGAGTGATTATCTCGCTCATACTCATATTTTTTATATCAGTAGTCGCGCGGACTGTAAGTTATCGACGACCAACCTTGACGCTTGGTCGGGGTTTCCGGACACGCTAAGTACATAGATTTGCGTTATCTATGTTAATCTATATCTGTGGTGTGAGCCTAGCGATATTGCACGGTACCCATAGAACAGGTGTTGTCAAGTTTGCTTTTATATCTCAAGGACGTTCACACCTCAATTGGATGTAATTTTAAAGAATGGAACCAAACCACACATTCAGATCCAACCTGAAACCAACCTACAACCAGTAGCACTATGGTTGGATTTTGCGTGTATGTATGTATATCCAATTGTTGTAAATTAGTGTACGAGAGCTTCATTGTACTGGTAATTAGCTTAATCCAACGGTACGGTTCAAATTCCTTGCAATTAACCTCTACGTGTTAATTTTCATGTTAAATAGTTAATTCAATGTACCGAATTAAGGTCTAACAAATGTGTAATAGTGGCCTTTGTTATCTATACATCTATACAAATAAATAAAATTGGAGTGTCTGTTTGTAATATCAAAATAACACCTATTGCTACTAAATGCATATGAAAGTACATACGATACCTATAGCAAAAACGCGAATTAAAAAAAAATTGTCTGTCTGTCTGTCTGTCTGTGTATTTGTTCCGGGTAATCTCCGAAACAGCTGGACCGATTTCGACGGGACTTTCACTGGCAGATAGCTGATCTTATAGCGGGTAACTTAGGCTACTTTGATTTTACAAAAACAATTAGGGTTCCGCGTAAAAAAATAAAAACACTTGAAATTAAAGAGTATCTCCGAAACGGCTGGACCGATTTTGACGGGACTTTCACTGTTAGATAGATGATGTTATAAGCAGTAACTGAGGCTACTTTTATTTGAGAAAAACAAAATAAAGAAATGGGTCCCGTCGCGCGGGCTCAGAACGCGGGACCGGGCTTTATTGTTAAGTTAAATTCCACGCGGGCGAAGTCGCGGGCTCAGCTAGTTGTATATAAGACGTGGACCGGCCGGTCAGGCGGTATTTAGGTACTAATGGAATACGTTATGCGCGAGATTTCCTCGTTCCCATGCGTCGCTGCAAGGTTAATTTTTGCCAGCACAAGAATAATTTGTTTCCCGTCTCGACTGAGTACAAATACCTTTATGAAATAAATACTTACCTACCTATAACCTACCCATATTTTTATTGTAGGTATGTCATAACTCGTACGATTCATACGATCATACGATTTTCAAAGAATATAATTCTGTTTTTTTCAAAATGGACGGTCTCGTTTTTGTATTGTATTGTTATTAATTGTTTGTAATTGCTATTAGTTACTTGACACTGGCGAAATCATCGATATACGATGGAAGTCATAAACTAAATAATAAAAATAAAAAAATCTGTCTTAATTAGCATATTCAGCCACCACTGCGCCAAGCGGTCGTCATTTCGCTTCTACTTGGCTCCCACCACCGCTAAACCAGGACGAACTATATCTCCTACAAATATTTTACGCAGACACTAGCGACTAGCGAACGTGTAAACTCACAGGTGACCTATCTTTGATAGTAGGTAAATATAATTCCGTCGTCATCCATTCCGTTTCGAATTCTACGAAATCGCTAATCAATACAAAATACCTACCTTCATGTTTGTACCAGACGTGCCTGTCACATTATCGGTGAATCACCTCACTTTGAATACGTTCGAAACATGTGACAAATTTCATTGGAATGATAACGAGCGTTTTGGACTTTATTCAATTAATTTTAAAGGTTATTGTTGAGGGCAACGAAATACCAGTGGAGAGTTTACCTCTTATTTGCGGAAAACTGTTGACAATTTGGCTCGAGGTGCCGTTGAACCATACATGGTTGCTGGGCAAGGTTAACACGTGAAGACTAGACAGGCAGTTTCGTTCGTAAGTGCCCCCGTAGGCCTGTACAAACGAAACGATTCGACTTATTAATACAAAGACGCATAATGTACGGCTTACATTTTAAGAAACAACTAGCTTTTGCTCACGGCTAAGCTAGTGCAGATTTTATTTTATGGAGACAAGTGCCACCAACCAGGTCCAACTATAGCTAAGAAACACGGCCCTAACCACGCTAGCTACTAAAATCGTAATAGAAAACCAAACGCCCGCGATTACGTTTCAAACGCTCCGCTTTTGATGTTTTGCTGACACGAGCTTCACGATTTCTACTGACATTGATATGGTATGGTGTCGGCAAAACGTCAAAAGCGGAACGTTTGAAACGTAATCGCGGACGTTTGCTTTTCTATTACGATTGGAGTAGCTAGCGTGGTTAGGGCCCAGGTGACTGTAAGTCCAAAACATAAATCATCAATATTGGTCAAGCCGTTTAGGAAGAGAAGAATTTCAAATACAATCTCACTCGAATGTTATAGTATACACTATAATAGCGGACCCGACAGACGTCGTCCTGTCTTTTAGGGGTATGAAAAATAAATGTTGACCGAATCTCAGACCTACCCGGCATGCACACAAAATTTCATGAAAATCGGTCGAGCCATTTTGGAGGGGTTTGGCAACAAACACCGCGTCACGAGAATTTTATATATTAGCTAAAAAGATAGCCAGTTTTATTTTCTTTCTAACTCAGGTTAGATAGTAAATAGTGAATGCGTAGAAGAAATTACTTTCAAGAATCTACGCGAGCGCGTCGTTATGAAATCAAAGCACGATATGATAACGCACTATTAAACGTGTTTGATAATGTAACGCCGAAGTAGGCTGAAGATAAGGTAATATTTTACAATGCAGACTGTTTGTGGACCTTGAAAGTATAATAGACTACATTCTAGATGTGTCATGAGTGCGAAATAATACTTAGTTTGCGCATACGCACGAGTTTCGGGCAAGGAAATGAATAGCAAAAAATGCGATACATTTTTTTTACGTCTAGCGACACGTCCCGGCTTCGCGCGGCGCAAAAAAATATGTTTATTTCCGACATCACATTAGAAACCTCTTAAATGATCAGTGTTTCTCTACTATATTTTGCATGTATTATACATATAAACCTTCCTCTTTAATCACTCTATCTATTTAAAAAAAACCGCATCAAAATCCGTTGCGTAGTTTTAAAGACCTAAGCATACATATGGACATACAGACAGCGGGAAGCGACTTTGTTTTATACTATGTGGTCATTTAAAAAGGTGGGAGAGTCTATGTTCGCTTTGTTTGTTTTTTTTTTATTAGTATGTTCACAGATGTTCACCGATCTCCCATTGAGGAGCGATTTTCATATTTTTTTGCCACTATCTTCACACTACTTAAGAACATTCTCCTTTACACAATCTTCTTCCTACCACTACTGACTTGAATTGGCACCGACGACTCCAAATTTAACAAATTATAAGATCCTAGTTACCTATTTCTAACTTTTTAGTGCACCCAGGATTTATTGAAGTCGCTCCAATTATGTTTTGGTACAGATGACGGGCATTTAATGAACGCGCGTTTACGGTGCACTAAATGCCCATAAAGCTGCACTATGGCTGCTATTGAATCTGTTTTAAAGTGCGTTACACTCGCGTCATCTGCGCTGAAGAGAACTCAGTGTGAATGCGCCCTTACAGAGCAGCAAACAATAGTACATTGTTCACCCAGGGATGAAATTAACAACAAAACAAACAAAATAAGTCTTTTACCCGAGGTAAACACTGTGCTTTTCATAACGAATACAAGGAAAGTAAATATATAAACAGCAATTAGCTTAAGAAATAATACAAGGAAGTATGAAATGAACAATACTCTACAAATCGAAAAAACAAGTGAAAATCGGGTTGCCGCCTATTTTGTTTTTTTTCCGTTGGCCGGCCTGGTTCAATGGAACTGTGATAATAGAACTAGTTTCTTTGTAATAATTTGACAGCTGTCAGTTGCAAACGATTCTCCCTGGGGCTGAAAAGTATTACTTTCAACCCGCTCCTCAGGCAACTTCAGACCTACTTTCCGAGTATGAGTAATGAAAAAATACTATTTCACTTTTATTATTAGCGGGGATAAGTAAAAGATAGCCTCATTTGTTTCCTCATATTCCACGTATTGTTTTTGCAATTTTAGGTTTTCCACTAACCGAGGCGTGGCTCAGGTGTGTGCTGATTTCAATATCTTATCGTATGCCGACACAGAAATATTCGAGTGGCCACTTCAACATAATACTTGCATTACGGCAAACGGTTTTGTCTATAAGTTGGGCAGAAAAAGAAATCTAGACACACGGTAGTGTGTCAGCCAAGTTCAGAGGTCGTTAAAATATTTCTGCAGTGATGACCAAGTCATTTAAAAACAAAGTAGAAATAGTGTTGCTCAAGGTTCGACCCGCGTTCGACTCCTGACTAGAGAAAACAGACACGAAAATAGCCTAGTGGTTAGAGGGGCCGCCTTCGTAGCCAAGAGGTTCCATCCTGGCCATAAAACTATTGACGTGGGCCTACTCCTGACACAGGCATTAGTTTAGCTGGTGGGGCTTACGGGAATACTAGTAATGTGATAAACTAACATTGCTAGTAAACTTTCAAAAAAAGAGTAAAAAAAAAATTGCTATTGCTGTCACTTTCGATTTACCTACACTAGCATGCGAACTTAGGTCCATTCATTTGGAAGCATCCGCGCCAGTTCCGCAGGCAACCAACATAACTAGGTACTAAGTACAACAAACATACAAGCCCACTCTCACGATATGTAAGTACCTAAGTGCCTTGAAACATGTCTGAGTCATAAATTCTTAAAATTCAGTATCTCAGTTATCGCTTAGCATCGTACGAAACAGTTTCACGATGTTATCGTTTGAATACATTGGCGAGGATGTGATATCCTTACACTCACCAAACACATTCTTTACCTTAAATGTTTCTGTGAAGGTGAACGATGAAGGCCTATTCGTTAATCTGAGGGTGAAGGTGTTATGGTGAGGGAAAACATCGTGAAGAAACCTGCAGGTCTTAAAAGATCTAACCGGTTTTCGAAAGACATGTGAAATCCGCCAACCCGCACTGGGCCAGCGTGGTGGATTATGGCCTGATTCCCCCTCGTGTTGAGGGGAGCCCGTGCCCAGGAGTGGGACGTCTAAAGCTAAATTATATATTTATTTTAAATTTTTTTAGCCCTCTCTGTCGAGGGATTGTCACTTTGAATTGAACTTAACGTGCCAATGATCACTGTTGTTTCTTTTAAGATATATAGGTATAACATATCGCATAAAGGTATAACAAATAAAACATGAATATGTGTTTGTATTACCTTTTTAGTAGAATTACATTTTATTTGCTGAGCATTTTAATGACACCCACTGATAAGACAGGTACGATCGCTAGACTCGTTTTTTAAAGATAATGAATTTGTTAGTCAAAATACCGGTATCGATACAAAGGTTCTTACAGTAGGTACTTGATTCTCTCAGCTAAGTTCAAGGGCGTACTACCAGCCGGTGTCCACGTGTAGACATAAGCAAATCAGCCTCCTTCTTCTTAAAGTCGGTTACAATTACCAGTTCCCGCTATAAATAGCATCACAAGGACGGGAAGTGAGACGTTGTAATGTTATAAGAATAATATTTCTTAGGTAGGCACCTACGGTACAATACAAATAAGTAGGTACATAATTGAAGTGGGTGGGCAATATTTTTAAAGAAATAAGTTGAACAACAACAAATTTATCAAATGTCATTCATATATTATGTTGGCGGGACAAGCGGTTATCGACTTGAACTCTAACATAAAAAAGTAACTTGGTTTTACTATTCCAACACAAAACCACCAACAGCACCTCATCTAAATATATATAACTCAAAGGTGACTGACTGAATGACTGACTGACTGATATAGTGATCTATCAACGCACAGCCCAAACAACTAGACGGATCGGGCTGAAATTTGGCATGCAGGTAGATGTTATGACGTAGACACCCGCTAAGAAAGGATTTTGATTAATTCTACCCCCAAGGGGATAAAATAGGGGATGAAAGTTTTTATGAAACTTTGTCAATTTTAAACCGGTCTGGCTGAGACTTTGCATGCATAATGCTACTATGACGTAGGCATCCCCTAAGAAAGGATCAAAATTCCACGCGGACGAAGTCGCGGGCTCAGCTAGTTTACTAATAATCCTACTAATATTATAAATGTGAAAGTTTGTGAGTGTGGATGTATGTATGTATGTATGAATGTATGTATGTTTGTTACTCCTTCACGCAAAAACTACTGAACGGATTTGGATGAAATTTGGAACACAGATAGTTTATAACCGGGATTAACATATAGGATACTTTTTATCCCGATAATCCCGAAATTTTTGTTACGTTAAATACTACGCGGACGAAGTCGGGGTGCACAGCTAGTATTGAAATAATTTAACTAAGTTGTCGCCAGCGGTCGAATTTCGACCGTAATTTATTGAAATTTTAATATTAAACGTCATGAAGGTTCTGTTGTCAAAGACTATTACATAAACTCAAAAACCTTTTTAAGGGTAATGGCACGCAGTCTGCACTATGGAATCCCACCCTCCGAAATAAAGAAAAAGAACTGTCACCGTTTGTCAGTTAGTTACCGCGTGGAGGTTACAAATGTGTGTGTGTCAATTAATGGTAGTGTGTGTAATGTTTTACATATTGATTTAATGTATTTCTAAGTATTATAATATACAAATAATAGCATTCTGCACTGCTTCTCCATATAAACTTTAACTGTGCCAAATTTGATACTCCACTATCCGCGTAATTTTCGTAAAAAAGGATACCAAGTATTTGCTTTACGTATTAATATAATGATGATAAAAAGAGTCTATTGGGAATTGACTTCACCCTGTAGGCCGTTACATACACGAATTCAGTCGACTGTAACATGATGGCTGAAATATCGCTGCTGGCTAGCGTTTTCGTAATATTTGGTAACAAGTTTCTGTTGAACCTTTTCAATTTTAAATTAGTTTGAGATGATTGCGCATTGTTATTCTACTGAGACATTTGTGTCTCTTCAAAATTATTATCAAGTATTTTTAAGCGTCAGACTTGGGGGGCCTTGTTTTTCCTGTTTATAATTTGGCTGGTTACCGCAAAACGACGAGTCTGTACGACCTGCGATGTTAAGCATCAGTCACGAAAGACATTGTTTGCACGTTGAAGTTTGTCGGATTTCACATGTCTTTCGGAAATTGTGTTGATTTTCAAAGACCTATATAAATAAATAAATATCGCCAGACTGACACCAATGGTCCCAAACTAAGCAACGCTTGTACTATGGGCACCGAAAATGGTTTACGAAAAGGCCATTTCCGAAATTTGCCCCCGGCGGGAATCGAACCCGCAACCACCATAATGTGCAGTGAGCCGAGCGACCAACGCTCAAACCACTGCGCCAAGCGGTCGTCAAATATTATTATACTAGCTGTGCCCGCCGACTTCGTCCGCGTAGTATTTAACGTAACAAAAATTTCGGGATTATCGGGATAAAAAGTATCCTATATGTTAATCCCGGTTATAAACTATCTGTGTTCCAAATTTCATCCAAATCCGTTCAGTAGTTTTTGCGTGAAGGAGTAACAAACATACATACATACATCCACACTCACAAACTTTCACATCCTACTAATATTATAAATGTGAAAGTTTGTGAGTGTGGATGTATGTATGTATGTATGTATGTATGTATGTTTGTTACTCCTTCACACAAAAACTACTGAACGGATTTGGATTAAATTTGGAACACAGATAGTTTATAACCGGGATTAACATATAGGATACTTTTTATCCCGAAATTTTTGTTACGTTAAATACTACGCGGACGAAGTCGGCGGGCACAGCTAGTTTATAATATTAGTAGGATTATTGATCTCAAGTCTGCGAGTGATCTTGGGAATGTCATTCTTATGTCAAACCAGTACTAAATCACATGTCAAAAGTGTACATACTCAAGCTCGCTCTCAGACTTGAGTTAGATTCATTAATACGGGCCTTAAACATTCAGGTTTCCCAACGATATTTTTCTTTACCGTGTCACAGTTGACAATCATTTTGAAATTATGATTCGCAAATAGATTTCTAAAAACCTATAGCGAGTCGAGTTTGAACCAAGGACCTTGTGCCCGCAGGACGCATGCTTAACCAATCGGCTATCACTACTTTGCGTATGTATGCATAACAACGACTTATTTATAACCGACAATGGTCTGTCTGCAGCAAAATTATGCGGATTCCCGACATGCGGCGCGCGGCTGCTGCTCGAGTATTGACACACTCACCTTGAAAGATTTCCTTACGTGCGACTTCGGCGCCGGAATTTACGTTGGCTACTGGAGTTTTTATTTCAGAAACGTCTTTGTCATTTAGACTGGTAGAACCTTGTTGCATAGAACTCTCCTGCCATGAGAGACCATTATGCTGGTCCAATACGAGCTGGTGAAATTCACACGCCTTTAGCAAGACCTACCGACATATTCCTAAAAGGTCATGTTTTTATTTCCACCGTTGAATAAATAATAGATTGATAATCATTAGGTCCTTACATGGTTACATCTTGGTTTCCGCACGAAATCAATCGTAACAAGGAGTTAGGAATAGGAGATAGGAAGAGTTGGAAGATAACTATTCACGATTCAACTTTTCTCCGTGATTCGTCTAGGGTACCTTAGCTTCATCGTTTGACAGCATTGTCTGTTCTGGCTTACAGGAGTAACTGTGGTGGGACTATTCATTTAAAAAAATATCCTTGTCACAGATATTTTTACATAGATACCGCAAGTATCACGATTTATATTGAAGCCAAGCGTGCCGAATTTTTAACACCTACTGTGACGTCATTAGTGACGGGAAATCCAAACCGATTCCAATACACGGATGCCGCTGATGCCCCTCCGCCCCCTACGATTCTCTCGAGTGATTATCTTGCTCATACTCATATTTTTTATATCTGTAGTCGCGAAGACTGTAAGTTAGCGGCGACCAACCTTGACGCTTCGTCGGGGTTTCGTACACGCGAAGTACATGCATTTGCGTTATGTATGTAAATCTATACCTGTTGTTCATACCTGCCTACAAAAGATTCTTCCAATTGTGTGTCGGCCTCCACATGGCATGAAATTAGGTTTACTCACCCACTTAATGTGTGTCAATAGAATTTGGGGCAATGTCATTCGGTCAGTCGGTGGGTAGTTTGGACGCACCTCGCATTTACCCCTAAATTATTACTAGTTACTAGCTTACGGCCGCAGCTACGCTGGCGTATTTTCTGTATGTCAACAGCAGCGCTACTTACCGGGTCGAATCTATACAAATAAATAAAATTAGAGTGTCTGTTTGTAATATCAAAATAACACCTTTTCACTAAATGCATATGAAAGTACATACGATACTTATAGCAAAAACGCGATATAAAAAAAATTGTCTGTCTGTCTGTCTGTCTGTGTGTTTGTTCCGGGTAATCTCCGAAACGGCTGGACTGATTTTGACGGAAGTTTCAGTAGCAGGTAGCTGATGTTATAAGCAGTAACTTAAACTACTTTTATTTTAGAAAAACAAAATTTAAAAAGGGGTCCTTCCCAGCGGGCTCACGCGCGGGGAACGCGGGAGCGGGCGTTTTTGTTAAGTTACATTCCACGCGGACGCAGTCGCAGGGTCAGCTAGTTATAACTAAAAACCATCTAGGAGACTTTATTAGTACAATATAAAAAACATCAAGATCGGTCAATCCGTTTAGGAGGAAAATAATGACGAACACACACTCCCACACACGGGAATCTGATATTTAATAAACTTACTCACTCATACAGATTATTTATCATTATTAATATGATTTATATTACTTAGGTATAAATGCGTGCCGTGCTGTGTTGGTCTGTTCCTGTGAAACTGAAACTGATATCGCTCATCCGGTGCAACACGGTCACAATTGCATTTTTTTCGATTTGAAGGTACTTAATAATTTGCAAAATGTTTCCAATGCGTTGAAGTGTCTGGTGTATTATTGTCAGAATTCTAACTAACGTATTTTTAGCTAGACGGCGGCAATGTCGTTGTTGCATTAACGCCTTTTTTCGCGATCTCTTAGCAACATTGACCAAATGGTCACTTGTGCCGCAGCCGGACCTAGGACCACAACGACATTAAAGTAAATTGTGACATAAAATTAATAGGTATTAGATGCAAATTTGATCTTAAACATTTGTGGTACCTACCTACAACGACTCAAATGTATTTTATTTATTTTTAATGATTTCTTAGTACTTACAACGACACAAATGAATTTTATTTATTTTAATGATATTTCCGTCATGCAAGTGCAACATTTCATCATTTTCAAAATATTCCCTGAAGTATTTAGAGTTGCTTACTTAATTAAGTACTTACTTATAAACTTAAAACAGGAAAATAAATAAAATTATACTATATTACAATGAAATTTTGTTCAAAGGTTACTTATTTGGTCTCTGGAATCCTATTTATAAATGCGAAAGTTTGTGAGTGTGGATGTATGTTTGTTGCTCCTTCACGCAAAAACTACTGAACGGATTTGGATGAAATTTTGAACACAGATAGTTTATAACCGGGATTAACACATAGGGTACTTTTTATCCTGATCATCCCGATTTATTTTAAGTGAAATACTACGCGGATGAAGTCGCGGGCACAGGCTAGTAAGATATATTAACTACAGCCCCTATACGGACTGGCTCGGCCGGCATACTACCATCTCACAGAATAGAGGCGTAAGCTGGCTATTATAGCTGCTTTTCGCACGAAGAGTGCGAGAGCTGGAACCCCTCCCCCGCCCTCAATTCCCCTCCCTCTGTACCGCTACCTATGGTATTGCAAGCATCCATAGGCTGCAATCATCATCATCATCATCATCAGCCTATGCGTGTCCACTGCTGGACATAGGCCTCCCCTACTAAAATGGTTGTGTCAATAAAAAACAAGACTTACGAAGAACGTCTCATCGAACTTAACTTACCAACATTGGAACTAAGGCGGAAGAGAGGAGATCTCATAGAGACTTACAAGATACTCAATGACCACTACAACGTAAAAAAATTGAAGAACTTGTACACAATGAATCAGAATAAGCAACTAAGGGGCCACTCCTTGAAGTTAACCAAGCCTCCGTCTACTAGCAACCCCAGATCAAATTTCTTGACACTTAGAGTGATAAAATTGTGGAATTCTCTTCCTGAAACTGTAATAAGTGCTCCGACAGTGAATAGTTTCAAAAATAGACTTGACAGACATTTAAAATTATAATTATAATAAAATACAAGTGTCGTGATATACACGCATCAGCTCAAAGCTGCTAGTGTATCAATAAATAAATAAATAATGAGCGCCATAGCGCCCTGCCTTCAGCTTGCCGCATCCAGCATCTGCCTGCAGTCTTTCGCAGATCGTCATCCCACCCGGTCGGAGGGCGTCCTACACTACGCTTGCCGAGTCGAGGTCTCCACTCAAGAACACGTTTACCCCAGCGGTTTATACCTGCTGCTTTCTGCTGAGTTTGCTATAAGTAGGTACTTATGTATGAAGAAAAAAATACATTGAAATAAAACCCTTTTTAAGGATTATATCGCGTTTATTTACTTTTTAATATGTTCCCGACGTTTCGGTTGCTTTACAGCAACCGTGGTCACAGGGACTGAGGTGTTAGACGTCCCGAAGTCATAGTTAAAAACTGGGTACCCTCAAAATTTAGTTGGTGTTTGCGGTCCGATCCACGCAGAAAGTGCTGACTGTGTCTCGAGGTCTTGCAATGGTACGCTAAAATAGTTTTATTTCAATGTGTAGTCTTCGCGTAAATATAAGAAAACAATAAAAAAAACATATATACATCCTTGAAGTCCTCGTGGGTGGAATCGAGGGTATTGTTAGTCTGTTCATATTTACTACCTACATATCTAAATATATTCGAACACGGAGATTTTTATTGTTTGGCGCAGTGGTACGAGCGTGGGCCGCTCGGATCCCTGCACCAGGTGGTTACGGTTTCGATACCCGCAAGGGCACATTTCGGAAATGGCCTATACGTAATTTGCCCAGGTCTGGGTGTCACTGGGACCGCACCCAGTCCATTGTACGGTAGTACCTATAGTGCGAGAGTTGCTTAGTTTAGTTAGGCTAGTGTGTAGTTTTTATATCACTACATAGTATAAAACAAAGTCGCTTCGCGCTGTCTGTATGTCCCTATGTATGCTTAGATATTTAATAAAACTACGCAACGGATTTTGATGCGGGTTTTTTAATAGATAGAGTGATTCAAGAGGAAGGTTTGTATGTATAATACATGCATTATATAGTAGAGAAACACTGATAATAATTTGCCGTGCGAAGCCGGGGGCGGGTCGCTAGATATTTATATTTTGTATTTTTTTATTTACTTATTAAAATATCTTATTATCAATGAATCCGGCGACGTGAGGTTATCAAAGTAAGTAACATCCGTGATATCCACTTCTTTGCGCACTTTAAAATATTTCAGTACTTAAATTGATATGTTATCATAATGTTTGAGATGATTTGAGTAGGTATTTCACCACCTGATAAGTTATAAGATGGGTTTCAAAGATACATCGAATCATAGAGGTATTTAGAAGTATGGAGGAAGCGTTTTCACAAACATTTTGTCTGCGGATTTTGACAGTCAAGCAATGGAACCATAGATCTCAGAGTACTTTGTATTTATTACTGTCCTGCGGTCCGTTATATCTAGGTTATTATCCTTTGCGGTCATGTTGTCGGCCAGTGGAAAGCCAGTGGACTGCTAACTGATTGGTATTACTGTTTTTTTTATTTGGTAAACGGCTTTTCAGGGATACTATACTTAAATCACAACGCTGTTCAAATTAACATAAACCAATGTCCACTTATTTATAAACTTTGATTAGCGGTTGTGTTGTTACACCACAGGTAAGTACTTTGTCTTCTTCTTTCGAATGTCAAATTACTGATGAAAGAATGAGACAGTTCAGTGTGTATATTATTTATAAGGGGGTAAGTGTTACGCGTAAGTTTATCAGCAGATTTCAGGTTTCGATTTGGAGCTACACATGCTAGGCGAAACAGAAAGGTATACATACTATTTTTTTGCAACTTTACTTTGTTCATCTATAACTATCGGCTTTGTGGGACAGTTGAAGTAGGTACTAAAGGTTTTGTATTCTTATGAAATCTGTCAACAGCTGTATCCGTATAACACCGTTTGTTTTCAAGGTTCCTCCAAAGCTGATAGTTTTAGAATTACAAAAAAAACGTACCTATACCCTTTCTGTTTCATCCTGTAGAGAAAGTATGGTATCGTCTCAGAGGGCATCTAGCATCCAGTCTTCACCAAATGACATCCTCAGGGTACCAGTCGCGGTGAGGTAGAGTGTTATAAACAAAGGCTATTTCCGCATGACTGGTTCACACCTATCGCTACAAGTTTGCAGTAGTTATATACCCCAGAACACGTGGTTATGTAAATCTGGATAATAATAATTCATTTGCATACCTGCTACGCAACGAATGTGTAACAATAAATCATTGTTATGTATTATATAAGCGCTATGTACGATACGATTCATTATTTCATCCTCTATGTAGCTGTAGCTCACTTTACTTTTAATTTTTAAGTAACTACTAAGTAGATTTTTATATTTATTTTGATACTTGGTCTCAGGTGGAGTTCGGGATTTTAAAACGATATTTTTTTAAGCTTACACTTGCATAAGATAATAATAACCAAAGCCTTTTTCAATAGTTTTTTGTAGTGTTGTGAGGTGACCTTCTGAGGCCGGTAGGTAAATAATTTATTTCCACACAGTTGCGTGTCGGGAAACAGAGTGACTTACACAATTTATGAGAACGGATACAATAATAACTTTACCATGGTGGGTTATTCCTGCACGATAGGTATTCGCCAAAGTGTGGCGCATGAGTTTAGCTTACTAAACTCATGCGCATCTCGGCTATAAATAAAGTAGTGTTTTGTATTCCCCAGGATGCGTAGGCGGTGGCAGTGCATTGCGGTTATCCTCCGTAAAAAGGAGTCATGAAATTATATTATGCTCCGTGATACACTCGTATCAATCACTGGATAGCTCTCTGGAATTCCCGGCACCTAATGGTTTTTCTTTTCAGTTCATCACGTCACAACTGGGTGGATTTCCCACCAGCAAAATTAACCGCTTAATGGATGAAATCGGTAGTATGGAACGTTACTATACAGTACTATTCAGTATTATTATATTTTTTCTAACTAGAAGAGGTAGTAGTTAATTAGGTTTGTAGTTAATTAAGGAAAAAAAGCCCTGATTTTTTTCATTTCGGTAGCTGTCCGCAAACATTTTCCAGTGTATTTTCCCTCATACAACAAAAACTATTGGTTTTCTTATATTTACGTGAATAAGAATTTCATTGAAATAAAACTATTTTTCATTACTCATACTCTGAAAGTAGGTCTGAAGTTGCCTGAGGAGCGGGTTGAAAGTAATACTTTTCCGGCCCGGGAGAATCGCTTTCAACTGACAGCTGTCAAATTATAAAAAAAAAACTAGTTCAATTTTCACATTTCTATGGAACCATGTTCAAACTTTTTGTACAGTCACTCAATTACAGCACGATGTAAAATAGAAATAACATAAAGTTAAGTATTAATTAAAGATTATATAATTTTAAATGACTTAATTATAATTTAGTTTCAACAATTTCTTTAAAATAACATAGATTTGGGCAAAATATATAAAGATGAAAATGAAAAATAATGGCTAAATAAAGAAGTTGGCCGGCCAACGAAAAAAAAAAATTGGTGGCAATACGTTTTTTTTTTTTCGAGTTGTAGAGTATTGTTCATGCTTCCTTGTATTATTTCCAAATTATTTATTTAGCCAATTCCTGTATTAATTTTACCTTCCTTGTATTCGTCATGAAAAGCACAGTGTTTACCTCGGGTGAAAGACTTATTTTGTCCCTCGAACTATTAGCGCCCTCGCTACGCTCGGGCGCCAAACCCCGTCTCGGGACAAAATAAGTTACTTTCACCGCTCGTGTAACAATGTACTATTACGGATTCTATCGCATTTATTCACTTTTTATGTTCCCGACGTTTCGGCTGCTTTACAGCAAACCATGGTCCCCCCATTATATGCTTATTCAGATTTATGGCAACTTTTTGAACCTGCAGCCACCCGATGCAGTGAGCCGAGGGACCTACGCTCGCACCACTGCGCCAAGCGGTTGTCCAAAATGATCGTCTACTGTACCTCAAAATCGGATAAATCGGAGAAAAGGATCAGGAGGGAGATGCAAAACATGATGGCTTCGTGGTTCGATGGTTTTGTTCTAGTGTCTACTTGTGCGTCGAAGTTTCGGCTTCATTCCTAATGATTGATGACTTACATCATTACTTTTTAACGAAGCCTCTCGTATTATAAGGCACTGAAGTCATTTTCCACTCCTTGGATCTAGTTCCTGTTGTCCACATCCACCCCAAATGGCCGCATCATAGTTTCGAAATTAATTTCGAGTTTGTTTACTTAATAAGTAAAATAGTCAATAAAATATATGATAATGATTCAAATTTTGATTAAAACAAGTACAAATTCCCGGTACCGGGAATTACCTATCTCTTCTCAGTCAATACCGGTACTGCAATCGCTATTAGCCACTAGTGTTGCCTGACTATCGATCGTCTATCAATAGCTCGCTATACCATCGTAACCTCGAAACCTAGTCAGAATATCGATAGGGTTATCGATAACCCCATTCGAATTTTACAATACCATTGATAGTAGGTATCTGTCGAAAATCCTAATCAATACTATTGATGACGTGCAAGAGTATCGATAGGATCGATACTATTGAGTACTGAAACTTTTTATAGCGTAATAATAATACTAATAATTTTAGCCCTTTTTGACGTCCCACTCCTGGGCACGGGCCTCCCCTCAGCACGAGGGGGATTCAGGCCATAATCCACCACGCTGGCCCAGTGCGGGTTGGCGGATTTCACATGTCTTTCGAAAATTAGTTAAATCTTCTAAGACATGCAGGTTTCCTCACGATGTTTTTCCTTCACCGTATGCAAGTGATAATCATATAGAAATTACGATTCGCACATAGATTTCGAAAAATCCAGAGGTTCGAGCCGGGGTTTGAACCCGAGACCTGGTAGCCCGCAAGACGCGTGCTTAACCAATCGGCTATCACTGCTTTTTTATAGCGTGTTTTACTGAAATCACTATCAATCATACTAATATTATAAAGAGGAAAACTTTGTTTGTTTGATTGTAATGAATAGGCTCCGAAGCTACTGAACCGATTTGAAAAATTCTTTCACTGTTGGGAAGCTACACTATCCCCGGGTGACATAGGCTATAATATATTTTCAAAAAAATTAGGGATCCTTACTAAAACTCGAATAATGTAACCGCAATGTACGCGTGCGAAGCCGAGGCGGGCCGCTAGTATTATATATAGTGTTATGCAATTCCAATAGGAATGATCGATATTACGACTTGTTATCCAGGTCAACTATCAATAATTAGGCAAAACTAGTAGGTAACCACGACCAGTAAGTGGTTCTATAGGAGGTATTTATCTACTACAGGGTGTTACAAAAGTCCGAAATGAAAATTGATTATTTATTTATTGATAGGAAGACCAACAGGTAGAAATAACAATTATAGATTCAAGTAAAAAGTCAAAAAGCCAATTATAGGTCTTCACGCATAGCAGTTGAAGAAGTAGCAAAGTTGTAAACAAAAAAATTATAATAATTAATCTAAGTAAATATAAAAAACTAAGCTCTGCAGGAAGAGTCGGAACAAAAAAAATACATTAGTTAGGTTACCACTTAAGTACTAAAGGAAGGTAAAAAAAAATTTTGGCTTAGGCACTGCTTAACCGAGTTAACACTACAAGTGAAGAGATCCGGATCGCATTGCTTGCAAATCTCATTAACATACTTGCTTGCTCGTACAATGTACCTAAGTGGTTTGCCTATAGATTTTAGATGCGTAAGGAATACGAATAGGTGGATTGAATCTAGGAGATTTAAGGGGTACATTAAAAGCGAATTTACTAAGTAGCTCAGGGGAATAAATTTTGTTGCTTAGTATTTTTAGAAAGAATAGGAAGTCAGCGATGTCGCGTCGATTTTTCAGGGGTAGCAGATGGAACTTCTTGCAGAGATCATAGTAATTGAGTGAGTGATATGCCATTTTTTGTCGATAGCACAGGTATTTGATAAACCGTTTTTGTATACTTTCAATTCGATCTATATATTTGTTGTAGCAAGGGTTCCAGATCTGTGATGCGTATTCGAGATGGCTTCTGACAAAAGTGCAGTATAATATCTTCATGGTCTTAACCTCGTTGCAAAATTTGGACATGCGCATGACAAAACCAAGAGCTTTGGAAGCTTTATTAATAATATTATCAATATGAACATCAAACAACAGTTTTAGAATCATGATATACGCCCAGGTCACGGATGACATTACTTTTCGGAAGTATTTGCCCCTGTAGGGTATAACTACTAGACAAGGAGTTAAGTTTACGAGTGAACGATATGACAGAGCATTTTGATGGATTAAGATCGAGTTTGTTGGAGCTACAGTAATCCTCTAACCGACACAGATCATGTTGAAGTGCAATTACATCATCAGCCGATGATATGACGGAATAGATTTTCATGTCATCAGCGAAACATAGCAGGTTTGAAGTTTGAAAACAACTATCGATATCATTACATAGACTACAAAGAGCAACGGTCCAAGAAGAGAACCTTGAGGAACTCCACTTGGTATAGGAACCCAACTAGATGTGTAGTTATTTATCACTGCGGCTTGTGTTCTATTGTCAATATAGGATGAGATCCACCTAAGCAAGTCGCCACGCACACCCATATGATGCTATAATTATTATATAATAGGTATTTTTTATTACGTTATAGGCAAGAATTTACCACAATCCCACCTGATGGTAAGTGACGATGTGGTCTACGGTGGTGCATACTTGCCTAGAAGGTACCTGTTCACTCTCGACTTGAAAACATCCAGGTTATAGTCAATTGAAGATGCCTTAGTGAAGGTAACTATCATTATTTTCTGAGTTAGGGGCCTTTGAATAGGTAGTTGTCAAAACCGCCGATTTTCTAAAAGAGTGTGTTACTTTATGTTAAACAGTGCCTTGAACAAACTGTTAACACGACATTTGCCATGCTTTCAGATATTTTTCCTTAAGTAGGTTCATAGACATAGGTACCATAGACGACCGCTTGGCGTAGTGGTTCGAGCGTAGGCCGCTCGGCTCACTGCACGCACATGGTGGTTGCGGGTTTTATTCCCACCGGGGTACATTTCGGAAAAGGCCTTTTCGTTATTTGCCCTGGTCTGGGTGTCACTGGGATCGCCCCCAGTACAAGCGGTACCCATAGTACAAGCTTTGCTTAGTTTGGGATCATACAGTTAGTTTGTCAGACTGGGGATATTTATTTATTTATTTACTTAGTATCTACCGAACTACGTCATGGCGCCATATTCAGGAAATCACTTTGCATATTATAAGGCAACATTATGCTAATTAATAATGGCTGATTGTTATAATAATAATTACCCACATTCCATATTGTTCAGGTAGGTACTCGGCCCCAACATGCAATAATAGTTTATAATTAATAATAATCTATAATTACTTAAGTACAAATAAATAAAATTTTAGATATCAAAATTACACCTTTAACTAAACGCATAAGAAAGTAGGTACATACGGTGCTTATAACAAACACGAGATCTTAAAAAAAATATTTCTGTTTGTATGTCTGTATCTGACCCGTCTTCTGGGTTATCTCCGAAACGGCCAGACTGATTTTGATTTAAGTTCAATTCCACGCGGACGAAGTCGCGGGCACAGCTAGTAATTAATATTAATATTTATGTTTCAAATTCCGGTGTGGGTGCTTTTGTAGTCATGTCAGGTGCGACATACACAATATACCTATGCAGTGGCAATGCATATGTTAGGCGAGCAGGAGTGCCCGGCATGCGGTGTCTATGGCTTATTGTTCTGTTCGAGGCACGGAGCAACTATACTTCCGCACTCTGAGACCAGTTTCCGTAACATTCGCGAGCCCCGCGACTTTTGCGTCAAGACTCGAGATCAGTAATTACACGTACGTCCCAGTATTGCCTAGTACAAGTTTTGTGAACAGTTACTTAGGATAACCTATGACACGATAGGACCGGACGGATGTTATTACGGCGGTCACTGCCGTCGTATTAGTTGATAAGTTGATAAATTCTACCAAAGAGAATCTAATCCATTCTTTTTTAGGCATTTTCGTGCGATAAGTTCCAAGTTAAGTTAAATTATGAAGAAAGTTAAAAGAGGTGCTCATCCTACTAATATTATAAATGCGAAAGTTTGTGATTGTGGATGTATGTTTGTTACTCTTTCACGCAAAAACTACTGAACGGATTTGGATGAAATTTGGAACACAAATAGTTTATAACCTGAATTAACACATAGAATACTTTACTTAACTCTACGCGGACGAAGTCGTGGGCAGCAACTAGGTTTTTAATAAGATAATTAAAACACCCGATTATACCTACATAAGGTCCAGGGTTCTAATCCCGGCTCGGCCCCTAGATTTATTGACGTCTATATCAGAAAACTAAATCAATATAGGCTGTATTCATAAATCGATCTCAAGTCTGAGGACGATCTTACGCTTTTGACATGCAATTTTGTACTGGATTGACATTTCCAAGATCGCTCTCAGATTTGAGATCGATTTATTAATACGGGCTTATATGATCATCAGTTAATTAGGATCGTACTTTATGATGTAGGAAAACAATGGGAAACATCATCATCATCATCATCATCAGCCTATGCTTGTCCACTGCTGGACATAGGCCTCCTCTAATGAGCGCCATAGCGCCCTGTCTTCAGCTTGCCGCATCCAGCATCTGCCTGCAGTCTTTCGCAGATCGTCATCCCACCTGGTCGGAGGGCGTCCTACACTACGCTTGCCGAGTCGAGGTCTCCACTCAAGAACACGTTTGAACACGTTCGTTTTAGGGATTTTACCCATATTAAATTAATTACAGTTGATAAATACCTATATACGTATAAGATATTAAAGCATACTTATTGACTTACCTAATCAGTTTCTTATATTGAATGGTCTATATTGATAGCGTAAGGTTATCGTTACTCACATAATATTATTTTAATTTCTAATAATTTAAATTAATAAAAATGGCCGTGTGGTTTTTGCTAATCGTTCTAGGTTTGTTGTCAGGGTAAGTAACAAGGTCTAAAGTCGAATATATATTATAATATAACTATAAGTAAGCAAATTATTAGTACCCTATTGCACTAGTATTTATAAACCTGTATTGTACTTACCTATGTAAGAAAATATGATTTATTTTAGCTTAAGTGTCACGTATTTAATAAAAAAAATTAAGTTATAGTTTTAAGGAATAGGCAGGTATTAGTTTTTCAGACTCTTTCCTTACTAAGTAGGAAGCATATTATCTTCTATCATTACATAGTATAAAACAAAGTCGCTTCCCGCTGTCTGTATGTCCCTATGTATGCTTAGATCTTTAAAACTACGCAACGAATTTTGATGCAGTTTTAATACATAGAGTGATTCAAGAGGTAGGTTTATATGTATAATACATGCATAATGTAGTAGAGAAACACTGAGCATTTATTGCATCCGTGCGAAGCCGGGGCGGATCGCTAGTATTATATAAAAATAAATCTCTATTTCCTTGGTGGAACGATTTCGCGAATTCCTATTTTGTTGTGTTTATTATTGTCAGGAGGTTCTTAGGAAATACAAAAATAATAAAGTTGAGCGGAACAATTCGAATTCAATGTTAAAACAGGATAAACGTCTGTCAGGTGAGCTAGTTTAAAATAATATTTCCCGTTTAGATTTAGAACCAGGATACCTACCTACTTCGCATTGTAAATCGTATGGTATGGGAAAGCCATTGTCAAAATATAAGTACAATAACGTCATAAAAAGCGAAATCAATTACGTATTTACCATGTGTTTCAAATTTATTTAGGTAGGTAATAAAGAGAAAAAACGGGCTCTGGGCTTGTAATATAAAATAGGGAAGTACGTTGCTAAGCAAAAATATTGTGTTCATACAATATTCTTAAAGATCAGTTTTAATATGACAATAACTAGGTATTTCGCGAAGCGATGATGTGCATTCAAGGATAGCGGGTGGCCATATCATTAATGGAGGCTGGACAAAGCTTGTTTTCGACTCTTGTCTGCCTACCTACTGAGATAAATATAATTTGAGGTCATCTATATAAATAAATAAAATTGAATTGTCCGTTTGTAATTATAAAAAAACATATGTTTTCTGAATGCATATTAAAGTTTATCGGAATTTATAACAACAACACAATTTATGAAATGTTTGTCTGGTCTGTCCGTTCCGGCTAATCTCCAAAACGGCTGGATCGATTTTTATGGGACTTTCACTGGCGGATAGCAGTAACTAAGGCTACTTTTATTTTATCGATGTACCACGAAGGCGGCGGCGCCGCGGGCAACACCTTTTAACAGTATAATAACTAGATTCCTCGTAGATAATTATGTAAACTGGGATTACCGGGCGAATAGTGACACACCGAACTATCTCTTTCTGTCATAAGTAATTTGACATTTGAAAGAAGAAGCCTATGCATGGTGTAACTATACAACCACTGATCCTCGGTTGTTAATAACGGGGTTAAACATTTTTGATTTGGGCATCAGTGTAACTGAACGCAGAGTAGCCTTGACAAGTTATATCTGCCACAAATGTACGACCGCTTGGCGCAGTGGTTTGAGCGTTGGCCGCTCGGCTCACTGCACCGGGTATTTGCGAGTTCGATTCCCGTCAGGTCAAATTTCGGATATGGCCTTTTCGTAATTTGCCCAGGTCTGGGTGTCACTGGGATCGTTCCCAGTCCATTGTACGGTACCCCTAGTACAAGCGTTGCTTAGTTTAGGACCATACAGTTGGTGTCAGCCTGGCGATATTTATTTGTATACAAGGTGAAACAAAAAGGGTATACAAACTATGGGCTTTGTGGGACAGTTGAAGTACTAAAGGTTTTGTAGACTTGTGAAATCTGTCAACAGCTGTATTCCTATAAAACCTTTTGTTTTTCAATTTCCTCCAAAGCTGATAGTTTTAGAATTACAAAGTTGAGTTTTGAAAAAAATAGTATACTCTTTATGTTTCACCTTGTATAACACCTTTTGTTTTCATGTTTCCTCCAAAGCCGATAGTATTGGAATTACAAAGTTAAGTTTTGTAAAAAAATAGTATACCCTTTTTGTTTCACCTAGTAGATGTCGTCAAATTATATGTATCTCAGTAGCTGGTCTACTTAACACAGCCCTTCTGTTGAAGGTCTGTGTAAAGCAGTTATTATAGCTGCGTTTCGCGTGATGAGTGCGAGTCAGAAGCTCATCCGCCTCTCTATTACACTCTTCTTTAGGTCGACAACATGCGAGTAATGACTTTGATATTGCAAGCATCTATAACTGCTTAACATCAGATGTAAGCTTCGTAAGTATGTTTGACGACGGTTTTCTAAAAATAAATTGATGCTTACGGAGCCGTCTCTCCATCCATTCTCAGTGCGAAGGTGAAAAAATTAAACATAAAAGCGTATTGATCACAATATATTGTTTAGGAGTATAACCCTGTATCTCTTGCATTTAGAATAGGTATTACAACAGTATTACGAGTTATGGGAATTGTATGTATTATACAGTGTACTTTATCATCTTATCCACTATTTTTACTTACATCCATTTTGTACAACCAAGGTAGGGTGGGACCATATTATGTCGTTAACATTAATAGCGTTTTCAATATGAGTATTACTTTGCAATACTTGATAATACCTAAGATAGATTGGAATCTGGCGGATGGCGCGCGAGTCACGCAAAGTCTGGTCTCCTTATGACAAACAATTCTCTGTAAATATCAATGACACATTGTGTTGGTACAAATAAAATTACCAAAATAAATAAAAACATCTGACATAACCCTTTTGTCTAACAAACATACAAACCTTTCTAAAACAAAAGCAACAATCAACACTGTTCATCTCAAAACTAAGATTGTAGCAATAGAAACAAATCTTAATACTATTATTCACAAACACAATCGGTATTCAGTCATTCAGACACATGTAAAGTACTATACACTGGTAAAACAAACATTCACCAAATTAAAGCTTTCGAGAGTGAGAAACGATGGCGCTCAGCACTTGAGCTTGGGATTGAGTTCATGGGCTCGGCCGCCCCAGTCCAACCGGTAGCTGCGAGTCCGCCACGATATTTCAGGCCAAAACAACGCCGCGGCGAGCACGAACGGCGCACAGCACTCGCTCCACACCCACCCGAGTAGGAACTGCACTTTGGTGAACGGCGGCGAGCCGTTCTGCACCGACCGGAGCATCAGCCAGTCCGAGAGGAACCACACGAGCACATGCACTAAGAAGAACGGCAACGGTTCCGCACCAAACAACAGTCCAGCCGCCCACGCGGCGCCCGCGCCCAGCGGCATGCATTCGCTGAGCGGCTCCAGCAGCACGGTGGTGGGGATCATGGCGATCCGCAGCCGCGCCCAGCGCGTGAGCCGGGCCTGCAGCGCTCCCACCGACCGCGTGCCCGCGTTCTGCAGCGCCGGCAGCGACGCCACTCTCATCCGCCACCCGCGCGACACTATCTCTTTCGCCATGAAGAAGTCCTCCGCGAGGTACTCCCCGAACGCGCGTAGCCCGCCCGCCTCCTCGAGCGCCTTCCGCCGCATCAGGGACGACATGCCAACGTGACAGTTGATGCCGAGCAGCTCGGCGCACAGGTACATGCGCGCCTGCGCCGTGCCGAAGAACACTTTCTCATACACCGCGGCGAAGCCCTCGGCGTCGCAGGTGAACGGCATCTGGTGCACTATCGCGACGTCCTCCCGCATGTGCTGCACCATATCCAGCAGCGAGTCGTCCCGCATCCGGATACCGGCGTCGCTTATAAGCACCAGAGGATGTTTCGCCGCCAAATACGCCGGTTGCATGTTGTTGATTTTCGGGTTGACGCCGATGTTCATGCCGCCTGTATACAGACGAGCGTCTATGTGAGGATACTTCTCTATCAAACAGTTCACTAACTTCACCGCGGGATCGTCTTTATTTTCCACACAAAACAGTATCTCGTAAATCGGATATTCCAGCGTGAAGAAGGTCTCCAGGTTCGATGAGAGGTTCGGGTCGATCCCGGTAAGCGGCTTCAGGATCGACACACCGGGGTACGGCTGCTCCGGCGGCGAGCGATCCACGGCCCGGTGCAGCTTCCATTTCGAATAGGAGTAACCCATGATATGAAGTAACCACAGACATATCCACGCGACGATAAAAAATATGGCAAATCCATACACCGGATACACAATGGGCATCATAATTGTATCCTTATGTAGTACTCGCTTTCGGGCCGCATAATATCAACGGGTTTCGCGATGGAAAACGTGCGCTTTGTTGCAATAACAACACTCAACTGGACTGTAGAGAAATATGTGGTAAGCCGAAGAGTGTACGCTCAGTAAAATGATTCACCATATTTTCCTAATAACGGTTATCTAATCAGTTTTATCAATAACAATTTGCCGTGGGGAACTCTCGAAAGAAAAACTATCCAAGTACATTTCCTTCTCTTCAACTGACTGACTGACAGATAGATCGATGATGACGTTCGTTTGACAAACTCAACTTCAAGGTTAAAAATTTATGGTCAATACCAACATCAGGAAATAATTCTTTATGATCCACAGAAATAAAAAGAAGATCAAGAAGATTATATATAATAATTTAGGTTATTATCAATATTTTAAAACCATATATATTTTCCAAACATGAAATATTTAGCAAATAAGGTACCGTTAGTGTGGCTAGCGCACAGACTTATAAACACTATCTCTGTGAGCTAGCGTAAGCGTGTGCTGACTCGCTCACAGGACAGATTTTCATCTTCTTCTTCTTTCTTTAAAAATATGGGCCACCCAGTTTAATAGGTATTTCGCCAGGTCAAGTAACAAAAATGTGACCATCCACTTTGGAAAACCAAAATGGGGCAGATTTTCATCAAAATACGATTTAGGAATGATAATGACAGTGACAGCATGCTTTCTCGACTATTATAAACTGTGATTATAAAGCACAGTTATAAAGGAAGAAAATTTTCGAAATTTGATGCACTGCGTGTCTACTTTCTCTTGAGGGTTCAATCCACAGACTTAAAAAACTACGAAAAAGCAATCAAAGTTACACCAAGAAGATATAACTTCCGAAAGTACTTTTTTTGCTCTATGGTATAAAATATTTTATTAAAAAAAAATTGTTTCGCGGCAATTTGTACGGATTCAAGATTTCTTGCATTTGTTGGTGATGTTCGAGTTATTTGTGTTTTTCTATAAAAATGGATATCAATAAATTGTTAACAAACGTAAACAATTTAAACCAATATATTTCAACCACACAAGATGCATCTGAGAAATGTAAAAACTCAAGAATACAGCTCAACATGACGACCGTTCTTGCGCTGAAAAAAATACGGTCTCTTGAAATTGAAGTTAGTATTTTGGACTTCTTGTCTTCTGAATAACACACTATTACATTATCACAACTGTAGCTTAATTAATGACGATATATTTACAGTATTTTAACAAATGCGAAGAGAACGGTATTGCGTGTGTGATATTTGAGCGCATGTTAAATTTACCGCCGTCAAAGACATGGGGCGTGCTTGGCAAGGAGCTGGTGACCCTGCTGCAGTACTGGCTGGATGCCCTGAGGAAACATTTAGTCAAACACAACGTTCACTGGTGGACGTTCATGGAGCTACTTATGAGGTTTTTAAAAGTTAGTAAACTGTTTACTTTGCATGTTTAGTAATCATGGAATTGGGCAGGTCATATATCAAGAGCAAGAGAGGATAGATGGAGTAGCTTAACTACAGTATGGTATCCCAGAGATGCAACAAGAAAAAGAGGAAGACTGATAACTAGATGGAGGGATAAATTAGAAACATTCAAAGGGAACCTGTGGACATGTTCCCCAAACTTCAAATAGAGTGGAAAAAGAAGGGGGATGCCTTTTCCCAGTAGTGGGATGACATATAAATGAATGAGAGAAAAAAAATAACTTAAATAAATAAATAAATAATCTGTTTAGTTACTTTTTCTGCCACAGTAGGTGCTGATAACTCCTGGGAATGTAAAGAATGGAGTGTGAAGCCAACCATGGCGCCCAAATGTAGATAATATATGCGCAAGAATATATCAATCTTAATTTAATATGAGTGTTGGTGGGGATTGGATTTTTTGGTTTTGTAAAGTACATTCTTAGTTAGTCTTGTATTTACTTGTACAGAAAAGTTTGAAAACCTCTTGTTCAAAAATATCAATTGTATATTTTTTTGGTGTAGTAATTTGATCATGGGCAACTTGGTTCAATGCTCCTGGTGATTGCAGGTTCGATTACCACCAGAGTATATTTCAGAAATTGCCTTTTCTTATTTAGCTATGGTCTGGGTATTACTGCAATTGCCCCCACCCCATTGTATGATGCCCATAGCATAAGTATTGCTTAGTTTGGGACCATACAGTATGTATAATATTGTTTACAGGAAATCCGCTCCAAAGATGTCTCTCTCCCCAACACACTCGTGGAACATACCTCAGAGTGCCTGTTAGACCTGGCCACCAATGACCGCCCAGATGCAATGCAGCGGCAACAGATTCTCCACTGTTTGAACACATCTTGTTCAGAGTCCAGCAGGGAGCTTAGATTCGCGTTGAGGAATGGATTTTCTGGTTATTTGTGAGTATAAAGGCCAGGAATGGTAAGCCTTTGAATGGGTTTTTATGTGACATATGCGGTACATTAAGAGAAAATTATAGACAGCATATACCTAGCTACATTTGAACTGCCCCTGGCTCTATAAGCAAGTATTCAAAATGTCAATCAGCACTCAAATTTGACTCATACGTAACTTGTCTCTTGCCTTGTTCAATGAGCGCCATCTATTGTCAGCGTCACGTACTATTTCCAATAAATTGTAAATATTGTATGCTTCGCTGCTACGAGCTGCTGACGCCAGGTGGCACTAAACTTTTACGGAGAACGATACGAATTTGGATTGTTTTATATGACTTAGACTTGATCACCAACATATTATAGACTTTTAATTTACCAACAAAGGCGACGAAACGACAACAAAGGTCTCTGTACCTACAGGAAATTCATGATTTGCCTTCCTTAGCAAAAACTTGGATATGCCCACTTCTCTACCACTGCGTACTGAACATAAGGAGCGATTGTGTACTAATTCTCCCCTAAAGCCCTATACTTCCCACCAGCATTAAGCTCGCTGTATACATGAGCTCCTGCGGCTACCTGCCTTGCCAGTACTGCATCCTGGAAACCCTGCTGCGCTGGTTGCTGCCGCGGCAGGACCGCACCCTCAGGCTGGCGGCGGCAGCCAAATGGTTCCCTGACACGCTGTACTCGGAAGCAGTGGCTCGCGTGTTCCTGGAAAGGTCCTGGGGCAATTTCTTTCAGGTAACGAATTTTTTTTACAATTATACTACAATTACACAATAGGACAATTAGTTGACGACCGCTTGGCGCAGTGGTTCGGGCACAGATATAGATTTACATAGATAACGCAAGTATCACGATTTGTATTGAAACTAAGCGTGCCAAATTTTTAACACCTACTGTGACGTCATAGATGGCGGGATATCCAAACCGATTCAAAGACACCGATGCCGCCGATGCCCCTCCGCCCGCTACGATTCTCTCGAGTGATTATCTCGCTCATACTCATATTTTTATATCTGTAGTCGCGAGGACTGTAACTTATCGGTGACCAACCTTGACGCTTGGTCGTGGTTTTCGGACACGCTAAGTACATGCATTTGCGTTATCTATGTAAATCTATATCTGTGGGTTCGGGCGTAGGCCGCTTGGCTCACTGCACATGGTGGTTGCGGGTTCGATTTCCGCCGGGTAAATTTCGGAATTGGCATTTTCGTAATTTGCCTAGGTCTGGGACCGCCCCCAGTCCATTGTACGGTACCCATAGTTCAAGCTTTGCCTAGTTTGGGACCATGCAGTTGGTGTCAGTCTGGCGATATTTATTTATTAATTTGATGCTTGACGCTATTTGTTCCAGAAATGTAGCTACGGCTAGCGTCAAAATAAAATATACGATTTTTATGTTCTCACCGTTCTTAATTCTTAATTATATCCGAACATATGACTTAACTAATTTGACGCTTGACGCTAGTCGCCAGAAGTGTTCATAAGTCTAGCGTCAAAATTTATTCATAGTTGGATAGTTAAGCTGGTTTTATGTACATCTAGCCCACGTCGTCTTATGTCGCAACAGTACAAAATGACACGTCAAAAGCATACTCAAGACCGCTATCAGACTTGAGATCGATTTATTAATACGGACTTAAGAACGTATTACTTGCTCCACAGGACGCTAGAGATTTACTGAACATACACAACGCGGCGGGTGATCTGATAACTTCAGTTGTCTGCAAGCGGCTAGCCGTCGGCAATGTTGTCATTATTACTGTGAGTACTTCTTACTATTACCTCTTTGTATCCAACATTTTACTAGTCTTTGTTCGTCGTCTTTGTTCCCGGTTGACTATAACCTGGATGTTTTCAAGTCGAGAGTGAACTGGTACCTTCTAGGCAAGTATGCACCACCGTAGACCACATCGTCACTTACCATCAGGTGACATTGTGGTCAAATACTTGCCTATATCGAAAAAAAAAAAATAGTCAATGAGACTGTCCCACTTCTGGGTTAAGACCCAGTCCCTTTTCCTCCCTTAGGGCCTGTGCACACCACGGTTTTTAAACGCGCCGTCAACGCGCGTTTGTACAGACGCAATACGTACGCGAGTCAGACGCAGCCTATATAGTTTAAACTGTAGACTTTTGTAGGATAAAAGCGCGTCGTCGACGTGTGCGTTTGATAAACGTGGTGTGCACAGGCCCTTACGTATACCATTGCCTAGGGCAGAGGGCAAAAAAATTCGCAGGGTGGCGCCACGGTGGTGTGGGTTGACACTTGACAGTTCTGACCATAAATATAGATGAGTTTTCGACTGTTTGTAAATTTGTATGTATAACAACATTTGTAGTGCCACTGATAGAAATGATGTAGTCAGAGATAGCGTCACCCCAGGCCAATAAAGACTCATCTGGTGAGCTGAAATTTTTTCACCCACATCTCAAAGCAGATTATTTTCTAGATACCTTACTTTTTTCTTTTTAGCTACTGCCTATTTTATGCCAATTCCACTATTGGACATAGTTTTGCAAAAACGACCAACCCACACAAACTCCTGCAGGCTAAAATCGACCCAGTTGAAGTGGTTGTAGGTTGGTTTCAGTTTGCACAAGCCACCCATGGCTGAATCCATTCTTCGTCTCATAATAATATTACGGGCTGGGTCGATCGGAGTAGTATCACAGGAGGTCGACTTTAAGGCTAAAGCGCCCATCTAGCCCGCGTAGTTCAATTTTTTTGTGGTTTTTTAGAAATATTTCAAAAACTGACAATAATAAAAGGCACACTTTGTAATTCGCGACAAAGACCGTGTGCAGTGCATTTATTAATATATCCAACTTACTCTAAAACATTTCAAGAACGACAGCTATCCAGATAATCTGGCAATTTTTGTATATTTAGTGATTAACTAATATCATATCCACCGTGATAATATTTAGAGTAAGTAAAATAAATGTATCAATAAACGCACTGCATACTGTGTTTGTCGCAAATCACAAAATGATGTCTTAAATGTTTTCAGATTTTGGATAAACTATAAAAATACTCGAAAATTTTGAATTTCGCGGGCTAGACATGCGCCTTCACCTTAAGTCGTTATTTAACTGCGTGTCGTGCGATGAGTGAAAGCCGGAAGATATACAGCAGCCCCCCTCCCTTCCCCATAACCTCATCCCCGGAAACGTGGGAGCAATAGGTATTGCGAGTATCTATAGACCACGGCAACTTCTTAACATCAGGCGGTTTGTACGCTTGTTTCTTGGATTCGTTACATAAAGGTGCTCCCCCACCGGGAGCATTCGCGTGTAATGTAACGTTACAGATTCGAGCATTACATCAGTGAGGGAGAAAAACAGCGCGCACCTTGTGTAATGATACAAAACGAGCTTACATCAGTGAAGGAGGAGAACCGAGCATTACAATGCGCACCTTGTGCACCAATGATACAGTGTGCTAAATCACAACGCTCGCAAATTCAAATCTATACTAAATGTTACATTTTGCTCGTCAGCATTGCATTATAATACTACCTAGTATTGTAATGTAATGCTCAAAGTCGATTCTATAATGTTACATTACAAGCGAATGCTCCCGGTGAAGGAGCACCTTAAAAAAAGCACGATCTAGCCCAGGCACTAGCGCCATCTGTTGTCAGCTCAGGCACTAGCGCCATCTGTTGTCAGCTCAGGCACTAGCGCCATCTGTTATCACCCCAGGGTACTGAGAAGCAAGAAGCGTGGCTGGATATTAACTCTTCCAGCAGATGTATGTCGGTCCTGCTGGACCCAAGTGTTCTGGAGGCGTTCGGGTCCACCAATCATAAATCCTTCGACACGCTGGTTATTAGCGATGAGATCACACAGTGCGCTAAGCTTTATAGGTGAGCTTTTATCGGTGTACTGAGGGGCCGCGCAGACTCGCTTATACCACGAGGCCACAGATCAACCTACCGAATATACACAAAAAATGTCATAATCGGTTATGCCATTTCGGAGGAGGTTGGTTTTTTTTGGGCCCTTTGACCTTTGTCAAAGGGTTAATAATTTTGATGTTTAGTTACGAATATTATGTTTTCGTCTCGATTGTATAGTGGTTTGGTTTCGATTGTTAGGTTCTCCTCTGCTAATGTGGAGGAGTTTGGTTATAAACACTGTGAACACACACGAGAAATTTATATTCATATATAGACTAGCTGTGCCCCGCGACTCCGTCCGCGTTCTGTTGAAATTATTCCTGAATTTTCTTTGCTATAAACCTCACGGAGCCCGAGACCTTTCCAACGAATGCAAAACCGTGGAAATCGGTTCGTGCGTTCTGGAGTTATAGCGTCAGGAAGGAAAACCCGACTTATTTTTATATAGTAGATTAACTAGCTGTGCCCCCCGACTTCGTCCGCGTAGTATTTAACGTAACAAAAATTTCGGGATTATCGGGATAAAAAGTATCCTATATGTTAATCCCGGTTATAAACTATCTGTGTTCCAAATTTCATCCAAATCCGTTCAGTAGTTTTTGTGTGAAGGAGTAACAAACATACATACATACATACATCCACACTCACAAACTTTCACATTTATAATATTAGTAGGACTAGCTGACCCGACAGACGTTGTGTGAATCGTTCCGCTCAACTGTTTTATTTCATAAGAACCTTTTCCTGACAATAATAAACACAACGAAAAAAAGAATACGCGATATCGTTTCATCCGTTCACTCGTGATGCGATGACCAAGGAAATAGAGATTCATTTTTATATAATACTAGCGACCCGCCCCGGCTTCGCACGGGTATTTTTTATCAGTGTTTCTATACTATATTATGCATGTAAAATACGGATAAACCTTCCTCTTGAATCACTATCTATTAAAAAACGCATCAAACTCCGTTGCGTAGTCTTAAAGATCTAAGCATACATAGGGACAGACAGCGGGAACTTTGTTTTATACTATGTATTGGTATATATAGACTAGCTGTGCCCCGCGACTCCGTCCGCGTGGAATGTGGACCACCCACAACATTTTGGGGTATGAAAAATAGAAAGTAGCCAATTATCAGACCTACTGAATATGCATATAAAATTTCATAAAAAACGATTAAGCCGTTTCAGAGGAGTATGGTAACTAACATTGTGACACGAAAATTTTATATATACTCGTATATATTAATTATGATGCCAAATGAGTGACACTTCCAGGCAAGACAGAAGGCTTATGATATCTGTGAGCACGCTCCGTCCGCCGCGAGCGATGACGTCGACGATCACTGTGGACGACTGCCGTGACGTCACCATCGTGGTGACGTCACAGGACATGAAGCGGCTCGACGCGGCGCTCAGGAGCATATTTGGTGATAAATATCAGGTGATAATAATTTCGAAAGAATAATTATGTTTAATTGTAATTTCAACTATTCTCTAGCCGGCTAATGTGTGGATTTATAAAATACTAGCTGTGCCCGCGACTTCGTCCGCGTAGAATTTAACTTAACAAACATTTCGGGATTATCGGGATAACAAGTATCCTATGTGTTAATCCCGGTTATAAACGATCTGTGTTACAAATTTCATCCAAATCCGTTCAGTAGTTTTTGCCTGAAAGAGTAACAAACATCCACACTCACAAACTTTCGCATTTATAATATTAAGTATGATGTGGGTATGCTGACCGAAACACCCGAAGCGCGCTGGTCAAGCTGACCTTCTAGCAGCTGGCCTGCCTATTGCCTAGCCTGCGTATGGCAGCCATTTTTTTTTTAGGACAAAATTGTTTAATGTGCCTATCGACCTCTCGCCCTGTTATGGCGGGGACCACAGATATAGATTTACATAGATAACGCAAATGTATGTACTTAGCTTGTCCGAAAACCCCGACCAAGCGTCAAGGTTGGTCGCCGATAACTTACAGTCCTCGCGACTACAGATATAAAAATATGAGTATGAGCGAGATAATCACTCGAGAGAATCGTAGCGGCATCGGTGTCTTTGAAGCTGTTTGGATTTCCCGCCATCTGTGACGTCACAGTAGGTGTTAAAAATTTGGCACGCTTGGTTTCAATACAAATCGTGATACTTGCGTTATCTATGTAAATCTATATCTGTGGCGGGGACAGATTAAATATGATTAGGGTGACCGTGCACTTGGCTGTGCCATGAAGCGTCCCCGTCCGCTTCCACCTATAAGATCGATGCATTTTACTCAGCTTAGCTCCGGTGGATAGGAAATTAAGCGATCTTATTGGTCGAAGCGGGGTGGCCCAGTTCATAGCACAGCCAAGTGGACCACCCTTAAAGTCCCTATCGACGGGCGAATTTATCATTTCAATGGGGATGATTATCTGGGAGGGAGACTCGTCGAGGGTCAAACCATGACGTCATCGTTGTCACCACTGTCGATCCTGGTTTACAGGAGTAACAGTGGTGGGAGCGTGTGGCGGGACCAGTCCCAAAGACAAAGTATGAGTTATGATTACGAACAGGGCAATCATTTTTTTTTATAACTTTAGAATTTGAAAAGATACAGACGTTCTAAATTTCGAAAGCTGTACTAATTAGTAAAGTATGACGTCATACATGAGAAGTTTTAGCAAACAGCATACTATAATATAAAGAAGTCCCGATTTTTTTTATGTATTTTGCGTTTTATTCAGATCCTTTTGGACCTAGAAAAGGAAATGACATTGTCATCGATAGAAGAGGACACTAATGACAAGAGCCACAATTCCGTGAGTTAATTAATAACGCTTCTTCTTTGTATAGCTCTGTCCCTTTCTTGACCCTTTGGAACCTACGACAATAAAATAATAATTACATCAAATTTTGTGGGTAGGTTTAACTTTATAAATTGTGGGTGGATAAAAAATATTCGTCAATGCTTGATTTAAAAAAATATGTAAAGTGATATTGCTGTGAACAGAATTTGATGGGCAATGATTCCAACATCGAATATAACAAGTAAATGATTGCAGGTATCTATTGAAACATAAACGCGCATTAGTTATGAAATCGATATTGATATTAAATTAACTTGTATCAAAAATATTGACAACAAAATCAGTGTAAATGTTCCGCGAGTGCAAAGACGTGTTATAAATACAGTATTCGTATAAAAAACCTTTTCCTACATATTTACATAACTGCAACGTTTAAATGGTGGTAATTTTGATTTGCAGCAAGAAGACCCCAGATTCTCACACCCAGTTGAAACGAAACGTAGAATAAGATCAGGTATATATTATTGTATTAATTATAATATCCTTGGGTAGTTGTTTACAAATGTGGTGAGCCAGTGCTACGAGAATTTTGATACATGTGCAATAGTTAAATGTATGGAATAGTCGCCTTCCGTGATATTTCAAGACGTGACTGACTTTGTAACTCTGTGTGGGTGCAAAGTAAATCTGGACACTATCAGATATAATCCATGATATAATCCATCCAGATGTAATCCATCCATTTGACGACTTCTTGGCGCAGTGGTTCGAGCGTAGGCCGCTCGGCTCACTGCACATGGTGGTCGCGGGTTCGATTCCCGTTGGGGCAAATTTCGGAAATGGCCTTTTCGTAATTTACCCTGGTCTGGGTGTCACTGGGATCGCCCCTAGTCCATTGTACGGTACCCATAGTACAAGCTTTGCTTAGTTTGGGACCGTACAGTTGGTGTGTCTGTCTGGCGATATTTATTTATTTATTTTATTTATCCATGTCTATTTGGTGAATACATTAAAAAAGGGATCAGACATTAGTTCGGCGCACATCAAGACTAGAAATTCGAACCCATCGTTTAATCTATATTAAACGCTATTGTATACTAGGTGAAACAGAAAGGGTATACTAATTTTTTTGCAACTTAACTTTGTAAATCTAAAACTATCGGCTTTGTGGGACAGTTGAAGTACTAAAGGTTTTGTAGACTTATGAAATCTGTCAACAGCTGTATCCCTGTAACACCTTTTGTATTTCAAGTTTCCTCCAAAGCTGATAGTTTTAGATTTACAAAGTTAAGTTGCAAAAAAAATTGTATACCCTTTATGTTTCACCTTGTATAAGCCATTATTATTGATGTTGTTAACAGGTTACATAGTGAAGCAGTATCAGCCAGCTGGATGGAAGTCTCCATCCACCGCCTCCACCACTTCTTTAGCACTGGTAAGTACTAACTTGATCTTATTGCCTCCACCTGCCTACTATGCGGAATTATTATAAATTTTGTATTGAGAATATAAAGATTCAATTTGAAAATTACATATAAATTCTAGCCTCGCAACTCTGTTTAGTATGAGGATTATTAGAATTGTTTCAAATGTCATTGAATGTATTTCAGCTTCATGAAAAATTAGCAGCATTACCCCATTACCGATACGATAAAGAACCTGTGAGCGTATGCGCATTGCCCGACCTGTCAGTCGTCAGTGAGCTCAGCGAGACTGACGACAGATTGTCATACAAATATAAACCTTACGGTGTATACCATAGGCGTCGTTGTGCACCCTCCAAAAGTCCCACGCGAAAATCACAGAGCGATGGCGAGAATAAAATAGGCAATAGGGGCAGGCAATTATCGCCCGTAGTTAGCGAGAATAACGCAACTAGTTGCTTGCTAGTCGCTACGATTGGTTCAGCTGACGACTCGGTCATAAGCGATACTGTTGAACGGTTGGCCAAGCGTAAAGATTATAATCCGGATAATATTGTTGATTTGCTCGTAAAGGAAGCTTTAGAAGCTAGTATAAATAAGGACGCAATTATTGATAGCGGCATTAACACGGGCGATAGGAGACCTGAGAATGTCAGTGAAAATACTGGGGTTGTAGCACACCCTTCTGATTTGGATGAAATTACAAATAAAATAAAGGAAGATATACACGTGGATGCCATAAGAAATATTAAAGATAAACCTACCAAGGTAGTGGATTCGACGTCGACCGATGAATCGAATACAGATTATGTCAACGACACACCCACTGATTTCGTGAATGTGCGATGTCGTAAGAAGAGTCGAAATGAAGTACATTCATCTGAAAAGCAGCCTTTCGATGTGCAAATTGTTGAAACATTCTTTTCGCATCACTTCACTGAGAACAAAGTCGGTGAAGTTGTTGTTAGTCCAACACTAGCGAAAAAAATAAACAGGTCCAGTTCCGAATCTAGTGATTTCGATGATAGTTATAATTTAATGAAAGAAATGATTAAAGATAATTGCGATTTTAATACTATAGATGTCATAGAGTGTCTCAATAGTATGGTAGATAAAGTATGCGATGAGTTCGATAAATGCACTGAATATTTGAACAAAGACGACAGCATTGCGACTATTGTCAACCCAACCGAACCTAGTGTTGATAATACACCATTACACGATATAATTAATAAAATACAAGATATGGAATCCAAGGACGAAACACCGAAAAAGGGGAAACCTAAATCTAAAAAGATTACATTGAAGTATAAAATAACGCCCAGGAAAAATGTTCCACGCAATAAATCACGCATTCCTCAAAGAAAAAATAAAGTTGAACTAGAAGCTAAATCAAAAATGTCTACTATTATTGAAGATAACAGTACAGAAGAAACGTCTAATGAACAAAACAATGATTTTATGGATATACCAGTAGCCGTAAACAGAGACGATGATGAAGTTATAGAGAATATTAAGGAAAATAATGATACAACTGTTGTAAGCGAGAAAAACGATGCGATCATCCAAGTTATTAACGAAGCTATCGAAATACCTGATATCGACAAGGAAAAGTCCAACACAGATTTCAGTAAAGATGCCAGTACACCTGTGTTGCGCAGAAAACGAAAATTATATTCGCCCAAAAGCGATGTTCTCGAAAAACCTATTTTAACTCCCGAAATAGCAGAGGACGATATGGCGTTATCAGAATTCAAGCTTAAGAACACACCTAAAACCAACGCGACATGCTATAAACAAATAGAGCTTGACCGCCAGAAACATATCCGGATGCCTCGAAAAAGGAAACATAAAGGATACGAAGACAGTCCGTCTCCTCGTACAAAGAAAAGGAACGATATATTCGACAAACTCAAAGAGACATCAGAAGGCGAGAAAGTCGCTCTAGCTGATAAAACATCCAATAAAGAGGTTTATAACTTTACGAGCGACAGTGAAGATGAAGATTTTAGGAAGAAAATTGATTTACGTAAGCGGAATAGCGCTACCACGGTTGGTAGTGTAGAATCTACACGAGCGACCAGACGTAAGGCAGTTAATCGTTCCGAAAATAAGCCTGAAACTAAACGGAAAGTTAACAGACGTAAAAAGACTAACACTAAAATGATAGAACCTGTCAAAGATCTAGTAGACGAAAGAATGAGAGAAGCCAAGGATGTATTAAATACATCAATAGTTGTAGACCCAACTTGTAGTCATAAAGTTAAAGAACCAGAGCTAATATTAAAAGCACCACCTTCTATGGAAATTATCGATGATAGAGTGATTGAAAAACCTGTCAATATCGCTCAAAAAAAGAAAAACGCTAAAAAGAATAAGGCTGTAAGTGCTGTACCTAAGAAACTTAATAAAAAGGCGAATAATAAACTTAAATTACAAGATGATAGAACTGAAAGTCCTTTGCCGGGCTTAGTGGTTGAACCCGTACATGACAATAACGGCGATATTGATTTATCAGCAAATATGGTTGATAAATTCAAGAAAATATACCGAGAAGGCCCTGAAAGCTATGTTAACGAGACGAATACTACACATAATTTGCTATCGGACATCGAAAAGTTTCACAACAGTACTAATAACATAAACATTACAGAAGAAATCAATCAAATTGATGATCCAATAGAATATAATGACGTAACTAGCAATAAAATCATAACCCGGTCCGCATCGCGTAGTAACCTTAACACTGATAGTCATACCAAAAGAAGATCTAACAGAATAACACGTACTAGATCAAGTATTGAGGTTATTAAACTATCTGAAGTGAATTCTGAGACATCTATCGCTACACAAGGCATCACAGCTCACGGGGACTTAAATGAGACACCTCCTAAGTTGCTAGACGAGAGTATACAACACAGAGATGCAGAGGATTTGGACCAATCCATCAAAGATTATTTCCATGAGCTCACTAAAGACATATGCCAATCCGATAATGATTCCAATGGTTGTAATGTTAATGTTCCAAATCGGGGTGCCGCTAAATCTATTGCGTCTATGAAGAGACTGTCACCGGAAGATATTAGGAATTATAAGAATAAAGTTCAAAGTGAATCTAGTGTTTCTCCGGTAGTTTCATTAAAGAGACTGTCTCTTGACGATATAAGTAGATGGCTGCCTTCTACACGTAATTCTTCATTCAGCAGTAAAACAAACGCAAGTGTCAATAAAGTTACAATTAAAAATAAATCTACAGATGATTCTGACGATAGAAATAAGATAAAATCTGTGATAACTGATAATAAGTTTAAACTGTCCGGAAATAGAGTTTCTAAACCAACTTCCAATAAAAGCAGATCAGAAAAGAAATCCAAAGAGAAGCGACCAATGATATCTCCGATCAAATTATTCGACGATCTAATTTCTAATTGCAACAACGAATCTGTAGATGGGTCACTATCGGATGATGAAGAGTACATGAGGGAGATCAAAAACACGATATCTAAGAATGATCTCAAAACATTACCTAATGATAATGAAGTAAGATCTGAATCTCAGAAATCTGAAAGTTCAGCTATCAAATCCCACATCAGTACGTCGACGAAGAAACTTCATGCTTTGAAGAGGGTATCTGGAGAAAGGATTGTGGTTAAGAAGATGAAGGTAGATTTGACTGAAGCAGTTGATGCGAGCTCTGGTAGTGGCGCTGTCTCGAGCGTTAGCAGTTGGTTTAAAAGAAACGAACCATTAGTCAGCAGAGGTAAGAAGTATATTGATTTGTATGTCATAGTGACGACCGCTTGGTGCAGTGGTTCGATCGTAGGCCGCTCGGCTCACTGCACATGGCGGTTGCGGGTTCGATTCCCGACGGGGCAAATTTCGGATATGGCCTTTTCGTTTTTTGCCCAGGTCTGGGTGTCACCGAGATCCCCCCTGGTCCATTGTACGGTACCCATAGTACAAGCGTTGCTTAGTTTGGGACCATACAGTTGGTGTGTCAGTCTGGCGATATTATTATTATGTATTATAGTTTTAGCTGTTCCTTTTTAAACTAATCATTAGTTGTACAAAACACAGCGTAAATGTGTACCTAAACTAACATCAATTTCGATATGGAAAGTGTATAACAGTTTCTTTTATAACAAAGTCAGCCAACAAGCGTACGATCAGCCTCATGTTAAGCAGTTACCGTAGCCTATAGATGATTGCAATACCAAAGACATTGCTCGTACGCTTGCTGATCTCAAGAGGAGAGTGGAACAGAGGTAGGGCAATGGACGGGGAGATTGAAATGCAGCTATAATTACTTTAAGCTGATCTTCTGTGAGAGGGTGGTGCTACTCCGTATATGAGCTGTAATCATTTGGGACTGTTGTCAATATGTTCACCTTGTTAAAATAAATATTGATAGTGTGGCGACCTCACATCACGTCGGGGTCACCAGTTTAGCGGAAAAGGGAAGATCTTCCAGCCAGGCGGGTGGTATGCCTGGCGGGGCGGCCGCTATGCCCCGCTGGTTATTCTCGGGGTCTTGTATATATAGTCACGATGCTTGCGATTCTTAATATCGTGATTCAGTTTCTCTATGATGAATCCGTACATTGTATTGAGGCGCTGCATTTAGCGCCATCTGTCCGTTTCTGTCGGCGACGTGAATGTGAGGTCGCCACAATAGTAACAAAACTTTATTTCAAAAAATAAGGTGCTAAACCCTCTTTGGATGCTGTTTTTTAATTTTATTATTATGTATTTATTCACTTTGATTAAAAGAAGAAATTAATTAAAGTTATAATATTTCAGAAGGCATTGTAAATATGTCGGTAAAAGACACCGTAGAAAATATATTAGAAAAATTGGACACGACCCTTGCGGAAATACAGCAGAATACAAGCGGCAAGTGAGTTGATTCATTTAGTTTATTAATTACTAGCTGAGGACGCGACTTCGTCCGCGTGGAATTTAACTTAAGAAAAAGCCCGCTCCCGCGTTCTGAGCCCGCGCGACAGTACCCTTTTTTAAGTTGCCTAAGTTACTGCTTATAACATCAGCTATCTGCCAGTGAAAGTCCCGTCAAAATCGGTTCAGCCGTTTCGGAGATTACCCGGACACAGACAGAAAGACAAAAAAATAAATGGCGTTTTTGTTATAGGTGCCGTATGTACTTTCATATGCATTTAAGTGAAAAGGTGTTATTTTGATATTACAAACAGACACTCCAATTTTAATTATTTGTATAGATGTAATAGATAAAATAAAAATAATAATTTACCCCTTTGACTTCCCACTCCTGGGCAAGGGCTTCCCCTCATTACGATGGGGATCCAGGCCGTAATCCACATTCCACCACGCTGGCCCAGTGCGGGTTGGCGGATTTCACATGTCTGTCGAAAATTGTTTACATTTCTAAGACATGCTGGTTTCCTCACGATGTTTTCCTTCACCGTAAGCAAGTGATAATCATATAGAAATTATGATTCGCACAAAGATTTCGAAAAACGCAGAGGTTAGAGCCGGGGTTTGAACCCAGGACCTGAAGCCCGCAAGACGCATGCTTTAACCAATCGGCTATCACTGCTACTTACTTATTAACAAGATTATAACAATAACTAGCGACCCGCCCCGGCTTCGCACGGGTATTTTTTATCAGTGTTTCTCTACTATATTATGCATGTATTATACATACAAGGTGAAACACAAAGGGCATACTTTTTTTTCAGAACTTAACTTTGTAATTCTAAAACTATCAGCTTTGGAGGAAACTTGAAAAACAAAAGGTGTTATACCAATACAGCTGTTGACAGATTTCACAAGTCTACAAAACATTTAGTACTTCAACTGTCCCACAAAGCCCATAGATTGAAATTTACAAAGTAAAGTTGTAAAAAAATAATTTATAACCTTTTTGTTTCACCTAGTATAAACCTTCCCCTTGAATCTCTCTGTCTATAAAAAAAAACCGCATCAAAATCCGTTGCGTAGTTTTAAAGATCGAAGCATACATAGGGACAGACAGCGGGAAGCGACTTTGTTTTATACTATGTAGCGATTGATAAGAACATCAATTCTCCATATTAAAATGAAACTATTTTATGTATTTTATCGTTTGTTTAGTTTTTCAGTTTTTTAGTTAATCCGTAAAATAGTTTTATTTCAATGTGTAGTATTCGCGTAAATATAAGAAAACAGTATCAATTGTCCATGTTTCCCTACAAATTGTTGTTCCCAGGTTCGTGCACCTGTTCGTGAACGCACAACGCCACCTGGCGGAGCTGAAGCAGACCCATCGTGGCTTGTGCAGGGAGGTCGCGTCCGAGATCCTGGCACAGGTCGTCGCGGTCGTGGACACTAAGTTCGCCGACTTAGATAACAAGTAATTGCATCACTACTATTAGGGCGACCGTCCACTTGGCTGTGCTATGAAGAGCATCGCTTCATTGCCTCAGCTTCACTCGGCTTAGCTAGAGGTGACAGAAAATGAAGCGATCCCATTGGTCGAAGCGGGCCTTCATAGCATGCCCAAGTTTATGGTCACCCTAAGACCCACAAATTGGTCTGGTCATAAATTGGTCTGGAAGTCTGAGAGCACTTCTTATGTCATATGCATTTAGTGAAAAGGTGTTATTTAAATATTACAAACAGACACTCCAATTTTATTTATTTGTATAGAACTTGAAAATGACATGTCACGAAATTGAGACAGATTTAGTAAAACAGGCCTTACTTTCAATCTAATTGACAACAGCTTATACAAGGGATGGTCCGACCGGCGTACTGCCGCCGTTTCACAGAACAGTTGAGTAAAGTAACTATCCCATCAAAAACAAAACTTGTAAAAAAACCAAGTCTGGCAACTCTGTTCTTATACCGTAAAAAGTTGTGAGATCCATGTAATACCAAGTCAGTTACTATATTAAGTCCCCAATTAAGGGACCTTCTGTTTTAAGTTATTCTAAGTAGGTAATTAGCTTACCTAACAACATCTTATAGTGACAATATCAATAATAAAACACTTTTATGTTTAAATAAAATAGATTGACTTGGCAATCGCACTATTAAACTAAACTAAATACATTGTGTTTTCATGCGATGGCCAAGTCAATCTATTTAATTTAAAACATAAAATATTTTTAATATTGATATTGTCACTATTCACTAGTCTTTATACAATGCCTGCTTGGTTACTGAAAATTCAGGGTTCTAGTTTTATCCACAACGAAGTTATAGGGGGTCGAAAATGGCCTGAACTGCTTCGAGAAAAGATGGTACGGCCGTGCCGCGCTCGACGTGCCGTGCTCGACTTGGGGGGGGCACTGCCGTGTCCCCAGATTATAGTTGTATTTCTTACGATGAGCGAGAAAGCGAGGTTACGGAAAGCCCAGCCCAGCCTGTCCCACTCTTCTTCAAGTGGGCGACGTGAAAGCAATAGTTATGGTGCTCGCATCTATTCATCAGAATTTGTTATACAAAAATATTAATAAGGAAAACATCTAAAGCATATTTCTTTTCCCCATACGTTATAATTGTGGAACGATGGCTATAAAATTGAATATGTTGTGTGCCAACATAAATAAACCATGGTCGTGTGATTGTAGGTCGCGAGCAATGAACGAGGATTTCATGAAGCAACTGAAGGAGCAAGCCTCGGAGCTGATCCGCGAGGACTCCAAACAGAAGCGGGCTATGGTGCGCTTGCTAAGGGAGGATGTTCAAGCCGTGTTAGACCACCTGGGTGAGCAGGGAGACCCGTGAGGTACTTTTTTATACTTAATAATTGTATTAAAAATAATAATAAGTATTAAAATATTATTGCGAACTGAAATGGACCTAAAACTGCTTGTGCTAGGGTTGGTTTCGGTCTGCGCCAGTAGGTACATAAGGGCCGAATCCTACTCTAAATTCCATCGTTTTGCAGTCATATATCGTCTGAACGGACGATAATTTTGTATTGTTCATACAGTAATCGATATGATGGCAAAAAGATTTAGAGTGAAATTAGACAATATGAATGTCACCAATATCGATTATCGTTACCTGACTCGTCTCGCAAAGTAAATATATATGAATTTGTGTTTATATTAATTTAAATGTTAAATATTTTTGTTGTTAATTTTATCATAAAATGTTTTAATTTTGTTATTGTGTAAAATAATTTGGTGTATATTCTAATGTTACGAGTCACTCGTGCAAACTTATCGTCGAACGCGTATTCTCGCACTTGACGACGTGTGAATTATTGCAAATTGACCCGTATGCCAGTGTCGTAAGAGTCACAGCACGCGTTCTCGTCAAATGAACCAACCAACTATAAAGGGAACTTACAATGTTTCATCGTAAACTGTATTCTTCATTAAGATTCGGATTTAATTAACGAACTTAGCATGTCTTTTTAATGTCATTCGACTTTAACAATGATTAAAACACGTTCTAATAATAATATATATTAAATTATTATTATTATAATAATTTAATATATAAGTATTAACAATTTTCAACCTAACACCATTGGCGAAACTAGTAATTCTATATTATAAACAGATATTTAAAAATGAAACATTGAAAAGGCATGCCAACATTGTTCACTAAATCCGCACCCTAAGAAAAAATACACTATAGGTTGGCACTGTGTAGACATTATATTTTTACCCGCAGAAATATGTATTTACGTTAATTTAAGCAAAGTTACTTAATTCATATGAATAAGGTTTGTTAATTTATCATTAATAGTTACGTTTGATTAATAAAAATATGTATTAATTTAAAGTTTTATTAAATAACTTACGTATTAATATACACCTAATTAACATATTAAATATTATGTAACGCTGTTGCACACGGGAGATGGGATGTATTTAACACAAGACATTATATTATATCATTAAATTGTATAATGTACGGTCTAAAAATTTCAATCGTGACCAACGCTTCGTCGTGTAAAAAGAAAATCTCGGTGAGTTTCTTGCCGATTCTTCTCAGTCGACGTCGCGTTCCGATCCGGTTGTAGATATAAAAAACAAAATGTAAAATTGACAATTTTTAAGTGCCCCGGTAGGTCTAAACAAAATGAACGCTTTGACTTTGTAACTGTCACTATAATAAGTTATGACGTGTAGGAGAAAATAGTACCAAGTATTTTTTATTTTTTTTTGCCACGCAAAATAAGCCGTATGGTTAATCACGATTCCTATTTGTAGTCTGTACATTTGGATATTAGTACTACGTACAAAAGAGTCACTGAAAAGAAAAAAAATAATAAGCTACTCTCGCTACGCGGAAATAAGGTGCAAACTCAATTAATTTGATTGCCCTCGAGGGAGTGCGCCGTCGTTTTAGATATTTAGACAAGTGAGCCTGGCCACAGAGACCCTTGTACATATAATTTAAGGCACGTATCACTGTTTGAGCTAAATTGCACCTTATCGCTTAATAGCAAGAGTCGTTATTTGTTCGTATTAAAAAAACACAAATACTCTCGCGTTTTACACATCACTCTCCGTCTGTGACAGTGTTAAATTATCACTAGAGACATGGTTCACTATTGTCAACCAGTCTCGCTCAGTCCTCGGGGTTCGCGTTTGGTCGGTCACTAGGAGTCGTCCTGGGAGACCTGCGCCAGGTACACCTGCTGCTGCGGCTGGTGCTGCGCCTGGGAGGACACCTGCCGACACCATCATTTATTATTTGCCGTGTCTAGTGTAATTTGAAGGTACATCATGCTTTTAACGCCGGTTTTCCGATCGTTAGGCTGTAGCGTCAACTTTAAATGCATTTTATTATATTGCAATCGTGGTTCGTTGAGATAAAAGCTAAGTTTCTCTATATAACATCAGCTAACTGCCAAAGAAAGTCCCGTCAAAATCGGTCCAGCCGTTTCGGAGATAACCCGGAGCAAAAAGACCGTATATACTTACATATGCATTTAGTAAAAAGCTGTTGTATTAACATTACAGACACTTCAATTTAATTTATTTGTATAGAAGATAAATCTATAATAGCGCCAGACTGACACACCACCTGTATGGTCCCAAACTAAGAAGCTCTTGTACTATGGGTACCGTACAATGGACTGGGGGCGCACTATGTTCAATAATCGCTTGGGAGCGGACATTTTGAGTTGGACTCAGAAAGTGATACTTCACAACATTCTATACCCCGGAGTACTCATGCCGAGTGCCAATTATGTACGGTTGCTGAGAAAAATAACTTCTAAGTTCACCATCTTGAAGTATTTAGAAAGTGAAAAAACTAAATTTTCTCGCATAATAATAATTTGGATGTAAATGTGTTAGTTCAATGTTATAAAGCATTTAAAAGACAATTTTTTGAGCTATGTCGCATTTCCCAAATACAAGCGATACGTAAGTAAACTCAAAATTTCACTCAAACGGTTTCGATTTTTTTTTCTCGACCATGCCACATTTGTAGCACCCAGACATAATTTGATATAATAGTTTGCTATGTATTTTATTGATATAAATAAAATCAGCATCAAACTCCGTGGAACATCGGAGATAATAAGTACTAAAGATTCGACATGCAAAACGCCTGTCATTTTGTTACAGGCAAAACACAATGTTTGCTACTAACATTTGATAGGCGTTTAGTCGCGTGTTCTAAAAAGTATAAGTCTTCAAAAATATGTATATCTTGAGCAAAACAAGTGGATTTTTTTTATAGAAAATTCAGAAATATCATCTTCATCTTACATTTCGTCTTCAAAATGTTTCAACATAATTTAGTTTTCAATTATTCAAGCAATGGGATCCGTTTTAAACTTCGTTGATGCCGCATTAGACGCACATTGGCTATTACCAGATCCGATGATTCCAAGGCTCAGTAGAACAGATCTAGATTGACTTGGCCATCGCATGAAAACATAATTTCGGGCAATTTAGTCTACTCAATACTTTTTTGCTGGATTGTAGTACAATTCATATTCTCGCTTTTCATTCCGTTGACCATGTTACAAGTTACCTTTGAAGAAAATGATATCTAGGTACCTATCTACACCTTATATTCCATTATATTATTATAATACACTAGCTGTGCCCGCGACTTCGTCCGCGTGTAATTTAACTTAAAAAAAATTTCGGGATTATTCATCCCCTATTTTATCCCCTTGGGGGTAGAATTAATCAAAATCCTTTCTTAGCGGATGCCTACGTCATAACATCTACCTGCATGCCAAATTTCAGCCCGATCCGTCCAGTGGTTTGGGCTGTGCGTTGATAGATCACTATGTCAGTCAGTCAGCCTTTAGTTCAGTCTTTAGACTGATTCATTAACTGCAAATGTAATTTGTTATCCTATACATTTATATGGGATTACAAAGTTATTTATAAAGTTGATGTATCTAGAAAATGTCCTAAATTACAATATATTTTAGTTTTTTCTTGATTTATACACTAAACACTAATTGTATTCCAAATTTGAAGCTTCTATGTCTGCTAGAAGTGCCTTAGACTTTTGTTGATCGGTCAGTCAGTCAGGCAGTGAGTGAGTAAATTAAGAATTTTGACTAGTTTATAATTCTTAAACTACTGGTTCAACTGAATGAAATTTGAAATACACCGTGTTTATACAATGCCTGCTTGGTATCTGAAAATTCATGGTTCTAGTTTTATCCAAAACGAAATTATAGGGGGTCGAAAAGTTATACATATTGTAGAAGACTTATAGTTTTAGAACACATGCGACTAAACGCCTATCAAATGTTAATAGCAAACATTGTGTTTTGCCTGTAACAAAATGACAGGCGTTTTGCATGTCGAATCTTTAATAATTATTATCTCCGATGTTCCACGGAGTTTGATGCTGATTTTATTTATATCAATAAAATACATAGCAAACTATTATATCAAATTATGTCTGGGTGCTACAAATGTGGCATGGTCGAGAAAAAAAATCGAAACCGTTTGAGTGAAATTTTGAGTTTACTTACGTATCGGTTGTATTTGGGAAATGCGACATAGCTCAAAAAATTGTCTTTTAAATGCTTTATAACATTACACTTACAAATTTACAACCAAGTTATTATTATTCGAGAAAATATAGTTTTTTCACTTTCTAAATACTTCAAGATGGTGAACTTAGAAGTTATTTTTCTCAGCAACCGTACATAATTGGCACTCGGCATGAGTACCCCGGGGTATAGAATGTTGTGAAGTATCACTTTCTGAGTCCAACTCAAAATGTCCGCTCCCAAGCGATTATTGAACATAGTGGGGCGATCCCAGTGACACCCACACCGAGGCAAATTACGAAAATACCATTTTCGACATTTCTCCCGGCAAGAATCGAACCAGCAACCAGCCGGTGCAGTGAGCCGAGCGGCGTACGCTCAAACCACTGCGCCTAGCGATAGATTAATGGGCTGGCTAACGTACCTGTATAATCTGTGGTGATTGCTGCGGCTGGGTCTGTATGATGATGGGCTGGTTGGGGTTATTCTGTACTTGGAGCCTTATCATGTTCACTTGCGCTTGCGTCAACTGGATCTGTAAATATATTAAAAAAAACTTAAGTGGTGTCAAGGGACACCCGGATGGAACGAAGTTGCAATATCCGGAACTTGTGCAGAAACACTGTCAGGATCCATTATTGTTATTATTTTGTATTATTTATTATGTACAAAAAACCTGTATACACTCAACAAAAATAATCGAAAAAGTAAGTCGCGACACCACACTGTTCAATGCGAAATAGAAAGACGAAACGAAAATAACTGGCTTGCATTCTATAAGAGAGAGAGAGAGAGAGAGAGAGAGAGAGAGAGAGAGAAACAGACAGAGAAACACGCGCACGCCGCACGGCTTACAACTATAGCAAAAAGTGTCGTTACAACTTTTGGTCTTAATTTTTTCCGTCTAGCCCCCTTTCGCAACGCGCGATAAGGAACATCGTTCCAATATCGCCAGACTGTCACTGTGCACACACTGTATGGTCCCAAACTAAGCAATGTCTGTACTATGGGTGCCGTACAATGGACGGGGGCGATCCCAATGACACCCAGACCTGGGCAAATTGCGAAAAGGCCATTTCTCAATTTTATAAGCGGCCTACGGTCGAACCACTGCGCTAAGCGGTCGTTAACTGCAACATTCGTATATTGTCATGACAAGCTTCATAATCTATGGCCTTTATTAATAAATCGATCTAAAGTCTGGTAGCGATCTTAAGAACGCTTTGGACATGTAATAGTACCAGGTATGCCTTTTAAGTTCTGTCGTTTCCATATTTCCCGGCAATTTTGAATTTGGAACTGTTCTATATTCGAATGTGTTTAAATTTCGAATCTCAAAACAATTGAAAGTTTTGGGATTAATGCTATTGTTTAGTCACAGCGTCGATTAGAATCTGTCAGGTTACGTACGAAAATGAATCCTTCTAAGGAAAATGTTCGTGCAATAATTTTCTACAACTTTAGAAGAGGCCTGACACGGCTTCAGTGTTTTGAAGAGCTAACATCTGTGTTCAGTGATGAAGCCCCATGTCTGCGGACTGTCGAACGCTGGTATTTATAATTCCAGCGTAGACATACTAGTCTTAGTGACAAATCTCGCGAAGGACGGCCAAAATCCGCCTTCACTGAAGATAACATCATTGCTGTGAGACAACAAATTCTCTAAGATCGTCATGTGACGTATCGAGAGATAGAGGCTCTATTAGGCATCTCAGGGACAACCATTCAGAAAATCTTGCATGAAGCGCTTGGTGTAAGAAAGCTAGTTTGCCGTTGGATACCGCATCTGCTTTCCGACGATCACAAGGCGGCCCGCGTCAGATGGTGTAAGAAAACTCTGCAAAGGTTCAACCAAGGAGAGTCAAATCACGTCTACGACATCATCAGTGGTGACGAATCTTGGATCTATGCCTACGATCCTGATTCCAAACAACAATCTACAATCTGGGTCTTTCAAGACAAGCCAAAACCGACTAAAGTTGTTCGTTCTCGAAGCACTTCAAAGAAGGTGGTGGCCACGTTCATTGGAAAAACCGGCCATATTGCGACTATTGCACTTGAAGATCGTAGAACGGTTAATGGAGAGTGGTATACCACAGTTTGTTTACCACAAGTCATCGCCAACTTCGAAAATCTAACTCAAAGCGACGCATCATCCTGCACCACGACAACGCAATCTCACACAGCGCTCGTCAAACGATTGAGTATTTGAAGCAGGAAAAAGTAGAAATTCTTGATCATCCTCCATGCAGTCCTGACCTAAGCCCTAACGATTTATTTACATTTCCTAAAATTAAGAAAAGTCTTCGTGGTCAAAGGTTCCAGTCCGGTGAAAAAGCAGTCGACGCTTTCAAGTCAGCCATTTTGAACACCCCCACTTTAGAGTGGTATAAATGTTATAATAACTGGTTTGAGCGAATGGAAAAGTGTATTAAGCTACGTGGTGAATACTTTGAAAAACAATAAAAAGTACTATAAGGTTCTAGTTGTGTTTTTTTCTTCAAACGACAAAACTTAAAAGGCATCCCTCGTACTGGTCTGTCATAAGAATGACATTTCCAAGATCTAGATCCAGTTGTCTTGCCTTAAATAATCCAGGATTAGAATAAATGTTTATACAGGTTGAAACAGAAAGGGTATACTTTTTTTCAAAATTTAACTTTGTAATTCTAAAACTATCAGCTTTGGAGGAAACTTGACAAACAAAAGGTGTTATAGGAATACAGCTGTTGACAGATTTCATAAGTCTACAAAACCTTTAGTACTTCAACTGTCCCACAAAGCTGATAGTTTTAGATTTACAAAGTAAAGGTGCCAGAAATATAGTATACCCTTTTTGTTTCACCTAGTAGTTGTGGTTGATTTGACGGCACTATTATTATTATTTATTTTAGCAATAAGTACTTATAGCGCGAGTATTCCATTTTGATACTTTTAAACATTGATTTTAGTTTAATATTCGAGTATATTTTTATTGAAATAGTAACGATGTTATTAGAACAAAGTTAAACAACCGATAAATACAAGTTATGTAATTTTTTTTATGCAAAAAGCTCGTGTTTAAACGTGTTTTACTTTGTTGTAATAATGACACCGGTAGTGATTAATTTTTTATAGCTTCAGTTAAATTCTTGGCCATGCACATTGAATTCTATTAATGAAGTTTTCCCAAAATCTTAAGTAGTTCCTCGAGATTAAGGGTGACCGTCCACTTGGCAGTGCTATGAAGCGGGTCAAACAATAGGATCGCTTCATTACCTGTCAACTATGGCTAAGCCATGAAGCTGAGGAAATGAAGCGATCTTTATGGTCCAAGCGGGCGGCCCCGTTTCATAGCGGAGTCGAGTGGACGGGCGCCCTTAGTGGCCAGGTGCCGTGGCGCCACCTACCGGTAATTGTTGTAGTTCTCCGGAGGGTGTGACTACTTGGTGCATCAGAGTGGCGGGCTGGTCGTTCACCACGCTGTTGGAGGACGAGCCGCCCGAGGACACCTGCAATGGCATAGGACTCATACTCAAACTCAAGATTGTTTTTATTCATGTAAGCCAACAAAGCGTTTATGAATAGTCCGAATCTGCCACCGGTTCGGAATGCCGCTTCCAATGAGAAGATCCGGCAAGAAACTCAATGGTTACTGTTTTCAATGAGTTAAAGATGGTGTACATTCTCAAGAACCGCGACAGAATGTGAGCAGGCAACACCATTGCAAATAGTACTCAAATCTCACTCAGATTTAACTATTTCAATTAGAAAGCTAGTTTAGTGAGGTGGTGCATACCTACTCACACTCAATTTCAGTGTATACTAGGTGATACAGAAAGGGTATACAATTTTTTTGCAACTTTACTTTGTGAATCTAAAACTATCGGCTTTGTGTGACAGTTGAAGTACTAAAGGTTTTGTAGACTTGTGAAATCTGTCAACAGCTGTATTCCTATAACACCTTTTGTTTTTCAAAGTTTCCTCCAAAGCTGATATTTTTAGAATTACAAGGAAGTTTTGAAAAAAAATGTGTACCCTTTCTGTTTCAACCTGTATAAACTATGTGCAAAATTTTAGTATTAACCGTTTGAAAGTTCACGTATTAATCCTACTAATATTATAAATGCGAAAGTTTGTGAGTGTATGTGGATGTATGTTTGTTACTCCTTCACGCAAAAACTACTGAACGGATTTGGTTGAAATTTGGAACACAGACATTTTATAACCGGGATTAACACATAGGATACTTTTTATCCCAATAATCCCGAAATTTTTGTTAAGATAAATACTACGCGGACGAAGTCCGTGGGCACAGCTAGTATATAGATAAAAAATGTCAATAATGAATTACCTGCACAATCTGTGGGTAGGATTGTCCGACGATTTGGTGCTGAGCAGTGCCATGGAGCGTCGCCGTCGCTTGCGTCAGCTGGTAATAGTACAAAATATTGAGCATTGTGTACAGAATACAAACTTGGAGAAGTGTACTTTGTAAGTGTCTCCGTAGGCCGTAACGAAATAAACGCCTTGACTTTGCCTATAAGATGCCATACCAAAGGCAATTGTCACCATAACCATTCGAATCGATATCGGAAACGGACTTTCACTGTTACTACAGTCTACTTGATACAGGAAGTTCTATGACGGGCGGACCGGATTGGATGATCTTATAAGAGTTTCTCGTAGGTACTATGGAACCCTAAAACTGAAAAAATAACCCCCCTGGCCCTGGATGAAGTACTAGGGCAGTATAACACTATAGAAAGTATAGTATTATGTCAACTTTTTCTGTCGAATCATTCACACACTGAAATTATTGAAGTACTAGGAAAGCAGAAGCCTGGAAGAAAGAGATATAATTTGAAAGAAAGGCTGCTGTAATGAACCTGTTCCGCGGGCTGGCTGGGCCTGGGCGGTTCGTATCTGGGCTTGTTGGGCTTCACCTCGTGTCTCGGCACTATGTCGATCAGGAAATCGAACTGGTCGCATTTGGATATCGCCATTGCTATGTCGTTGCGCTGGAATTTAAAATGATACAGATTACTACCAAGCCTCTATACACCGAGGCCCGAGGGGATAGGTATTTGTGTCGCGCTGCATGTCAACGTGGATCCGTGGTGCCTTCGGTGCAAGGACTCCCACATATCCCTCCTCTCTCCCCCGAGGCGGAAGGGGACCCATAAAGGGTTTTCCAACGAAAAAAATAGGTATAGGTTAGGAAAATATTTTTTACAATAGGAAACCCTTTCGCAGTAAGCATAGGTCTATCCCCAGGAGTGGGACATTAAAGGGTCTGTAATTTTAAAAGAAACATAAACTGCAGCTAACCTATAACCATCACTGCTTGAAATAATAATGACTTCAAAATAATCAGCGCTTACAAAAGCCTTTGCCGTACTGTACCACCTGGTGAGCGGCGGCCTTTACCTGTAAAGTCCTCCTCTTGTTGTCCTCAGTATGCGACCAGGCCCTTAAGGTCAACTCGTGGATAAAGATCTCCGCAGCCTTGGCGAACAGAACGGGCGCTTCAGCCGATATCATCTTCACTTCTTCATCCAGCTTCATGATCTTCTTGATGCGAGCTAGAGGGAGGGCTTGGGACTTGAAGTCTTCCTAAAATGAGAGGGGAAAATACTATCGTAAATTGAGCTTTTCTACCTCTCATTTCAGTTGTGTTCCTATCCTAAAGTTGCCATTTAGTTGTTGGGACCTTTATAAATATACTAGCTGTGCACCGCGACTCGGTCCGCGTGGAATGTGGACCACCCTTAACATTTAGGTATGAAAAATAGATAGCAGCCGATTCTCAGACCTACCTATTCGATATGTACACAAAATTTCATGAAAATCGGTCGAGCAGTTTCGGAGGAGTATGGTAACTAACATTGTGACACGAGAATTTTATATATTATAGTATGTCTGTGTTCAGGTCATCTTTTGATATAACCAAGTCGGCAAACAAGCGTAGGGCCTGCTTGATGTTAAGCAGTTACCGTAGCCTGCTTGCCGTAGTGTGCAACACCATCAAAGCTCGCTCGTTGCCAACCTCAAGGAGACTGAGACAGAGAGATGGAAAGGGTTGGGGCTGGGCTTTTGGCTCTCACTCATCGGACGAAACGAAGCCAAAAAAAGCTACTTTACGCCCATATTGTGTAAGAGGACATTGCTGAATAGCCGGGTCCACACTGGATGGTCCACCGCGCTCCGATTGCGGGCGGCAGGAGCGCGATCCACGATCCGCGATCCTGGATCGTGGATCTCATCCGGCTATTGGGGTCATGTTACTAATAGGTATTGTTCACAGACATTGTTAGTATGGGCCAGCGCACGCCGCTGGAGGCACGGTGGAGAGCAATTGCAGACAACAATTTAATATAAACCTTAACCTTGACATACGGTCAATATAAGAATAAATTGCGAATATTGACCGTATGTCAAGGTTGTTAAGATTTTTAATAAAATGTGGTCTTCAATTGCTCTCCGCCGCGCCTCCAGCTGTGTGCGCTGGGCCAATGTAGAACAATTTGCGTTTAGGACCTAGTGATGGGGATCCTACTGATGTGATACACTCACAGAGTTGACCTTCTTGATGTCGTCCGTGACTTTGACCCAGAACTGCTGTAGCGTCTGCTGCGCGGTCTCAGCGGGGGTGGTGTCCTCCGCCGCATCGCCGTCCAACTCCTCGGCGGCCGCTGAGGTGCCGGCTTGATCGCTACACATCATATTTACTATTTCTCAAGTCGCTATCTGTGATTCTTCTTAGCTAGTTACTACGCATCAGAACTAGCAGGCCCGCAGACGTTGCCTTGCCCTACTTAGAACCCAATTGCAACCCCACTTACAAAGGCAATTTCCGATATTTCCGGTTATGCTACACGGAAATTTAATCCGCAACCACTTGGAGAAGCGGTTGTCAATAAGTAGCTTCCTTACAATATTGGTAAATAAATGGTGTTAACTGTTAACACATTTTATTTCACCCAACGAGACGGCGTAAATCTTCCAATTGGTTACCGGTGGTAAGTACTGATTTTGATTTGATTGGTCCCAGAACTTAATAGCTTATGAGGCAGCCCCTCCAACTACTAGACTATTGAAACTTCGTAATTATGAACTTAGAAGTAGGTACCAATAATAGCGGTTTAGGTGTCCTCCAATGATTTCGGACAAATGGACACATAAATTTGATAATAATTTGGATTTGTTGGCCGGTTCATTTAATATTAGTTGACACAATACTTCATAATGAAAGTGTTTATTATCTGAAAATGATAAATGAGTAAGTACTTCTCTACTTAAGTAGTTTTACGCAGGTAAAATAAAAACAGGCAGAGCCGGGAAGGGAATGTAAAGTAGATAATTTATTATGACGTGTGTGGTTCTTAATATGTATAATAAACTACGTGGTACATAACTTATGGGCAGATGATAATTGTAGAAATAATGTTTTAATGAAATTGTTAAGTTGATTGCATAGGTACCTACAGAAATATCTTGATAAATTTATCGAAATCGGAACTTACGCAGGTACGAAGAAGCACACCGACATCTTGTATTACTAATGAACGACACGCCGACCTCGAGATTATAACAACATAAACAGCCCTTTAGTTAAATTAAATTATAACAAATCACTATTAGAAAATAGGTAGCCGCGTCCCAAAGTTAATAAAAACACGGTGACCAATAATCAGTGTAATATTTGGAGATCTCCAATCAACAATTACTGAAAATGCGCCACAAACACGATTCGTCCGCCGATGACCAGTCACAAGCTTGACGTTTCATCGGTGTTGCTACACTTTCCATAAATATCAGTCTACCAAAACTAGTTTTTCTACCAATTGTTAAAACGTTACAAATCAACAAAATGTATTTATTATTCATTATAAAATAAGCAATAAATATTGCATTAGACCTGTAGCATGTTAAATATTATTTGCAATACAATGCAACGTTTTATTATGAAAATAAATTGGTAAATAGTAGAAAAAATGTTGATAAATTGGCAACTAAAACCGGAAAAAGCTAAACGTCAATTGACGTCATCAAAGTAGCGTCTGTCAAAATGGCGGCGGCCGAGATTCAGATAGTAAATCCTTCGAATTTAGCAAAAATCGAAAGGTAAATGGAACAAACCCATTCGATAATGAAATTTACAGCTACTGAAATGACGTGTTAAATAAAATAATTGGTATATGTGGTGTACATATTGTGTTGAAGTGTGCAAGTATTTCGGTGTTAATATTTTCGTTGTTATTTCAGTTTTCTCAATGATCCGAGTTATAAAGAAATTATTGAGAATTCCTCGACGTTCAACTCGCGACTATGTGCCGAAAGGAGGATGCGTATGCCGTTTATCGATACACAGACAGGTGAGTTATTGATTTATTTGGACGCCCATTGCCGCACATAAATAAGCATTGTAAACAAAGGAATATTACCTCTAAGTGCAGCCAAAACATGTAAATAAACTCTACAAATTCTCTTCACACCTCTATCTCGCAATAACGTAATGATTATAATTGATAAAACATGTTTTTCTTCATAGGTCAGTTTGTTTATCCCTTTCTTTCATACCTACTAACATTAGATACTTTTGTCCCTCTCTATAAACCTATGGGATTTGTGTCAAGGCCTCGACACCATGATAACAAGTTATGCCATAGTTCATTGATGTTTTTTACAAATCAATATGTTTGTAATATTTATGTTTATGGAACAAACTCACAAATATTATGTTTTGTCATAGGTGTCGCCCAAAGTCATTGCAACTTGTTTATGACGAGGAGACAGCGCATGCCCGGTCAGCGGGAAGGGCAAGTCTACACATACCCAGCACAGAGGTAGGCTTGTCTCAAAAAAAAATTACCTACTCTGGTTGTCCCTGTAACTATTATGCAGGGGTCCATTGCAGTGCACCAATATTGCTGGCTCGCACATTGTCATAAATCTGACTGAGACTTCATTACTAATTACTTATTTAGTGACAATGGTGTTGCCTGCTCAAATTCTGTTGCTGTTCCTGAGAATGTACACCATCTTTTATTCATCGAAAATAGTGACCATTGAGTCTCTAGCCGGAAATAATTTTTGGGTTTATTTTTGAGCTAATCAAAGCTCAATCATGTTAATAAAGGCGGGGTAATGTATGCTACTACACAATAATGCACATTCGGTGAACGTGAATAAATAATATTTATTGCGCCGGATTTGTATTATATAGCATAAAAAAGACATTGGTCCCCAAATTTGCTGCCCTAAAATCTGCCGCCCTAGGCTCCAGCCTACTTAGCCTGCTGGTAAATCCGCCACTGCGCCTTCTCTACTCTCTTCAGATGGCGCAAGACCCGGCGGCAGTACCTCACGATGTCTTCCACGCGATGGGGCTGGAGTGGGGTGACGGACTCCGCGGACAATACGGGCGAGGGTGAGAACAGCTCCGGCGTTCCTGGAGACGCGTTGGCTGGTGACGACAGTAGAGATGGGTCGCAGAGCGCCGCCAAAGATGACCCTAAGGTAAGACTTTGATAAAGTTTGCAATACTTAAACCTGGTGGAACTGGTGTAGGCTCAAAAGGGCTTGTATCCAGGGCTGTTAAACTAACTATAAAAAAAGTAGAACTGGTGTTAAAATATGTCACTTAATTCTTGTTCACCTGGTGTCGCTTTCTTTTTCTATTGGCGCACTTTGGCAGTGAAACGACCAGTTTGCCGTCACGGCAAACGGCATGACGCTATCTCATGCCGTCATGCTCCCTCTACGACACAGCTCTCGACTCCCTTGTGTGTGCGCGCGCATACTATACACTACACATGTTTTACACCTGCCGGGCGTCCCGAGATGGAAAATTTTGTTTTTTACGTGGACAAATTACCTATACACCTCGGGGAAGGTGTTCAGGTTATGAAGGACTCTTGCCGGCTAAATCCCCAAAGTTTAATGTCTCCCGCTAAACGACGGGAATACGGGAGGCTTGTTTGGACTGGGCTGACAGTATCTGTCACTTTTGTCAGTGTCAGTACAAGTACAAGTTATCGCGAGGTCGGAAAGAGATTGATACTGTCTGACTGTCGTGTGTCAAAGTCACCTCACTGCAATAGGTGTCAAAAAAAACCTAGTTTGTTTGGGATCCGAAGGCACCTTGCCGTGTTCCTTGCTCACTGTAGAATCTAGCTTTCAGGTAGGAGTACAGATAGGTACATAAGCAGACTAAATATGACGATACGAGACGATTTAGTGCCTGTGGAATGATCCCTTATACCCCTTTTTCGACAAAACCGCTCAATTTTAGAAGTTGTTACTGAATAATTTCTCGCCAGGAATGGTTCTACGATGAAATAGCAATGGAGGATATGGAGACTGGTGAAGAGCCTGAAGCGGAATCCGACGAGGACTACTACGACGATACGTACGCGAACCGGCGCAAGCGGCGCGGCGGCGCCACGCCCACCGGGCCCGGCTCGCGCGGCGGACGCACCCGCAAGTCGCAGCCCGACGACACGCCCGCCAAGCGGGGCCGAGCGGTGAGTACCCCGTCGTTTACTATTACTAACTACAAACACCACAGATATAGATTTACATAGATAACGCAAATACATGTTCGCGTGTACGAACCCCGACCAAGCGTTAAGGTTTGGTCGCCGCTAACTTGTGAACGAGCGGGACCACAGATATAAAAAATATGAGTATGAGCGAGATAATCACTCGAGAGAATCGTAGCGGGCGGAGGGGCATCGGCGGCATCGGTGTCTTTGAATCGATTTGGATTTCCCGTCACTAAATTTTTGCTGTGACGTCACAGGTAGGTGTTAAAAATTCATTAAAAACTCGATTATATGTATACTAGTTTCTGCCCGCGACTTCGTCCGCGTAGACTTTAGTAAAGTATTCTATATGTTAATCTAGGTTAAAAACTTTCTGTGTTTCAAATTTCATCCATATCCATTCAGTAGTTTTTGCGTGAAAGAGTAACAAACATACATCCACACTCACAAACTTTCGCATTTATAATATTAGTAGGATTCGTTTGGTTTTAATACAAATCGTGATACTTGCGTTATCTATGTAAATCTATAACTGTGACATACACGTCCAATTAGAAGGATCTAAAACTAGCAGCTTAGGGGATACACCTGTTGCCGATAGTTTTAGATTTATATGTGAACTAGCTGTGCCCGCGACTTCGTTCGCGTGGAATTTAATAGGCAAAGTTTCATACAATCTTTCATCCCCTATTTTATCCCCTTGGGGGTGGAATTAATCAAAATCCTTTCTTAGCGGATGCCTACGTCATAACATCTACCTGCATGCCAAATTTCAGCCCGATCCGTGTAGTGGTTTGGGCTGTGCGTTGATAGTGTAACGCTCAGGTTACCAACTTGGCTACCTCCTTGCTGCGTCTCGTGTCACAGCAAGGAGATCTACAAGCGGCCCCTTCACCTTACACCTCAAATACTCACACAACACCAAGTAAGACGGGTTGCTACGAGCCCAAAAGAAAACAGTGAAAAAAAGAAAAGAACAATAAACTCGGGCGCCTGGCTCGCAACTAAACAAGAAAAATGCACACGGATGATCAGCCAATAGGCTCTGGCTTTTAATCTCAAGAGCAGGGGAGTGCTTTGAGTGATGTGACCCCAGTTGACCCGCAGCAATAAAACACACTTTCATAGATATAGATTTTATATTAAAAAATTAAGGTGAGGAATGGAGAAAAATAACCAAACTATAAGTACTAAAGTTAACAAGGGTTTGGTACTCACGCGAGTGTCCTTATTTTAAGGGGTCTTACACTATAACATGTTTCCTACTCCGGAGATTGGCATCTGGTGTGTCAGCTCGACGGAGGCTTGCCGGGGTTACAGTGTTCCCGAGGTTTAACGGTACATCCACGTGAGCGCGATATCCAAAATAAAGAAGACCCGATGCTACCGCATGGTCTCTTAAGTCAACAAGCTTTCATGAGCACGCTTCAAAGTACGTGTATCACTCCTCATGACTTGATGTGGCTTATGCCATAATAATAAAAAAAACTCCAGGTTCCCCCTTTTGTCGGGTTTAAGAGTCCATCTCATTCATTATCAAATAAACATAATGAAAATTTAAAAAAAGAAAAGAAAAAGGAAAAGAAGAAAGAAGAAAGCTGCAACAAAACACGACATGTTTTAGATTCATGTTTGTCGAGAATCAAATGTTAAATTTACTAAATATTATGCTGAGAGCACTTACCGCTCAATGGCGCTTTAGTTTCAAAAATATTTAGCCATATTAGGCTAGGTTTGGTCACTATGGACTAGGATTACTTCTCACGACATTATCGGTGATAGAAGTGTGAATTCAGAAAGGAATGAGCTTATATCCTTTTTTCAAACGTGAGACAACGGATGTCCTACTATGCCAATCACCAGTTACTAAAGTAGTCGACTAAATTAACTAATTATAATTTTATTAACTAATTATTATAATGTAAAATAGATATAAGTATTTATTAAGTCTAAAGCGTTATATTCAAAATGTTTTAACTATATGGTGCAAATATAAATTTAAATAAAGAATCGAGTTTTATTTTTATTTCTTTAAACAAATTATCAAGCTGGCAACAAAGTTGACAGTGACATTTCGACTGACATTTAAGTTGGCGATGTAAACAAAGTAGAATAATGAGGTTAGGTTTGAATTTAATTTAAGAATATTTATCGCAGTAGCGGGATCAAAAACAACACGCTACATTCCTCCCTTAGTAGGTGAAAAAAAAAAATTTTTTTTTTTTTTTTTTTTAAACAAGAAAAGCAAAAAAAATTTTTTTTTTTTTTTCTAAGTAAAAAAAAATAACTAAGTATAATCAAATGTGGTAAACATTTAAGAAAAACAAAATACAAAAGAATTTCAGCATTACTTCCTAAAGTCAACTGGCACAAAGAGGTCAGCACCCTCGCTTCCACTTCGGCATACCCCAGAAAGCAAGCTTATAGAAATTAAAGTTACAAAACCAAATAAGCAATACTCTTCTCCAGGGTTGGATACTACTGGCTCAAAATAGCAAACACTAACGTTTCTATTTTCAAGCAACCATCCCTGAAGGTGATTGAAGAAGAAGAATTTCACCATCCAACTGGATTTGAAAAAAAAAGAAAATTAAATAAGCTTTGACCATCCTAAAGGATTGGGCAAAAAAATAAACAGACTGAAACCAATCACAAAGGACTGAAAAAAGTAAGTAAACAAAGTTACTATAAACTAGCGAAGTTAAAAGAGTGTGAGATACTACTGTTCAGAACGATGAGCACTAACGCCTCGAAATGAAAACTCAACAAACTCTAAAACTAGCAAAGTTTTCCAAGTAAATACTTAGGTAAGTATAAATACCAAAAGAAAGTTAACCATTGAAATTATGTGGTCGGTATACTACTGGTACAGATTCATAAACGAATTCGTTTGAAACTGACAAACCGAACCAGATAAAATGGAATATGAAATTTATGTTATCTGTGTCATTCCACACAGAAACAAAACAACCTAAATGGTAGACTAACAACTGAGTCCCACCAAAAAATATGTGTAAGGTCGTTACACCTACAACAAAACCACAAAGTAGTGGACTAACAACCGAGTCGCACCACGGAATATGTGTAAGGTCATTCCACCTACAACAAACTAGAAAAGGTTTAAGACTACAAATGAGTCAAAAAAAAAAATGAAAAAGGTTTCCTAGGTAGGAAAGTACAAGTGTGCAATACACTAGAAAGGTATATGTCAAATCCAAGTTCAAATCTAAGTTTGAATTCTAATTGGTTGATCAAACCAAGTGTCATGTCCAGGTATGTTTCTTACCTACTAGTGACAATACATACGAACAACAAAAAAACTAGTGAAAGTATGTTCCTAAAACAATTACTAAAAATACTACTATAAGTAAGTGTCAAAAATTGTACAAAATATGCAAAATTGTCTTACTGAATATAAGTGAAAGAATGTACTTGACATAAATATTAACAAAGCTAATATAGGTAAATACTAAACAATGTACAAAATATACAAAATTGTTTTTCTGAGTCATTCCACTCAGAAAACAGAATTGGATAAGATTAGATCTTATAGTGAAAGAATGATTGCTTAGCCAAGCTACTACTGAATTTAGAAATTTCCAAATTGATTGAAGGAATTATGTTACTGCAACACTAATAAATGTTATTTTCAGGAATCCTCATACATCACCATTCAATCGGTCGTTACCTTATATTCATTCTCATACTTCACCTATCAAACGACCATACCTGAGAAAATCATTCATCAAAGTAAAGATAAGAAAAGTATCTTAACAAGAAAATTGAAATAATTTAAACTTTACCAAAGAGAAAAAATATTAAATATTACATTTTAAGAATGTCCTTAACATGAAATCTACCAGAAGTTTTCTTTTCCAAGTCCTTCAAAACATAAACATTATTTGAAATTTTGTCAACAACTTTACATTTAACAAATTTAGGAGCTAGCTTGGCAGAAAAGAAGTGAGCAGCGTTCGAAAGAACGAAGTTTCTTCTCCACACAACATCTCCAACACTATAGGAAATAACTTTCCTAGAAGCATTGTAATAAGAAGAATTTCTCCTATAAGATTTAGCTAAGTTATCAACAACCTTCTCAAAAACATTACCTAAAGTAGATAACAAAGTACCATAAACATTGCGATTAGCAATGCTTAAATCTGACAAATCAATTGCAGAAGAAAATTTATGTAAGGAACCATCTAAAATTGTTTCCCTACCAAACATAAGAAAATTAGGTGTAAAACCTGTAACTAAGTTTATAGTGCCATTTATAGCAGCTTGAATATGAGGAATAAATCTAGACCAAGTTCTGTGATCTTTGTCAACATAACATGATATGCAAGTTTCTATAGTTTTATTAAACCTTTCCACAGGATTATTCTGTGGAGTATACAAAGTGTTGTAAAATATCTTTGGAATATTATAACTTTTAATGAAATCCTTAAATGACTTGGAAGTGAATTGTGTTCCATTATCACATATTATAACCTTTGGACATCCAAATGGTAAAAGTATATCTTTTTCAAGAATTTTAAGAATCGACTGAGTTGTTGCATTTCTCAAAGCGAAAATCCAGCAATATTTAGAGAAAACATCTACTGCTGATAAAATAAAGTTATGTCCTGAATAAGAACGCGGCAACGGTCCGACAAGATCAATTGACAACATGGTCATGGGGCTACTAACTAATTTAGGATTAGTCATCCAACCTAGAGGAGGTGAATTTGAATGTTTGTATGCTTTACATACATCACAATTACTAATATATTCTCTAACAGTTTTGAACATTTTAGGCCAAAAATAATGTAATTTAAGTTTTGCTATAGTTTTGTGAATTCCAAAATGTCCTGAATTTACATCATCATGATTCCCTCTTATAGTATTAATTATATCTTCATTGGGAATAACTATCTTCCAGCAAAGATTTTCAGATAAAGGAGTTTTAAATTTAACAAATCTATACAAAATTTCATTTTCCACTTTATAAGTTTTGAATTTAGTGGGAAATTTTTGACAATTAATAAAAATCTTACCATACCATGGGTCATTGATACTATCAGGCACAGGTGTTATGGTAATAGAAGTAATTTCTCTAGATAAGGCATCCGGTACAACATTAGTACTACCTTTTTTATGTACTATTTTAAATTTATATTGAGACAAACGAGTAGACCAACGAGCTAACCTACCTGAAGGGTTAGTTAAACTCATTAACCATTTCAAACTAGCATGATCAGTTATAACAGTGAATTCCATACCCTCTATATAAGGTCTGAAATGTTCTATGGACAAAAGTACTGCCAACAATTCTCTTTCGGTAACGCTGTAATTGCGTTCCGCCTTAGATAAAAGTTTAGAAAAATAAGCTATAGGATGGGAATGGCCGTCTTCGTCCTCTTGCATCAAAGCACTACCGACTCCAACACCACTAGCATCACAATGAAGGAAAAAGGGTTGTTCAAAGTTTGGACACCGCAGGACAGGTGCAGTTACCAATGCTTCTTTCAATCTAACAAACGAATGTTCAGCTTCGGAGCTCCAATTCAATTCAACTTTAGTACCTTTCTTTCCACCAATTAGTTTAGTTATAGGGGCAACAATGTCTGAGAATTTTGGAATAAATCTCCTATAATATGAACATAAACCAATGAAACTACGAACATTTTTAACTGTTTTAGGTGTAGGAAAATTTTTAATTGCGTCCAATTTAGCAGGATCGGTATGTAGACCATCTTTGTCCACGACATACCCTAAATAATTTAAACGTTCTTTACAAAATTCTGATTTAGTTAAATTTATAGTTAAACCTGCATCTTTTAATCTATTATGTACTTTCTCTAATAAAGCTATGTGTTCTTCAAAGCTATCATTTACCAAAATAAAATCATCAAGGAAACAGAATACATTGTCATCAAACTCGGGTCCAAACAAGCGATCTGACAGCCTCTGCATTTCGGCAGGTGCATTTGTGAGACCAAAGGGCATTCTTACAAACTCAAACAAGCCTCTACTTGGAACTACGAAAGCGGTCTTCTCTCTTGAAGATTCTTCCAAAAATATTTGATAAAATGCTTTTGAAAGATCTATCGAGGATATATACGACGCTCCCTTTAAATTTACCAATATTCTAGAAATGTAAGGAAGTGGATAAGAATCTTTAATTGTTACTGAATTTAATTTTCTAGAATCTAAACAAACTCTCAAACTACCATCTTTTTTTGTAACCATTACCAATGGACTACTCCACGGTGATTTAGAAGGCTGAATAATTCCTTCCTCTAACATTTTATCTATTTCTACATTCAAATCTTTTAATTTAGCTGGACTCAAAGGATAATAACGCTGTTTAATCGGTTCACCTACAGTATTGATTTTGTGTTGAACAAGTTCAGTTTTACCTATACCTTTGAGTTCATAAGAAATATCTTTAAACAAATCTATAACTAAGTCTAGACGACTTTTCTCCTGAGGGGATAAATCCGCCACTGAATTTAAAGTTGCTAATTCAAAAGGTTCTCCTACAGCACTGACAAAAGAGATGCTTTTGTCAAGGCCGGAATAAACATCAAATATTTTCCAAAAATCATTACCAAGAATCATATTTTGAGCTATGGATGGGATAACAAGAAAATTAATCTGCCTAACACGATTGAGACACCGAATAGGTAATCGCATACAACCAACAACGTCCTGCTTCCTGCCATCTGCTACTGAAACTGGAACGCGAGAAGTTTCTAAAACAAAACCAAGTTGTTCAAAATATCGATGTGAATTGTTACCCAGAACACTAATTTCCGCACCACTATCCAACAATCCTAATAACTCATGTCCTCTGACTGAAATTAACATATGTGGCCTAGAATCCAAACTTGATTTATTTTTCTTATCTGAAATTGAATTTATTTCTTGTGTAATTTGGTTCTTTCTCATGGACGAGTCCCTGAAACTTTTGTTACCAAAAAGTCTACCGACGCGCCCTACTCCTACAAGTTTTTTGACTGGGAGACGTTGCTGGGTTTGCAGTTGGTACAATCCTTGGTAAGCACACCGGCTTGTCCACATGAAAAGCAACAGATACCACTAACTTCTTTACACTGCTTGAAAGAGTGTCCAGACTTCTTGCATTTTAAACAAACTAAATTTGGAATTTTATTGTCCACAGTACTTTTACTTTTATGCTCCGCTTCTCCTTTAAGTATCGTCGACGTTGTCTTAGCGTTTGTTGAACGATAGGCATCAATGTCCTTCCCCAACTGGGTTAATGCGTTCAAAGAGACAATATCCCGTCCCACCAAATGAAAAGCGTAACATGGAAGCATATTGTGGCTAATAATGTCCACCAACATTCTCTCACTCAAAGGAAATTTAAGTTTTGAAGACATATCTAAGATCTCTATAATAAAGTCGGACAAAGACTCATTAGGTTTCTGAAGTCGTGTCCTAATTGAATGTTCCAAGGTATAATAATAATCTTTTAAAGTAAATTGTTCTATTAAATCATATCTAAATTGTTCCCAATTAAAAAGTTGGTCCTTTCTTCCCCTGTACCATTTCAGTGCAAGGTCCGAAAGCAAAATTGGAATCGCTGCCAAACAATGTTGGTCAGTGAACCCATGAACTGATTTTAATTCCTGTAGTCTAGTAAGAAATTCTATGGGACAGGTACGTCCATTAAAAGTTAAGTGAAGTTTGGTAAAGTCGAATGGTTTCCTATAATGATAATGGTTTGTCACTGGCCGCGCAAAACTGGTTGAATTATGCATTACTTCTGAACGAACTGTATTTGAAGTTATATTTGCACTTACATCTTGATTAATGTCACCGAGTAAATCAGTTGTAATTAAGTCTGAATTAATAGTTTGCATATTTGATTCAATATTTGGCAGCTTTGGAGAGACTACAACGGAATCCTGTTGGTTCACTACTTGACTGGTGCATGGATCATCAGATCTACCTTCCTTGACCACTGCAGTCTTCCCTTGTTGGTCCTCCATCATTACCAATAAAATGTTTTAAAGATTTAAATTTTTATGTAATTTGTTGAAAAACAATTTATACACGCCAAGTTATGTATTAGTTACCATTAAATATTAACACATCCAACGTTTATTTATAGACTTTTGTTTAAAATTAAAATTTAAGTTTTTATTTATTAAAGTTATTTAAGTTTTAAGTTTTGATGTTACAGAATGTAAACAATCAAAGTAGTTTTAATAGTTAATACAAATAACAATGAACCAATCTTAAGTTAGATTACTTATCAAAATTACACTTAATATAACAGTCTTAATACTGTTGTTATACAACATTAACAAAATTTAACACTTTGTACTAAAGTATTAACAAAACTATGTGAAGTTGTTTATTTTGTATTTTATGTTGACAAAACAAGCAAAAGTATATAGTGTATAAAACACTTCTAGAAAAACAATGAAAATTGTCAAAACAATAAGGTAAGGTTTACACAAATAAAGAATATAAATTCAAGTTTTATTTCTTCCTCTGAAAAAATAACACAAAATAAAGTTTTATTGCTTATTACACAGCTCAACTGACATCAGACACCCAAAGTGCTGCCGAGAATAATAGTGTCCCAACAAGAAAACTCTGCTGACAATCTATAAGTTCAAATGACTTATAGAAGGTCAAACATCATGTTCCTGTTCGGCAACCGCCATTCTGTAACGCTCAGGTTACCAACTTGGCTACCTCCTTGCTGCGTCTCGTGTCACAGCAAGGAGATCTACAAGCGGCCCCTTCACCTTACACCTCAAATACTCACACAACACCAAGTAAGACGGGTTGCTACGAGCCCAAAAGAAAACAGTGAAAAAAAGAAAAGAACAATAAACTCGGGCGCCTGGCTCGCAACTAAACAAGAAAAATGCACACGGATGATCAGCCAATAGGCTCTGGCTTTTAATCTCAAGAGCAGGGGAGTGCTTTGAGTGATGTGACCCCAGTTGACCCGCAGCAATAAAACACACTTTCATAGATATAGATTTTATATTAAAAAATTAAGGTGAGGAATGGAGAAAAATAACCAAACTATAAGTACTAAAGTTAACAAGGGTTTGGTACTCACGCGAGTGTCCTTATTTTAAGGGGTCTTACACTATAACATGTTTCCTACTCCGGAGATTGGCATCTGGTGTGTCAGCTCGACGGAGGCTTGCCGGGGTTACAGTGTTCCCGAGGTTTAACGGTACATCCACGTGAGCGCGATATCCAAAATAAAGAAGACCCGATGCTACCGCATGGTCTCTTAAGTCAACAAGCTTTCATGAGCACGCTTCAAAGTACGTGTATCACTCCTCATGACTTGATGTGGCTTATGCCATAATAATAAAAAAAACTCCAGGTTCCCCCTTTTGTCGGGTTTAAGAGTCCATCTCATTCATTATCAAATAAACATAATGAAAATTTAAAAAAAGAAAAGAAAAAGGAAAAGAAGAAAGAAGAAAGCTGCAACAAAACACGACATGTTTTAGATTCATGTTTGTCGAGAATCAAATGTTAAATTTACTAAATATTATGCTGAGAGCACTTACCGCTCAATGGCGCTTTAGTTTCAAAAATATTTAGCCATATTAGGCTAGGTTTGGTCACTATGGACTAGGATTACTTCTCACGACATTATCGGTGATAGAAGTGTGAATTCAGAAAGGAATGAGCTTATATCCTTTTTTCAAACGTGAGACAACGGATGTCCTACTATGCCAATCACCAGTTACTAAAGTAGTCGACTAAATTAACTAATTATAATTTTATTAACTAATTATTATAATGTAAAATAGATATAAGTATTTATTAAGTCTAAAGCGTTATATTCAAAATGTTTTAACTATATGGTGCAAATATAAATTTAAATAAAGAATCGAGTTTTATTTTTATTTCTTTAAACAAATTATCAAGCTGGCAACAAAGTTGACAGTGACATTTCGACTGACATTTAAGTTGGCGATGTAAACAAAGTAGAATAATGAGGTTAGGTTTGAATTTAATTTAAGAATATTTATCGCAGTAGCGGGATCAAAAACAACACGCTACAATAGATCAGTCAGTCACCTTTGAGTTTTATATATATAGATAATCTAATACATTGTCCATATTCCAGGGTCGCGGGCGCGGTAAGCGCGCGCAAGGCACGCTGCCCTACGAGGTCCCCGGCGACGGCGAGAAACCCTTCGGCTGCGAACGTAAGTCCTCACGCAGGAGACACTAGTGCCTTCTCGCCTTAGCTCAGGTCCTGCCCGCCCCATGGTGACGTCACCCGCCATCTCTGCGCTCCACATATCAGCGTTACTTATGAACAAGTGGGGCGATTATCGTGGGAGACTGCTTTTGATGTTAAATTTATTTATTCACCGTTTAACCTTGTTCTGAAGTTTCTACTAGGTGAAACAGAGAGGGTATACTATTTTTTTTGCAACTTTACTTTGTAAATCTAAAACTATCGGCTTTGTGGGACAGTTGAAGTACTAAAGGTTTTTGTAGACTTGTGAAATCTGTCAACAGCTGTATCCCTATAACACCTTTTGTTTTTCAAGTTTCCTCCAAAGCTGATAGTTTTAGAATTACAACATTAAGTTTTGAAAAATAAAGTAGGTATAACCTTTCTGTTTCAACCTGTATGATGACATAATAAGGTCAGAGAGAGACGTCCGATTTCACGTAATATATTCATTTGAGAAAGAAGCGCGACTTGGGTCAAGCGATGCAAGCAATTGACGCATAATACACAACACGCCCAGTTTAATTGTTTTATCGGTGTACTGTCGATTCCCACGGTAATGGTCCCACAAGCTACACAATTTAGCTTCCAGTTATAAACAGTTAACAATATTTTTCTAGAAGATAATAAGTATATTGTGTACCAAAAAAAAACAAACTTCGCAATAGTTTAATAATGCATTTTATGTATGTACATTCCTAGAAATTAGGGCTGCCATTATTCGTAGATAAACAGTATACATTTGGACTGGACGTAAAAAATAACGGATGTTAATTCCAGCGAGGATGTCCCGTGAAAATTGTTGTAATCTAATCCCGGGAAGTTGGTCAGCCCTAATTTTAGTGCAATAGACTATAAACGGTATATGTACTGATTAAAAATGTATACTTACCTCCATATAAAATGAATGTTTGCTCAACAAATTTTTGGTATGAATATAATGGACCTGAGCAGTAGAAAATCTAGGAATTATACCATGTTTCTGGGTCAGTGACGGGCGTAAAGAAGACGGGTTGAAATGATCGGTATACCTTTCGCAATTATAAGCAGTGTTTCTTGAAAGATACGGCGACGAATATTGAGATTAATGGTCTGTGCACACCACGTTTTATAAAAGCGCGCCGTTTTATCTTACAAAGGTCTACAGCGTATCGCGTCTGTATCCTCGTCGTGTGCACAGGCCCCAATTCTCGACGCCAGTGTTAAAGTCGGTATAAAATAAATAAATAGTTGAATGAGTATTCCGCTAGTATCGTACTCTCCGGCCACGTTGAAATGGAGTCATATCCACAGTTTATGTTGTTTTAAAATCGAATCATTTGACCCCACAGACTAATATGACAAGTCACCGCTTATGTCCACATTTGTATAAGAATGCAGTCGTCAAAATTTGATTGTTTTGTTTAAGTCGAGCCGTGAATGGACCAATCGAAATGTCAAGTATCATTGCATACGTTAGGCGAGCGGGAGTGTCCGGCTATGCGGCGTCTATGGCTTATTGGTCTGTGTTTGACCCTAAACATACACCCGTCACGACTTTGGAAAATTCTAGACGCCTATTTATGTAAAAAACAAATTTAATATCATTGAAATAAGCATCACTTAGTTATATAGTAATGCAGGGCCAATGAGTAGGAACTGTAATTCATAGTTTATATATCGTATAAATATTTCGTAGGCGGGACTGTAGCGAGCAATAAGACGCTGAATATCGCGGGTGGCTTGTTATTGTGTGTCAGGTTACGTGTAATTGAAATTTACACTCAAATTCAAAAGTTTACATTCATAACCAAACTATTTTACATTCAGATCCAGTTGTTTACATTCAGTAATATGTTCTATATTTTTGTTGGGGGTTCCAAATCAACAAAATTTCCCCTAGATTCCCCGAGGGTTAAATTTGGGTTGTGTGGGAGGGAGTCCACTTTAATCCTGATATACCAAAGTAACAGTGGTGGACATTTTTAATATTTTACATTCTGGTTGGATCTGGTTAGACGTGAGTATGACAGGAAAGCGCGATGAATGGAAGGAAAAGACATACTGCGCCGACCCCAGATAATGGGAAAAGGTAAGGCAGATGATGATGATTCTGGTTGGAACGGCGTTTTATATGACGTGAAATAAATTTTGGTTAGTGTTTCAAAATTGTATTATTTATTCAATTTGTAGTGCTAAAACGGCAGCTGCCTTACGTCTTAAATTGGTTGTATTTTCTTAAAAAAAAACTATTTATTTTAACAAACCTGGGTACATAATAACAAGCGTATATTGGAAACGAGTCGCAAATATGCCTTTTTAATTGTTGTGTATGTACGTATATGGTGTGAATAGTATATTATAGTGTGTAAGCGAATCTCTTATATCGGAATTAATGAAATTGCATGTTAGGACAAATCACTGTTTGGACAGTGTTTTAATAGAATTTACAAATTGGAAATCATTTTTAACATGGGCAGGGTTGAGTCTTCTATTTATCGTCTATTTTCACGATTCTAAAATTTGCATATAAATTAAAATGCAAATTTAAAAGTTTAAATTCAAATGTTTTTCATGTAGGCCAACAAAGCGCTTATGAATAGTCAGAATTTACTACCAGTTGGAATGCTGCTTCCACTGAGAAGATCCGGCAAGAAACTCAATGCTTACTCTTTTCATTAGAATAAATGTAAGTGTACATTCTCAGAAAAAGCATCTTAATGCGAGCAGGCAACATGATTTTCACTAAAATGTACTAGAAAGTAAAACTGTATAAGAAAATGTTATTTCTATAACACTGTCCAAATCTTAGGAATGGGAAGGCCACGAGTTTTCATTTTTATTTAAATTATTATTTATGAATTAATCGAGTATATTTCGTGCATTTAGGTTGATTTATTTGTTAGGCCGGATCCTGCTTCATCTAGAATGCCAAAATATGGCACTGTTTGTTTGTAATATAAATCCTGGTTTGCACTGTCGAAACATATACACCGATATATGATGGTGTCCCTAAATTCTGCTGTAAAGAAATAGAAACAACGATAGTATAAATCGGTGTAAATGTTTTGCCAGCGCAAACTCAAGAAACGACTAATAACGAAGTTACAGTCTTTAATGGAGAATTTTAAGTTCATTATAGGGTTTAGAAAGGTGTTAATAAAAAAAAAAAATTCAGAATTATCTTCAAACCGTATTATTCTTATTTTAAATGGCATCTTGGTGCAGCAGCATCTGTAGTTTGAGGATTTTTAAAGTTCTTTTTATTGTATATTTATAATTATTATTCGCCCCTCGGCGTCACCATAGTAGCCAAAGTGTGGCAACACTCGGTTTGTTGCGTTTTTGTTCTATTATGTTCAGACTCAATCGGAATTTGCTTTCTGCATCGAATAGCGGTAAGTTATCTGTCAAAATACAAATGGCACGAACCACGTACTGCTAGCATCGACCGCGGCATTCCACAGAAGTCTGAACACGCTTTAGCATTACTTTTTTGTAGTAAAGTAGGACAGAATGAGAGTTCAGGTTCTCCCTCGCACGCTAGAATTAATTGCGATTTGATAACGCATTACAACCAATTAGAATGAGATAACCTTTTGGAACTTTGTACATTACTCATTAAATTGTATTGCTATTTACAAAATGTTGACCATGTTTAGAGGCTCAGACGTTAAGGCACTTATGGCTCGATCTGTCCTTGGATAGCGGACCGAATTATAACATTAGACCTGCGTACTTCAGTGGGTACGTTTTATCGTCACGGATTTTCAGTAGAAACACTGGCGGATTTTCCTTCAGGCCGTCTAGGCCCGGGCCTAAAGCGGCCAGATATAAGAGGTGGCTATTCGTGCGTGGCGTTTATTTTGTTCGATGTTTCTCATTTCTTCACGATCTCGCTTCTGAACTGATTTTGATAAAAGTTGGCAAGAAAGTAAATTCATTTTATGTATCTCAGTAAACGATGAGCTGAGAAGGGGGCGGCCGGTACTATACAGCCTAGGGCGACCAAGACTGCTAGTCCGCCTCTGAGAGGAAGCTTAAACAACTTTTGACTAAACATTTTTTACCTCAATGAACACCCAAAATTAAATAGTGAATCCTTAGCCAGATTTTTGTTGGCAAGATTGATATTACAATCCATTTTTTTAGTAAAGCTTGATAGTAGCCAATCGAATATTGCGCACGCATCGGCGCGCAGGTTGGAGTTCGCTCGAAAGATATGCAGCAATCCAAGATACATTTTAATCTTGGTTACAAGATACATAATACATTTTAGGCGTTAGATGATGCATCTCATGGATTATCGTTCATGTGCTATGATGCCCTAGACTTTCCTATGCACATGTCGTTCTATGGAGACCAAAAAAACTTAGGATGCGTTCTAACGTTCGGTGACAGACGCTGCTTGACGGTTTTTGAATCCCTCGGAGGCCACATAGACCTTAGATCCAAAAGGTTACACTCTGATATGCACTCTTAGGAATAATTGGATGATTTTAAAATATACGAGCTCTTCCGTAAAATTAATCTTAATCATCGATACAGGTTACTGAAATAATCGATTGTGAAATGCAGTTAGACAAAAACCGGTACGAGTCAGAACACAAGCCCGGCAAGAGTTAGTAATAGTATCACCTACCCCTTTCTGTGTCAAATATAGATTTATCAATCTTCTGGTGGAAGAAGGGGGGATGGGAACACTGCTTCTTGTTACTGGTGTTTTGATTCATGAGTGTCGACAGTACCAGTAATTATAGGAAGACAATTTATAGACAGTGTTTTGAAATGCGTAAAACGATTGTCCAATTGTTGATACTACAACTAATGTGACAGAAAATAATGAAATATGTCGTCGATTATGTTCTGTGGTTGTAGAGAGTAAAGCTTACAAGCGTTTGCTCAAATCATTATGCTAAAATGAATGGTAATGACCATGTCATTACCATTAATTTTAGCGTAATGATTAGTAGTAGGTAATGCATGTAAGCTATCTTATCGTCTGTTTGAATGTAATAATTATTATTTGTCCAAGTTCTTCAAGACAATCCTATATCCTTTGTATGATGTACAAGTGTGCGATCCTAGAACGATTAACCACTGGATATTAATTAGATATAATCGATAAAGTATGAAAACACGTTCAAGCAACTCTCGCGGGGGACGACTGTTGTTGCACTATTCTAGCATGAAGCTAGCCATGCACCGAGAAACATTAACCTTGGTCGTTGTTACGCTGCCTACTTTAGCATGAAGCGCTGTCCCTATCTAGTCCGTCCGTCGGATGGACGGACGGACGGAAGGCTAATGTGTCTCGGTGCGTGGCTAGCGTGTTATAAGTACGTGACAAAGTCCAGATCGCGCGTCCAGCGGTTAAATCGTCCTCGGTGCGGTTTCTTAGCGGCTCCAGTCAATTACCTACATTGCTGAAAGTTCAAAATTATACAAACATAATATAATATTGATAACACCAATGAATTGAAATAAGTATACACTGCCACGTAATTATAATACTTATTGACCTCGCGTGCGCACGCGACCGATTTTCAATTGAACAATCAATTTATCGGTCGGTTATGGAGTGATCGTAATATCAATAGTCGGTGTTAGTGATCGACCGACAATTAAAGTCGGGCTTCCTTTCCCGTTTTGTCGGTTGGAAGTCGGTCCTGTGTTGGGCGGGATGAATAATTGAAACATTTAGGCGTAGTCGTGTTATACATAATATATAACGTTAGGCTAGAGTAGTGATTTAATTATTTGATTGCGATTCTCTTTGCATGTTATATTGTACGGAAATTATTGGATTGATTCCTTTCTGTTATGGAATTAGGGCTAGGTATTTGTTAAGCGAGATGGATTTAGGAAGAGAATTGACGTTAAATACTTCCTCTTTTGATGGAGCTATGATTGATCGCAGTATTCCTTCTGGACAGGCTTGTGGTAGATTACAGACTCGGGAAAGTGTTTCGATGCTGCAACAGAAGTACAGAGCTGTAAAAAAATGCCTGGACTTAGCTTTCCTATGCGATGAAGACTGGTGTGACAGACCTGTTCTCTCTCGAAAACGACGCTATCCCTTGGATTCAGCAATTAAAATATTTAATAACTTTATAATTTTGATTTTATTGTTAACTAATTGTGAACAGTTGTAAAATGCCATACGAATTAATAAATAAACTGGTGTCGCCCGGCGATAACGACGATACTACGTTATATTATGAGCAACGATATAGGAACTTTGTCTATGATGTATGAGGGCGGTAGTTGCAACAAGTGTCATGCTTCAAATTCGATATTTTCATGGCTTTGTCGCCTGTCTCGACTGCGGTGTGCAGAATGGCATCTTCGATCATTCATAACTTCAAACGTTATTCATTAAACTGGATCTTATGAATCAATCACAATTTTAATCACTATCATTGAAACGAACACCGATTGGCGTGAACGTGCACTCATTATGTCTGTGATAGTATGATTTATTTCATTTTTCGTAATAGAAAAAAACAAGGAATCTTAGCTGTTTTTATTATAAGCAATGACTAAAGTTTTGCGTTACGGAATTATTTTTATCATTTCTGTAAAATCAGCCTATGGTTCATGATTAGATGAAATTGAAAGATACATATGTCACTTTAGTGAGCTCATTTCTGTTTATGTAATTTTTCAGTGTCAATATTAATGCAGCAGTCTAGAAAAGATGTCATTTTTACACAATTCGTTACGCTAAAATGTATGGTAATGACAATTAGCTGTCAATGATGTGAGTGTCATTAAAATGCATTTTAATGTAATGATTTGTAAACAATAATCATTTGTGAAGAGGCTGGAGTTCCATGAGCTAACTTAGCAGGTGTAGCGGCCAATATTTGGCACTCACAATAATGTTTTTATTTTATATATTAATATTTAAAAAAAACACAGAGTGACATCTTTCATCTTACAAAAACACCTGCGTTAATAGAGCTTCAAGTTGATATACAAAATAAATAATTAAACGCATAATATATTTCAGTAAATTGTTTAAAATATCTGACTATTCTGTTTTGATTTAGATGCCTTTTTCATGAGATATTCAGTATTATTGTAAAAATTTTAGTCATTGTACTTAAAGTGTTAATGATTTCGGGATACACTATTATCACAATTTTATTTTTTAGAAATATAACATAGTTAATCTACAATAATTACGACGTTGAACTCTTCTGTTGTGTAAGCAAGACAGCAATACTTAAGTCGTGTCAAATACGTGATGAAATAATATATTTCCGTCTCGTTTCTTGTGCGTGTGAGCGAAGCAGTGAAGTATTAGGCGATTTCATGTTATTCTTAGATCCAAACTACATTGCAGTGTGAAAAAATGACGCCACCATTTGTACAGTCAGCATCGAAAAGTGGGAAAAAATTGTTAAACTCTACAATCAAACCTATAAGCATTATGATGGATATTTAAGGCCCGTATAAACAGATCGATCTCAAGTCTGAGAGCGATTTTGAGGACATACTTATCTACGCTTTTGATCACATATATAGATTTACATAGATAACGCACGTATCACGATTTGTTTTGAAACGAAGCGTGCCGAATTTTTAACACCTACTGTGACGTCATTAGTGACGGTAAATCCAAACCGCTTCAAAGACACGGATGCCGCCGATGCCCCTCCGCCCGCTACGATTCCCTAGAGTGATTATCACGCTCATACTCATATTTTTATATCTGTAGTCGCGAGGACTGTAAGTTATCGGCGACCAACCTCGACGCTTGGGGTTTTCGGACACGCTAACACACATTTGCATTATCTTTGTAAATCTATATCTGTGCTTTTGATATATTTTTGTATGGTACAAAACTGATAAAAAATGACATTTGCAAGATCGCTCGATTGTACCATGAATTTACACTTTTTTGCGATCGGCGTGTAGCATTTTTTTGCACTCCAATGTAATTATTATCACCCAAAGATTGTTATGAATTTATACAAGAAATATTTATGTTGAATAACAAATAAAATTATCCAATGTATCAGTTTTTATTCTTGTTGATGACAGCCTGTTCACATATAACCAGTGTTTGCTAACCGCGCTGGCAGATTCCGCTTATGTGTGAACAGACGTCAAATATTGATGATTGGACTCCAAGTTTGGATCTTTGTTTCGCTAATGATTTTGCTCTGTTATCAATTTTCTGTGTCTATTTCTTTTAACAATGCATGTTTTTACAGACTGTCTAGTCCTCAAGTATTTGTACAAATCATTACGCTAAAATGTAATGATGGTAATGACATGAGCTGTCAAGAAAAATATCATGTGACCTGTCAATCTCATACATTTTAGCGTAATGATTTGTAGATAGGCACCTTGTCGGTTAAATCATTCAGTCGATGTAAATTGTATGCTATTTTTAGGTTTATTTCTGATCATTCCGATTCGTCAGTAAGATTCCTAAATTAATCTGGAATCTTATTTAGAGTACTTTTCAAATATTGCCACCGATATCGATGTCGTTTACACATGTATGTTATGTATAGACATAACATACATGTGTAAAGACATAACAAACAGGATGTTTCAAAAAGGCTGATAATATAATATCAATGCCTAGTAAAGACTTGACTATTCTATTTTCTGAGTTACAGTATTTTGAATGTTCCAATGGCCTAGAAAGTAGTGTAACTGTAAACTGCATTTCTGAGCAGACACCAATTTTTAAGACAAATTTATCTAAATTGTTTCTTAGTATTTATTTATTTTATGTCTGTTACCTACCTAGTAATTCAAAACCCCTTTCGTTTGAAACATCCTGGAGTGAGTCAATGGCTCGTCGAAGATGTGGGCGACGGGGAAAGTGGCTGGATCTTTAAATAAGTCGTATTATATAGTTTCTTATTCTATACCTATTCTTCATCTTTTTCCAGAGCAAAATCATCAGCGCGATCAGTGTGTCGAAATGTTATATTGTATCAATGTATGTGTGTGCGCTGGATCCATAAGATTTGAAGTCATCAATCAAACGGAGCGTGCGTCTTCTAGAACTGAACATAGAATGCTATCACGACGGGACGGCTTTCCAACATTTGTACCTATGTCGTGTGAACACTCTGGATTTAATTAAATGCCGATTTTCGCGGGTGAAATATAGTTCAGTGCAGTCTTTTTTGAATATGTATTGATGTATTATTAGTGTGTTTATTGGGTACAGTAATGGTCAGACCACAGACCATTAACGGTCCGGTGTGGTCTGTCTACGTCTCTGGAAAAGTGTTGAGATTTCTGATGATAATTTGTCGATTTAAAAATCAACGCTGTATCGAGCAATGTCTTAATGACAGCTGTCAAAAGGTTCAGCGCCCTCTGTCGCTTATTCTGTGAAAAAGGTTGCACTAAACACACAAAATTCAATTGAAATGCCTTGAAAATACAGTTGAAAATCCTGGAGAGTGTCCACAAGCCATTTTTTTTACTTTAAAAGCAATTGATTGATGACGGAAAATTATTGGGAAGGCTAGACACATGCTACCGTCGTGGTGCCTCTCCTATGCTCTGTTCTGAGACCGCTTCGATTCCCATTGCGAACCCGATATATATTTTTAATTTTCGCGGTAATTTGTGACGTAATAAGGCAGTCGGAGGCATCACTGACGGTGAGTAGCGAGTTTGCGTATGCACTTTCTATGAAATTTGTTTCTTCTGTGTGTGTGTGTGTGACTTTGGTTGTGTGTTGGTTGTTTGTGGCGATTTAACACTACACTGATGTCAAGAGTTGTCGATAAATAATTTTCGCAAGTTTTTTTTGTCATTATTAAATCACGCAAGAATAGAAGTGGACACTTTCAATCTCGGTTCTCTCGTTTTTTCTCATTATAAGTACAGTGTCGGTATAATCATTTCCAAAGGCAACACCCTCAAGGTATTTCACTAATGAAATTACCTCGCCTATGTTATATTATATATTTTGAATATAAGGAATTGTATATTTAAAAAAGAAGATCGCTAAGTTTATTTTCGGATCGCCACAGTCGAAGTCGCGTTCCGATCCGGTTTAAAATTTAAGGAAATAATAATAAAACAAACAATGTAATATTGCCCCCCTAGGCCTTAACAAAAAGTATTTAAGTAGCCGTCCGCGTACGATGCTGCACAAATAAGACTCTTTTTGCAATTGGCGACACATGGATCGCATTTCAGTCGCGTGAATTTCTCCAAGGCCTAACAAGTAGACAAACCGCGGATTAAACTCTTAAGACTCCACACACAACCACGCAGCCACCAAACACACACACACACACACATACACATGAATACACACTTAACTCGCGTCTAACAACCGTCAACTCCGCAGTGTGCGGCGCCAAGTACAAGACGCGGCCCGGGCTGACGTACCACTTCACGCACACGCACAAGGAGCCCGCGGGCGGCGCCGGCGCCGGCGCCAGCGACGGCGACTCGCGCGACAGCCGCCCCGGCGCGAGCACGCCGCCCGCCAACCCGCCCCCCGCGCCCGCCGCGCCCCCCGCGCAGCCCGCCACAGAATATCAAGACAGTTATGTGACGTTTCTGAATAATCCTGGTGTCGGTGCTGGTAAGTTAAGCCGTGTAGTAGCCAGTCTGGTATGTCGCACAGTCGGTCGTCGTCACCCGAGTGTCATTATAACGTAAATTATGAGTTTTTGAAGGCCCGTATTTATAATGCGATCTCAAGTCTGAGAGTGATCCTGGAAATGTCTATGGCATACCAGTAAAATATGGAATGTCAAGAGCGTTTTTAAGATCGCTCTCAAACTTGAGATTGATTTATTAATACGGCTCCTAGTGATGATGGTGTTGCCTGCTCACTTTTTATTATCTATTGCAAAGAGTAACCATCGAGTTTCTTGTCGGATCTTCTCAGTGGAAGCTGCGATTCGAACAGGTTGTAGATTCTGACAATTCATAAGTGCTTTGTTGGCCTACAAGATTAAATATATATCGTTAGGTATGTTTTTTTAATCATCTCGGGCTTCGTCTGACGACTGTATGATTTACGAGGCTGTGGTAGTAGTAGAGTGATGACGTAATTATGCGCTTGCTTGGGCACGCTAAGACGCTGTATTCATACCAGTACCGTACCAATGATGTGACGCGTGACGTCCCTAGTCCATACTTTACGTAGGATTTCACGTTACAGGCTTTATTTTTATATATTTGCATTGTGAGTGCCAAGTCACGTGTCAGATCACGCCACTGTCAAGTCACTTCAGTGACGTGTCAGTTTACATAGATAAATAGAACGCACGCACGTTGTAACGCATGTAATCTAATTAAATGTATGTAGACTAACGCATGCAGTAACCGTTTGTAACTTGTAGGCTGTAACGTTGATGTTACCCCTGTATAGTCGGTGCGCGGGCGACGTAAAATCTCACAATTGTATACTATGCGATTCAAATGAGAATGGGATCGACTTTGCACCATATTGTGAAGACATAGCTGTCAATTCTAACCAGTTAGAGAGGGTGAGCAAAACAAGAAATTTTTAAATAAAATTTATTTGCAAAGTTTGAGTGAAAAAAGCGGTTTGTTCCTTTTTATTGATTGAAAAGTTCTGCTTTAGTGAAGCAATCGTCGTATTCAATATTTTTTTCTGTTAGCCATGACTGCATTATTGCTTTTTTATTGGCCTTTCCGCCAAAAATTAAAATAAATAAGGTTATAGAGGTAATTGACATTCCTATTCTTATTTGGATCGCATTGTACAGTATGTAATCCGTTAAAGCCGGAAGCCATAGAGATGCTCGTGATTTAGCTAGTCCGTGCCTCGGTCTGCCGACGGTATTATACAATGTTGCAATGTCCCCGCAGCCCCTGGTGCGGCTGGAGCGCCCGCGCGTCGGCCCACGCCACCGCCGCGGCCTGCGTCGGCTGACACGTCGAGCTCGGACTCCGCGCACGCGCCGCTGGCGGCGGCGGCGGCGGCGGCGGCTGCGCAGGCGCCGGCGCCGCCCCCCGCGCCCGCCGCCGCCCCCCCCCCCCCCGGGGCCAGCGCGCCCGCTGACACTAAAGAACGGGATAATAAGGTGACTTTCAAGCCCCTCGTCCACTCTGCCCGCTACACCGCTAAAGACCGGTCGCGGAGCAGAAAGAATTTCGACCTCTTTGCCTACTGACAGTGGTCACACACATTTTTGCATCAAGTGCGGTTTATATGAAATATTTTAAGTGGAAAATAAAACCACATGCAAACCAGAACAAACCTTCCGCACTCAGGTAAAAGGTTTACAATCGACGATCCTTTAATTAATACTTAACTTTATGTTATTTCAATTTTACATCGTGCTGTAATTGAGTGACTGTAGAAAAAGTTTGAACATGGTTCCATAGAAATGTGAAAAAGGAACTAGTTTTTTTTTATAATTTGACAGTTGTCAGTTGAAAGCGATTCTCGCGGGTCGGAAAAGTATTACTTTCAATCCGCTCCTCAGGCAACTTCAGACCTACTTTCAGAGTATGAGTAATGAAAAATAAGTTACCTTCACCCCTAGGGTAATAATGCAACAAATGACTACTATGACAAACCTTTTACATACTCTAACGTCTAGTTTGTTTCAGTCATGGATAAACTAGACATTGTTGTTTGGAATGCCAATGGCTTGTCACAACATACAGTAGAATTAAAATTATTTATAGAAATAAATAAAATAGATGTGCTTCTTATATCTGAAACGCATTTCACCACAAAAAGTTATTTCACAATCCCTGAGTATAGCCTATACCATACGATGCACCCAGATGGCAAAGCACACGGGGGATCTGCAATCTTGATAAGGTCAAGTATCAAGCATCATGAGGCCACAGCCTATTGTACCCAAGAGATACAAGCTACTAATGTTGTGATAGAGGACTGGAAAGGGCCTCTAGTGTTATCGGCTATCTATAGTCCACCAAAACATAATATAAAAACTGAAAAATATGAAAACTTCTTTAATACTCTGGGCCATCGCTTTATAGCAGGGGGAGATTATAATGCCAAACATACACACTGGGATCACGGATTACGACCACCAAAGGACGCCAATTGCTTCTGGCACTTCAGTCATTGAACCTCAGAGTAGTGTCCTCAGGAAAACCTACATACTGGCCTACTGATCCAAAGAAGATTCCTGATCTCATTGACTTCTGCGTAACTAAAGGAATCACTCTTACCGATGTAAACTGCACTTCCAGTGAAGACTTATCATCGGATCATTCTCCTATCTTAATTACCTTGAGTAGGAAAATAATCAAAAAGCCTGAACCGTGTAAACTTCACAGTAAAAAAACCTCACGGCATATGTTTAGGCAGTTAGTCACGGAAACAATTTACAACAAGATTCCCTTACAAACTGAAGAAGACATCTTTGAAGGAGTAGAGCACTTCAACAACTGTATACAACACGCTGCATGGGATGCAACACCTGTGGTAATTGTAACCCGCAGCCATTACCAATGCCCCGAAACCATAAAAGACCTCCTAGAACAGAAACGTAAAGCGAGAAAACGCTGGCAACAAACCAGATACCCTGCAGACAAAACACGATTCAACTCTATCACAGCAAGATTAAAATCAGCAATCCTCGAAAATAGAAACCGTGAAATAGAAATGCGAACTAAAAACTTGGATGCTACATCAAAAACTGAATATTCTCTTTGGAAAGCCATGAGAACGCTTAAGAGACCTATTATTATGCAGGGTCCTATACGCAAAAAAGATAATACATGGGCCAAGAGTGATTTAGAAAAAGTACAAACGTTCGCAGAACATTTATCTGATGTTTTCACACCCAACGCTAGTGACGATACTACATGTTATCATGACCAAAATATATCTAGATATCTGGAAGAAATACACCAACTGGATTTACCTATAAAGAGAATTACTAAAAAGGAAGTAATATCAGTGATACGCAAACTAAAAGAGCATAAAGCTCCCGGTTATGACCTCATTACAGCTAAGATACTTAAAGAACTCCCAAAAGAAGGAATTACTCTTCTGACTGCAATATTTAATGCAATAATATGGAAAGGATATTTTCCCCCACAGTGGAAAGTAGCTCAAATTGTTATGATTCCCAAACCAGGGAAATCACTCGAAGATGTGAAATCGTACCGACCCATAAGTTTACTGCCTATCCCCTCCAAATTATTGGAAATAATAGTCATGAATAGACTAAGACCTATCATAGAAGAAAAAAGATTAGTACCAGAACATCAATTTGGATTCCGACAAGGTCACAGTACTATTGAACAGATACATAGACTTGTGAACCAAATCCATAGCTCATATGAACAAAAAAAGTACTGCTCAGCTGCATTTCTTGATATATCACAGGCTTTCGACCGTGTCTGGCATGATGGCCTACTCTACAAAATTAAGAAAGTCCTACCAGTAAATTACTACATATTCATAAGATCATACCTACAGAGTCGACATTTCTTTGTTCAGCATGGCAATGAAGTCAGCGGACTTAAATATATCAATGCTGGTGTTCCTCAGGGCAGTGTGTTGGGACCCACGTTGTACTTACTCTATACGGCGGATCTTCCTGTTACGGAGGGAGTTGTCATCGGTACATTCGCTGATGACACTGCTGCGCTGGCCACCCACGACGACCGGGTTGAAGCATCCAGAACGTTACAAAGAAACCTTTCTAAAATAGACCATTGGCTAAAAAAATGGCGCATAAAAGCTAATGAAACTAAATCAGTACACGTAACATTCACAACTAGAAAAAGAACTTGTACACCAGTGTATCTCAACAACATCCAGATCCCACAGGCAGAAGACGCTAAGTACCTTGGAATGTATTTAGACCGACGTTTAACTTGGAAAAAACACATTTTTACCAAACGCAAGGCTCTCAGTCTCCAACTGAGAAAAATGTATTGGTTACTTAACAGAAAATCAAAACTATCAATGGAAAACAAACTCTTATTGTATAAATGCATATTAAGACATATATGGACTTATGGTATCCAGCTGTGGGGTACTGCAGCCAACTCAAACATAGAAATTCTGCAGAGATTCCAGTCAAAAACACTCCGTATGATTGTTAACGCGCCATGGTTCGTCACAAATGACCGAATACACAAAGATCTTAAAATCCAGACGGTAAAGAAAGAAATAAAAGAGAGATTTCAAAAGTACAAAAAGAGGATTGAGAACCACCCAAATATTTTAGCTACAGAGCTCATGAACGAAGACATCAAATTTACAAGACTAAAGAGAAAAGCTCCAATCGATTTGAATAATTAGCTAAGAATTGGGCAGGTGCAAAGACTGTCTACCCTAAAAATAATAATAGGGCGGTGTTACTGAACACTGACCTGCATGTGCTTCTAAATTAAAACCCAAAAAATGTTGAATGTCCGCCGAGACAGATTGCATAGCGAAATAAAAAAAAAAAAAAAAAACCCCTAGGGTAACAATGTACTATTATATTTTTAGGCGTCGCCATCACCGTACTGCGATTTCTGCCTTGGCGACGACCGCGAGAACAAGAAGACTGGCACGCCCGAACAGCTCGTCAGCTGCTCGGACTGCGGTCGATCAGGTAAGCGCCGCGGCCGCCCGCCCAGGAACGGCCTGCCCAGGGCCTGCTACCACCTAGAAAACCGCGTCTGCGAACGCCATAGACACCTCCGCGACAACATCAAACTCAACGGTGTCGTTGAAATACTCACTTCCATGTCATACTCGGCTGATGACTTCGACACGTTTGCCTCGAAGACTGAGCTGTTAAAGGACGATTATGGGCTTTACCCCACCTCCCCCCCTTCCCGTCAGAGCCCGACCTATGATGCGGATGTCTATGTTAGCGGCGCGAATATATAATCTGTCGGCTGAGTCTGTCTGTTACCGTGAGTTTGAACCATAGATATAAGAATAGAGGAGGGAAGACGGCGCTGAGAGTGGCCGTAGTAGAAAGAGAGAGGACATGAAAGCTGGGTACCTTTCTCTTTCTATTGGCGCATGCGCAGTCGCGCGCTTTGCTTTAAATGAAACCGCGGCCTTTATAGTAGAAAGCATGCCTATTTTATCATTGAAAACAATCAGCAGATAACAAGTATGCATAATTTTTAATGAGAATGTAGAATAAAAATAAAGTATAACAGACGCTCTTCCCCTACCCTTGAAGGCACGCGACTGCGCAGGCCTCAGTAGAAAGATAAAGGTAGCCGCTTTCATCTCCTCTCTCTTTCTAGCGGGGCCACATTTCCACTTGTATAAGAGCCTGGGCTCCCCTACTCTATTCTTATATCTCTATGGTTTGCACTGGCCGATTTTTGGTGTCGTCTCATATTTTTGTATTGCAAAATATAGAGGCGACATCACGAATCTGTGTAGATGCTTTGTCAGTGCAAACTAGGTGTTTGGATGGATATGTGGCCGGTTTTGTAGTTTGCTCTACCATGAGATACGTTCGAGTCCTATAGTCGCTATGGTATTTATAAAATAAATAATAATTAATAATAAATATCGCCAGATGAACACACCACTCCCAAACGCTTATACTATGGGTACCGTAGAATGGACTGGGGGCGATCCCAGTAACACCCACACCAGGGAAAAGGCCATTTCCGAAATTTACCTCGACGGGAATCGAATCCGCAACCACCCGGTGCAGTGAGCCGAGCGGCTTACGCTCGAACCGCTGCGCCAAGCGGTCGTCGAAAAAGGAGTAACGAACTGACTGACTGATCTATCAACCAACAGCGTTAATCACTGGGCTAGGTAACATGAAATGTTGACAGCAGGTACGTTTTATACCGTGTAGCCATCCACTATGGAGCGGTTATGGTAATTTCGCCTCTAAGGGGGTGAAATAGGGTATCGAAGTTATGTTAATTCTGTTCAGAGATCCACGCGGTCAAAGACGTGAGCGAAAGCTACTCTATTCTCATATATATCGTGCACCCTACAAAATCGGCCACAGGCTCGCTCGGCCGCCGTCATCATTGTTTTGTTTGTCACAAAAAAAGTCAGCATCACATTTGTAGTGATGTATTTTTTTTGTCGATTACCAAAGAGGTATGTTGAATGTGTTAGTTGTAGATCGGATTATTATACATTCCATTATTTGCATACACTTGTTGACTGTTTTGAATTGTCTAAATGCTGCACGGAAGAAATTTATCTTTGGAATAAGTAATTTATTATGGTCTATGGTAGGACAAGAGTTTTATGCCCGCATATCACGTATGAAACTTTAACCTAATCATGGAATGCGCACGGCTGCCTTAAATCCGTTCTGAAGAGGGATTGCTATCTTTTTCCAATAAGGTATCCATGGTTTATTACAACAGTAAGGACAAATAATATAGAGCGGTATTAATAAACCAATCTAAAGTCTGAGGAGGCGATCTTGGAAATGTCATTCTTATGTTATCATACTAATATTATAAAGAGGAAAACTTTGTTTGTTTGATTGTAATGAATAGGCTCCGAAGCTACTGAACCGATTTGAAAAATTCTTTCTCTGTTGGGAAGGTTCACTATCCCCGGGTGACATAGGCTATAATATATTTTCAAAAAAATTTGGGATCTTTACTAAAACTCGAATTATGTAACCGCAATGTACCCGTGCGAAGCCGGGGCGGGCCGCTAGTACCAGTATAAAATGACATGTCAAAAACATACTCAAGATCGTTCTCAGATTTGATCTCGATTTATTAATACGGGTCGTAGGTCATACTATATTAGACAAAACACATACACATATTTTTAATAATACTAGCCTGTGCCCGCGACTTCATCCGCGTAGCATTTAACTGAACAAACATTTCGGGATTATCGGGATAAAAAGTATCCTATGTGTTAATGCCGGCTATGAACTATCTGTGTTCCAAATTTCATCCTAATCCGTGCAGTAGTTTTTGCGTGAAGGTGTAACAAACATACATCCACACTCACAAACTTTCGCATTTATAATATTAGTAGGATGTTTTTGAAAGTCTTAAACACTACTAAACAGATTTCAATATTCCACTAAATTAACTCGTTTACATTAAGACATTTCTTTGGAAATCTACATTGAAGAGCAAGAAATTGAATTCTAATTTCATTATATTGTTAAAACCATGGTCATGCTATATGCCGTGGTACATGAGACACAGCTCTCTTGGACACTACCTCGTTCAGAACGGATTTTCATAAATATTTAATACGAATATAAACCCTGTTTGTTCAGATGTAAAGTTGACATTCAGTATTGTATGAATCTTTCGTTATCAATCCAGTTTGGGTGTAAGATCATTGGTCTCAAGAAAGTTTTAACAAGCAACGTTGTGTTTTCAACTTTGAAAACTGAATAATAGAGTCTAACATCGCTGTTTATTGAGAACTTCAGTCCTCGAGTTTAGATTATTTTATCTAAAATATTTGTTAATTTGATTAAAAAATGAATGTTCAAAAATTATGTTGGTACTAGATATGACAATTTTTTTATTCTATATATATATACTTTGCACTATGTGATCTTGGTGTTGCCAAGATAGGAAAAAAATCTACCACAACTGTGACGATGGATGCCAAATGATGAGATATTTTTAAATTGTTGCCTGTTGTAATGTTTACCCTTTTTAATATTTTTATTATATTTTAGTGAGTACAAGTGCCTTAATGACATAATATTGCTCGCGGTAATTACATGTAGTTTTTATAAGTGTTGCCAGGTTAATCTCAAAAAATTATTTGTTGGTCATTTTGTAACAATTCTTAGTTGTTCAAGTTGTCTATGCTACTCTAAATTATTCCTTATCACTATAACTTATGGTAGATATTTCAACTCAAATCAGTGTTGCCATGTTTAAAATGTACTAAAATAGATTACTAAGGCCCTACATTTTAAAGTACATAAATTATCAAATATATTGGATTCCGGAAATATTTAACCAACAACGCAACAAACATGAGATTGCTGGCAACACTTGCAAGGTTTAGTTAGTCATAGCTTCGCTTGATGCCAAATAATGATGCCAATCTGTTGTCGTCACAACACGACTGAACTTGACAAATAAAGTATTGTATGTCTCCTCATACGTTGCGACTATTTAGAGTTAGCGCAGACAGACAGAATGGCGGCGACGCGAATAAATGTAGTAACAATCAAAATTCAACTTAATTTGCTTCGTCATACGACTGTAACTTCTGCGCTGACCCTTATACAGGTTGAAACAGAAAGGGTATACTTTTTTTTCAAAACTTTACATTGTAATTCTAAAACCATCAGCTTTGGAGGAAACTTGAAAAGCAAAAGGTGTTACAGGGATACAGTTGTTTACCGATTGCATAAGTCTACAAAACCTTTAGTACTTCTACTGTCCCACAAAGCCGAGAGTTTTAGATTTACAAGGTAAAGTTGAAAAAAGAATAGTATACCCTTTCTGTTTCACCTAGTCGAATACCATTATAGTAAGTTTAGTGTGTGCGCCAACAGAATAAGCACCAATGTCAGATGCTTATATTGTAGTTTTCCGAACTATAGTTCCGTTTGTCCTAGCCTATCTAGTCACGCGTCGCCAAATATAAGTCATTTGCACGCCTCACCGCCGCGCTCATCCGACTACACAAGAAATTAGAAGTATAAATAACTCTATATAACAGTGTGTAAGGGGCATCGTAACGAAAACTGATACCATAAATTCAACTCATAATATAATAATATATTGGGGGGTCCAGAATCATGAGTTGAATCTATGGTATCAGTTTTCGATACGATGCCCCTTACAACCTGTATATATCTTCATATCAATACAAATAAATAAAATTGAGGTGTCTGTTTGTAATATCGAAATAACGGCTTTTTACTAAATGAATATGAAAGGGTATACGGTACTTATAACAAAAACATTTTATTTGTCTGTCTGTTCTGGACTGTCACTGGTAGATAGCTGATGTTATAAGGAGTAACTTGGCAAATTTTATTTTGCCGTATTACCACACGGGCGGACTCGCCGGCATCAGCTAGTTTTATCTACAAATATCGATTCCCCATATAAATAAATGATCAAATAATTAAAGCATTGTCATAATTATACATCTTTAAGTTTTTTTTTGTGTAGTCGGATAATTTATTTGGAATTGTTAACTCGTTACATAAATGAAACAGTCATAGCTAATACGATAGAGCTTTTACGTGCCTTTTTTTGTTTTAATATAATTTGAAACATGTGTGTTACTTGGTTTCTATACGGTTTTGTAACCCAAAGATTTGACGGAAAAAAAACTATTTAAGTTCGAAAAAAGACTACTAACGTTTTGGAAACTAAGATCGCGTGCTCAAAATAAATGTGTTTTATTCATAGAAACATACAAAATATTTTTGTATTTTTCTTACGATACGATGTGTACGCGACCCAATGTATCATTCCTATAATTTAATGATTGTTTTTGTTTTAAGTTTAGGCAATGTTTAATTAGCTGAATAAATTTTAAGTTTTTTCTTCATAATATATTGGAAAGAAAATATCATACTAATTAGTATATTAAATAAAATATCGACCGTTTTATTTTGAAATATATCTTCTTATATCACATATATTTACATATAATTCATAGATGTAAGTTACCAAGTTAATAGTGTTTATTAGGTGCCTTAGCATGTGCAATTGTAATCCAATATTCCCCTTTTAATAAACATAGGTACCACTATATAGGCGAATATCAGTAGTTAGTCGGTACCAATATCAAACAAAATATCAATAAATATTAACTTAAAACGATATTAAAATGTGAATATGTTTACTAGGTGTAATATTGTTAGTACTTATTTGCGAATATATAAGACACGTTATTGTGTCAAATTATTGTCTGTCTGGTTATCTTCTCGGCTATTTAATCCAAAGTACATAATGCCTAGTAGGGAAGTGCATAAATGCGGATACCCAAAGATTAAAAAGTAATATTTCTGTTAATTATCTGTTTGAACGTTTCGTTGTCTGGAAAAAAGTATATTTGTTTTTTTTTATAGCGTAAGTCCGAGAACATATTGTTGGATACATATTCCTTTTTTAAAATTTTATTTTTGTTTGTAACCGTGCTACTTTATTAGAATTATTAAAATGTATTTGAACTCGATTGAAATGACGGTTTTTATTTAGTATCGCTGTGCTGAAGAATAGTGAATGTCGTGTGCACTTCCCTTTAGACATTGTTTTCTTAATTTGTTTGTTTTTTTTTTTAATTGAATGTAAATCGTAAGTCAGTCATGTTTCGGCGTTCGATTGTTTTATATTGTTATTATTTCACTATTGTTCGGCACAATATGTTTTCCCCTCCATTTTTTAAAAAGATAATTGACAAATTATATTAAAAATAAAACGTTGTTTCAATGCTTTGGTGGGTGAATGAAGATTAACAAAGGTAAGAAAATATTATGTGCCTTACAATATGTGAATTAATTTTATTTATGATCATAGTTATGTATGACTTGGAATAATAACTCATTACCTCAATCAGCTGTAAGGTATTTAGATAACAGTGAAATGTGCGTAGGCTACACTCACAGAATGCGATTCATTGAATTTGGTATAAAAAAAAACTTGTGTCACCGATTTCGTTTTAAAAAGAAAATATTGCCTTTCAAAAATCAAATTAGCTAAACGAGTTAGTAAACAATTCAAATTTCGAATTTTCCACTTCAAATTTCGTCCATAGACAAGTTGCATTATCAGAATAGAATCACTACTTTCAGTTACCGAAAACAGTACATATTTTTTTAATGTTTTTTTTAATCAACGCACTAACCGCTCGTTGTGCCCGCGCAGGCCACCCGACGTGCCTGCAGTTCACTGTCAACATGATAGTGTCGGTGCGCAAGTACCGCTGGCAGTGCATAGAGTGCAAGTGCTGCTCCGTCTGCGGCACCAGCGACAACGACGTGAGTACCCTGAGTCTACAAGGTCCCTTAGCCCTTCCAATGATGGAGTCCACGGGACCCTGAGTCTACATGGTCCCTTAGCCCTTCCAATGATCCCCACCTCCGAGCGCCCTCTGCCCCAAATATCGTAATATTTCGGAATAATGATTTTTTTTAAGCAAATCTTCTATACGGACGTTAGGGTCGCTCGCCGCGCGGCCACTCTAACCGTGCTAAGCGGCAGTAACGTTACACGATGACGTCAGTAGCGTTACGTGATATATATAGGTATGCGGAGTGGCAGCTGCGACGCCCTACGTTTTATACTATAAAGCTTCGCTTCTTTCGGGCGTGACTTATAAAATCTGTCAACAGCTGTATTCCTATAATACCTTTTGTTTTTCAAGTTTCCTCCTAAGCTGATAGTTTTAGAACTACCAAGTTAAGTTTTTTTTTTTAAAAGTATCAAGTACCCTTTCTGTTTCAACATGTATATATAACGATGATAATAATGATATTCAGGACCAGTTGCTGTTCTGCGACGATTGCGACCGCGGCTACCACATGTACTGCCTGGCGCCGCCGCTGGACACGCCACCCGAGGGCTCCTGGTCGTGCGCGCTCTGCATTGAGCAGTTCCACGGCACCAAGTGAATCCGCAGGTGAGAACTATGATGTACAAAATATATTTGTCACATGGTTATGGTAGAAATTGGTAGATTTCTCATGGAATTTGAAATATACTGGTAGATTTTTCCATTAAATTAGTAGTAATTTGTTGGTTTAAGAGTATAATAGTTTTTTTTTTACATGGAAGCTTATTATAAAATGCTTGATTTCCGTACAATGCAATAGTCATTGTGGTACGGCTATTCTTAAAAATATGGAACTTATGAAAATTTGGTACAAAATGGTAGAAATTGCATTTTTTTATGTTAGTATATAATTTTAAAGATTAATTATCAATAAAACGTCAGAAATATTATAGTTATAGTGGTGTATTTTTGTTTTGTAAATAAACAATTATAACATTTTCTTTTTCCAGGTTGCGTAGAGAAGGGACGTGTAAGAGAGATAGATAGGTGAGATAAAACGAATTAGTAGCGGCTGTTAGGTGTCTGTCGGGGACAAGCAGGTGATGGCGTGTGACGTCACGCGAACGTGCGCGTGCGCCGTGTTACAGTGTTGCCATAGATTTAGTGCGGTTGGCTCGTCGGGCGGGGTGGGGTGACCAGGGGAAAAAAGAGTTAGCAGGGTCGATATTTAAGAGATTATGAAATGTATAAATGGATATCATGATTAATATTGTTTTAAAATCAAATTCTATATTACTTTTAGTCTATGATACGTAATCATTGTCATCAAGTAAGTTTCCCACAAATTTAAAATGAACTACATACATTCGGTAGATTGGTGTATTGTTGTCTCGCGCATACATTACCGTCGCGACAAGGACGGCAATATGTTTAGCCAATGTATGAAATATGAATTTAAACATTTTGTAAAAAGTCTCTATCTACAAATTCCAGTAACTCATAGCTGTTTAAGAAACGGCTGATTTTAGAATTAATAATTTGTTTATGTAGTCGTGAACTCAACACACTTACATAATATAATACCATGTAGTACATTGTAGTGTAAGATTGAACTCAACATGTCTTGATACTTGCTCCAGCCCGCTCGTCGCCAGCCCTTGAATTGTAAAGTATCTTGTAAACTCTGTCGGACTCACTGCGTTTTAGCGCTCTTACTACCTCTACCGGTGCTTGCTTAAGTATTTCTCTTAAATTATTTTATTATGCAGGGTTAATGGTAAGACACTAACCACCTCTCAGGACTATATTGGTAATTTCATAAAACAACAACTTTTGTTTTAATAATGCATCGGATCAGAAAATGATGCATTATTAAAATAAAAGTTAAAAATATTTACTGCGTTCCAAAAGTTAGGAACTCTACGTCCGGGTCGCGTCATACGTGTCCTTGTAGGGATATTCGGTAGTCCGGGCGTAAATAATTAAAATGTTCTCGATAAGACAACGAAATTTTGAAGGTTGTGTTTTTGGTGAAGGGTTGTTAGTGTTTTACCAATCATACTGTGTATACATTTCACTATGGCAGGTTTAGCTGTGAGATTGGAAAATAACACTGTGGCGACAAAAACGCTACGCTTTTAGCGTCTAGCGCAGCTTCACTGCACAAGCATGCTGAAAATAATAAATAAAAGTTGAAAAATTATGAAATCATTCCAATTTTTTTTGCGCCTGATTGGCACCGATGACACATAGAACCATCCAAGCGAGTCCATAAGTAGGTACAATTTTTTTTTCATCAAAGTCGGTCAAGCCGTTTAGGAGAAAAACACACGCACACTGGAATTGCTTACAATTATACAGATGAAGAGAAAGTAATAAAAATAATATAATTATTTAATAATGAAATATTATAAATAATTATAATTTAGTCCTTTTGACGTCCCACTCCTGGGCAAAGGCCTCCCCTCAATAAGAGGGGGATTCAGCCCATAATCCACTGCATTATTTTCCAACCTCACAAGACAAGCAAGTCTTTATCCAAACTATCGATCAAAAGCCAATACTTCCAACTAAAGCGGAACTAATCTTAATAAACGATAACGTATCTTATTACTATGTAAGTATAAAGCCTAAAATTGATTGTATTAAATGTGTTATTGTTGTACAAAAACGCGGGCGCGTCTCGAGTAGTCATTTCCCGTTTAATACGTAATATTGTCTAATTAATGTGTTGTACAGTTGTGTCGCTCTCCGGTGACTATTTATTATAGTCGGTTCATTTTGCGAAGACCATTTTGACACATACAATATGTCAGTGTCATATGCACGGATATAGATTTACATAGATAACGCAAATGCATGTACTTCGCGTGTACGAAACCCCGACCCAGCGTCAAGGTTGGTTGCCGCTAACGGACAGTCCGCGCGACTACAGATATAGAAAATATGAGCGAGATAATCACTCGAGAGAATCGTAGGGGGCGGAGGGGCATCGGCAACATCGGTGTCTTTGAATCGGTTTGGATTTCGGCTGTGACGTCACAGTTGGTGTTAAAAGTTCGGCACGTTTGGTTTCAATACAAATCGTGATACTTGCGTTATCTGTGTAAATCTATATCTGTGATCATAAGAGTCACAGCGCGCGTCTCCGTGAAATGAATGAACTATACTTAAGAGTTCGTTCGATCGCTTGGATCGCTGTTACAATTAAGCGTACTATTCCGTAATTATGACGGTGTATGGGCTGATTAAGAAACTGTTAACAAATATTTTAATCTATGGCCACATTATATGATTCAGATTATTTTTAGAATCTGCTTCTTCTTTTTTTTATTTTTAGAATCAGAGATCGATTTAGCTTAAAACATAACATTAATGTTCGCTCGGGTAAGCAAATGACGAGAAAAGTACTATGATGTTTAATAAGTTATCATGTCCAATGCTTCTATAAGATTAACAAAACACGGTCGATGGAAAATCAATGCTATTTCTAGGTTCATTGAATATATATTTATTCAATCGATTCACCAATAATATCTGTGGGGTCATATTTTAAAATATTGCTAACAATTTAGCTGCGGCTCAATTGTTAACCGCTGACATCTCAAACATCTCGATCATCGGCAAAACTGGCGTTTCTCGTATCGCGTTTTGACAGTTTTCCTATAGAAAATCTGTCACGTATTCAGATACGCGACATGTCAGTTTTGAGTGGAGCACGAGTCGGTCGAGACGCCAGCGGTTAACAGGCCCCAGCAACCCAGCCATATGACGGAAAACAGTAATATAAGTACATTAGTATGTAACCAGTTTAAGGTAGCTCGGTCTACGCAATGTGTGACATTGTTAATTAACTGTTCTAGGATTAGGTTCTGTGGATAATAATAGTTAACTTCATAAATATAACCAAACTAAACTAAACACACACTATTAAATACTGAATTGATATTTAATGTGGTCCTTGAAAATACCAATGTTTGTTTCAAAAGTTGTAAAAATATTGTATACTGTATCTCGATGTGAATAAGAATCAAAGTGTTTCGGAAACGTTGTGCTGACGACCGAAGACAAAACCCACTCGGCGTGGGCGCGATTATAGATTGTATTTTCAACAGAATAGATTCCATTTATGATTGACTTTGTCATAATTAGAGTCGTTCCAAAATTTGTTGTATTGCATTATTACTGTGAGTTTGCATTGGCGAAACATTTATAGCGATACTTATAATATATGTTGTTGTCTCTATTTATTCAGTGCACCAAATAGAGACAGCATTATAAATCGGTGCGAATGTTCCGCCAGTGCCAGCTCACGGTAACAATCAAAACTTTTGAGGAACAAAACTGATATGAATTCACGCTGAACACTTATGAAATTTAAATTCAGATAAGTATATAACTCTCAATCGTTTCGCTAAAGAATGGTACACGATATGTTAACTGTTTATTGAACAATCATCTTTAATTCATTATCCACAAGCATTCCAATTGAATACATTGTCAAAAATTTTATTCATTCTATCTACGTCATCGTGTAGGAACTATTTCTGAACAACTCTCGTTGGTTTGTTTTTTTTTATTTCTAACGAAGTCGGCGAACAAGCGCTCGATCCCCTAGTGTTAAGCAGTTACCATAGCCCATAAGGCTTACAATACCAAACGCATTTCTCGCACGTTGGCGACCTGAGCGGGAGTGGGATAGAGGAAGCAAGGGAGCGAGTCAAGGGGGACAAGGGAGGGGGTCTCACACACCGTAAGAAACGCAGCTATAATATCAACTTTACACTGATCTTCTGTGAGAGGATGGTACTACCTTAGTGGAGCCAGCCCGTGTATAAGCTGCAGTCAGTCGGCTACAGTTTGGCTACAGTACAAAAAGTTCGATAGTCACATGATAGCAAGAACAGTTTGCTATTCTATAGCAGAATCTGTGCGCTTGCGTCGTGATAAATGTAGATAAAGCAGGGTCGCTGAGCACGAGGAATTTCGTACAATGACCTGTTATTACCTGTCTCTGTCACTCCCGCGTAAATCTCATACGTCTCGCTCACACAGTTGCCTTTTACAATCCCCGAGGACGGCGGTCACGGTAACTGTGTGAGCGAGACGTATTAGATTTACGCGGGAGTGACAGAGACAGGTGATAACAGGTCATTGTACGAAATTCCTCGTGCTCAGCGACCCTGCTTTATCTACATTTATCACGACGCAAGCGCACAGATTCTGCTATAGAATAGCAAACTGTTCTGCTATAGAATAGCAAATTCTTCGTGCTCAGCGACCCTGCTATAGATAGTGTCGCTTGTTTATTCTGTTAGCACATCGGTGTGGGCGGTTTCAGAAATGGTTTCTTCATTAAACTAACTAAATGGATTAGTGTTAAACGTGTGGGGAGGTTTACCAGATATTTGCGCAAACGGAACGCACAAAATACAATGAAGTTATATATTTTTGTTAAGAAAACCATAATTCTCTTTCAAGCAACCTTTCCATTATAAACTTAGCTTTATCTTCGGGATTCGCCCCGACTAAGAAGTTAGAATCTTCGATGACGCTTATGGCCAGGCACAGACTAATAATACTAGACAGCGCTTACGTCCACTATTGTATTAGAATGCAATCATTAAAAGGTGGCGGGGTATCGGGGGAGACGGCGGATTTTCGCTGGTTCGTTCAAGGCCAAACAAAATATCAGCTGCGGTCATACATAATATGTATGAATATGTCGGCATACGGCGTCTGTGGCTTATTAGTCTGTGGGCAAAAATAATATGTCTAAAAATACATGCCCGCTGAGTTTCTTGCCGGATCATCTCAGTCGAGGTCCCGTTCTGAACCAGGAGTAAACTTGAGAAAAAAATAACAATTTGTAAGTGCCCCCGTAGGCCGAAACACAATAATCAAAAGTTGTTGTAGTTAGCAGTTTTTTTTTCCGGGCCTCTATGGCCCGGCCGCGTTCACCTCTGATATGGGGGTCAGAGTCCTTAATTAACACAATTATTAATAAACTTTCAGGCCATTTTTATTACAGTAAAAACACAGTATTAATGACATTTTCTCAAAAGCGAGTAAAACGTACCAATAAAACATATTTCTCAAAAGCGAGTAAATATAAAAAAACTTATCAATATATACAAAAATGGGACAGCGGATAGTTAGCAGATTAATATGTTTGAGTATTGATCGGGTATCCATCTCCATTGCTAATACTTCTGTGAATAGATACCTACCGGTTTGCCTAGCAGGCACTCCTAAACTAACGCAATCGTATCGTTATGGAGCAAGCATGCTGTCACTGTCATTCTTATTTATAGCAAATTATTTGTGTTGCCTGCTCACATGCTGTTGCTGTTCCTGAGAATGTACACCATCTTTTATTCATTGAAAAGAGTAACCATTGAGTTTCTTGCCGGAACTTCTCTGTGGAAGCAGCATTCAGAACCGGTGGTAGATTCTGACTGTTCGTTCATGCTGTGTTGTCTTACACGAAGAAATCCATTTTGAGTTTGAGTTTATGAAATATCCGCAAGTATCTGGTAAATTTCCAATGTTAGGAGTAAAGTAAAGTAACTGTCGTAAGTAAAACTGTGATCAGATTAGGTGGTTGTGATGGAGTTAGTGTGTGGGTTTACATGGAATTTTTTGATAAAATAATGATTAATAAAGAGAATAATGCTTTTTTTATTTTTTAAGTCCTAGTGTAGCATCGAAAACCGAATTGTTTGTTGCTTTAAATAACTGTGTCGAACAGGTTTTGTATTTCTGTCAGCTTATGACGGAATTGTACAGATCCGACGTTCAAGGGATGGGACAAATATAGCGAAAAATATTCGTGATATCGGAGTATCTGGTATGTTATTGAAACTATTTTTTTTTTGTTTTGCTCAACTTGGTACTGGAAATTGAACAGCGTAGCGATCAAATGATTTCAATCCTTTGAGTTATATATATTTAATGACTGACTAACTGACTGACTGACTGACATAGTGATTTATCAACGCACAGCCCAAACCACTGGACGGGTCGGGCTGAAATTTGGCATGCAGGTATATGTTATGACGTAGGCATCCGCTAAGAAAGGATTTTGATTAATTCTACCCCCAAGGGGATAAAATAGGGGATGAATAATCCCAAAATTTTTGTTAAGTTAAATTACACGCGGACGAAGTCGCGGGCACAGCTGGTGCATTTATATACAAGGTTAGTTTTTAGATAGTGATGAAGCTTGGTGGACAAATTTTGAACGAACAAATCAGACATAAATTTTTCGCTATATTAGTCTCAAACAATGTTCGTATATAATATTAATTTTTGTAAATCAGTACATGAGATTGTACATCGTACGATATGCCTCATTGCCTCTTCTTTCCAGTGATTTGTGACCGCTCTGAATCGTATCGAAAGGGGACTAGGAACAATTATATAGATATTTATAATTTAGCTCATTTTTCGGATCTTCAAACGCACAATAATTTTAACAGAGCAATGCATACCATACTTCTGCAAGCTAAAATCAACCTACAACCACTGGCACTAGGCTTGGTTTTGTTCTGCAGAAATACTTGGTTAGTTCCATTATGCAAAACTATATTATAATTATGTTAGAATAATGATGTTTGTTAATTGTTAAGCGCGGCTTAAATTGTCACACAAATGTAAGATACAAGCGTCTCGTCAACGTGTTTGGACTCAAATATTTGAGTTTTGAGTATAATTTGATCCAATTTCGATCATGATTCTAGTGCGTTACGTACATCAATAATGAATTCGTTAGTTTATATAATTATATTGTAATTAAGGTTTCCATCCTGTAATATCGTGTCATACTGTTTGTGGTGACGTAACAGATAACATTTGAAACGAAATGTATTTGTTTTATTTATGAGTACAACCCACATAAGACCGTGGTATGCCTTTACCACAGCCAACGAGAAGCGATACCAAATGGCAATAATGTTCGAGTTCAAGTCGGTTACCGCCACGCTAGCTGATTTTCTAAATTCGTGGTTGGTTATATGTCGGAAAACGTAATGATAATTCTAGATAAATGAAAGCGGAACTTTAAAAAACGAATGTAATAAAATAATGTCTTTATATTCGTATCGATTCTCGTTGGTCGTCCTATAGGTACGCTACATATGCAAACATGAAAATCTTTTTTTCAAATTTTGTTTCGAGTTTCATAGAAAACTGAAAAAATTAAAACACTGAAGAAATGTTGTAAAGAGGGTAGTTTCTTAATCAGGGAAAACTAGTGACATCTATTGGTGGGTACCAAAACAAAGGTAGGTTGTTGGCTGTTGAGGATAGTTGGTAAAACAGTGAAGACAGTAGCCGAAAATTAAAAAAAATGCTTCTTATGTACTAAGACCACTTTACGTTCGGGGGTTGGCTGAACGCGGTTTTTAAAGGTTTTTTTTAAAGCCCAGAATAGGTACAGGCAATTTTTAGGGATTTAATTTAAAAATGAGTATTTCGGAAGATTGAAAATAAAAAAGTTTTATACATTTTTATGCCTTTTTAACGGATGTTTACTAAAGGAGGGGAGGCAAAATTTAGTTATTTTTGAGCTACGATGATCCGTTTACGAGATACCTACACGAAGTTGTGTAGTTTTACTTTCGCATTTGATCTACTTTTCTAAAAGTCACGCAGACTTTAGTTAGCATTTTGAAATGCAAATGTAAAACTACAAAACTTCATGTATCTCGTAAACGGTTCATCGTAGCTCAAAAATACCAAAATTTTGCCCCCCCTTTGTCCCCGGCCACATGTCATGAAAATCCATGATTTTTTCAATCCCTTAATACCCTATTTTTGAAGTAATCTAAAGAGCGGTTCTCCGCGGGACTAAATTAACAAATATAAATCTACAAAACTTCATTTATCTCGTAAATGGTTCATCGTAGCTCAAAAATAGCTAAATAATAAAACTTTTTTTTTCAATCACTCAATCCCTTATTTATTAAAGTAAATTCCTAAGTATCGATTGTATCGCTGTGGGTGAACAACCGCCGTCAGACAATCACCGGCAGAACGTATTTAGGTGTGATTTTATATTTAAAAATGAGAAAGAGGTTAGCCCCTCCGGCAAAGCTAATGCTTGTGTTAGGAGTGGGCTCACGTTAATAGTTTAATGGCCAGGATGGGGATCGAACCCGAACCTCTCAGCTACGAGGGCGGCCCCTCTAACCACCAGGCTATTGACGCCTTGACAACGGCTTTCGTTAATAATTGGGTACGGGACCCTTCACTGACACTCTTGGCCGGTTTTTATTAGGGTTTCGTAGACTCTAAGAGGAACATTTAAGTATAATTTTATTATTCATAAGTGCAAGGATTAGGAAAATTAAAACAACATTATTTATAATTTGTCTATTTCATATTTATTTATTGAAACAATTCACTACTTTGTATGCAGAAACCAAACAATTTTGGCATTAAATATCGAAAAAAAAATAACTATCTACTAAAATTGCACAAAATACACTACCACTAACTGTTACGGGTTAAAACTACTATTAATTATCATTTTAGTAATAACAGACCTATAATATAACAATAGAAAGGGTAACATAAATTTTCAAAAATTCAAGATTCGTCTAAACTTTAATATCGATCCCTTCACAAGTATTCTTCACACACTTTCTGGATATTATATCTTATTGAAATATGAAAAAGTGCATCGTAGGAGCCCCTTCTTGTAAAGAATAAGGCCACCGTTAATTCCAATCTGGGCGGAGCTCGCTCGTTTGTCTTCAATTACTATAAAATATTACAATACTAGATGAGCCCGCGACTTCGTCCGCGTGGAATTTTGATCCTTGCTTAGGGGATGTCTACGCCATAGTAGCTTTATGAATGCAAAGTCTCAGCCCGATTGGTTTAAAATTGACAAAGTTTCATACAACTTTCATCCCCTATTTTATCCCCTTGGGGGTAGAATTAATCAAAATCCTTTCTTAGCGGATGCCTACGTCATAACATCTACCTGCATGCCAAATTTCAGCCCGATCCGTCCATGGTTTGGGCTGTGCGTTGATAGATCACTATGTCAGTCAGTCAGTCACCTTTGAGTTATGTATATAGATTGTGGCCAAAACAGCTCACCGTGGTGTTTCAAGCACAAGAAGGGATCGACATCACTGGGAAATAACAGCCGACCACTAAAACAGAACTCAAATTTGATATAAATTATAACCTACCTTTAACATGAAAGTAACGACGACGACTTTGAGTTTAATATTTGAGTACCGTTCCAGTAATCAGCGGTGACAGTGATATTAGAATTGTGAAGTACAAAAGTAACAAAATAATAAATAAAATATATTGTTTCGTGTCTATACTATTTAAACCAATATTTTTATAAATTGCAATTGTTTACAATTGTTTTACAAAGCATTTTTCAGAAAAGTGCATTGTAATATAATAGGAATATTTAAAGATGATTAATGTAAGATATTTTTTTCTTTATGGGAACCTATTAAATAAATATAGATAATATTTTATGGCTACAAAGCTGTAGACACAAAAGTATTAACTTGTATAAAATTATATTAAATTGAACACGACCTAAGTTTTGAAAAACTCGACATCAAAAATATTGCTAAAAAATTGGTGTTTTTGCTTTCTTATTTTTCTCTTCACGTGCCGTACAGAATAGTGGGCATGTGTTTGATCAATTGATTGTCTATGGTATGAAGTGTTGGCAAGAATGCTGTTGTACTATAAACACTTAAGAAGTGTGCATGTATCTTATCTTTGATTATAGTATTTTTTTACAAAAGATATTCAATCGAAGAATATTGTTATTCGCGCTCAGAAAATAGCTCATTCACGTAACAACAATAATAACAAATTTTGAATCCATTTACACATAGTTATTATCAAGCTCATCTTGTTTTCATTTTTGCACATAATCACTTAAAATGACTACTATAAAATAAAGTAACTTATAAGTGAGCAAATTAAAGAAATGGTCTTCCTCAAATATTTCAAAATTTTTGAAAGTTAAGAATACACAAAACAGCCAATTGTGTACAGATTTTTTCATGTAAGTACTTATACTGCTTCATGAACAGAATATTAAATTTATGGTGTCATGGTCATATTTTAGCACATAAGTATATAATCTAATGGAGATTGTTTAATATTATCTAATTATCATAAATATGTTTTATGAATCGAAAACAATAATGAATTACCTATAATATGATCTTATATTGTAATGCTATTTGTCATTTTCATAAGAATATTTTGCAAAACAAAATGGTGCGTGCCATTTTATTGTTCTACAACAAGTACTTTTCAAAATACATAGGTACAAATAATACATGATATTATGCAATTCCCTAAACGATATTTTTATTATACACCTTTTTAATTTACTTATACGATAGTTATAAAGAAAAAATATTATATTAAATATATTACGACGTGTCGATTGTAAATAATTATTTTTTATATAAAATTTATATTTTGTTGGCATTTAATATAATAAAACAGCCTGATGTAAGAAATAATCATACTAAAACTATCAACAAAATCATATTTATACACTCTATTATATTCAACTATAAACATAAGTAGTAACTAAGTAAACACAATATTTTGTGACCGACTTACACAATTGGAAGACACATATGATTTTGCTGTTTCACATCGTATTAAAAACTAACATTATATTATTATGCCAATGTAGTGTTGCTAATAACTTAATATTACCTATTTATTATAAAGAAATGTATCTTTGAGAAATTATATTTCAGTAGGAAGTCGTTTAATTTTTTAAAAATATTATTAATTTTAGTACACCTATTAATGTTTTTTTTAATTAGTAGCTAAGTAAATAACAAACTGCGAAGAATAATTTATCATAGATACAAAATATATTATTTCCTAACTTCACCTGTATCTGTGGGGCGTTACAAATTTATATTACAAAAAAATAATATATAGGTATATATATATAAGTTTCGAAATATCTCAAAACAATGCTTAAGATTAAGTAAGCATTGTTTTAAAAAATAATATTCACTTGAAGTGTATATAATTATTTTGTAAGTATGAATTATTACCTACTTATTGAAAAAAGTCAGAAAATCGAACTACGAGTCTAAATAATATCAATTTTGAGCGTCTACTTACTAAAATTGAGCTTAAAAGTAGGGTATAGATTTCCTTGATTTTAACGAGTTAGGTATTGCATCGCTTAAGGTGAATGCGCCTGTCTAGCCCGCGAAATTTAAAATTTTCGAGTATTTTTGTAGTTTATCCAAAATCTGAATACATTTAAGACAACATTTTGTGATTTGCGACAAAGACAGTATGCAGTCCGTTTATTAATACATTTATTTTATTCTAAATATTATCACGGTGGATATGATACTAGTAAATCACTAAATATACAAAAATTGCCAGATTATCTGGATAGCTGTCGTTCTTGAAATGTTTTAGAGTAAGTTGGATATATTAATAAATGCATTGCACACGGTCTTTGTCGCGAATTACAAAATGTGCCTTTTATTATTGTCAGATTTTGAAAATATCTAAAAAAACCTCAAAAAATTTGAACTTCTCGGGCTAGATGGGCGCTTTAGCCTTAAGCCAAATTATTATAAAATTTACTGGCCTTTCGCACATCGTATTAATCATAAAATGTACTAAGCTAATTAAAAATAGAAAAAAAGTAGTGAAGTATTTAACTTTTAAAATCACTGACACAACTGCATATAGGTAATTTTGTTGTTAAATTTGATTGTGCATATATACATATTAGCTCTCATTAACGGCTAGGTTGGATATATATATAAAAATTTAATAAAAAAAGTGTCAGTCAAAAACAATTAAAAGAAAATTAGTCATTTTGTTATTGGTCAAGAAACTATAAAGCGATGTTAATTGAATTGTTTTTCTTTATGTAATAACTTATAACCAGCTGTTCACGTCGCCATTTATATTAATAATTCTTAAAAATTATGGCATATTTTTCTGGTTTTCGTATAGGTACTAAAAATTTATCTACTAATTGAGCGTCGACATAATTCTAAGTAAACATAAACTCAATAACATATATTTGGTTTAATTTCTACAAATATAACAATACAGCACCTTTATATCACTGTGATATGCATTCGTTGTTGACAATTTGAGATAAGATGCAATAAATAAACTATTTAAATTGTTATTCTGGAAGTTTATCAGGAACTCATCCAGTTGGTACATGTCTGGAAGTTTGGCCATAATTCTATAGATTTATGTAAAATTGTGTTAATTTTACGATTGCTAGAGAATAGGGTATTTTTTTAGTTTTTAATAGTTTTAGTCGTTATTAAATAACTTACGTACCTATATATTTGCTATGAAATACTTATATCTAGTTTATTTAACAGTTCTAATCAATATAATCTATTTGCAAGATTCGCTAAAATATCTGAAAGATCAACGAAAAGTAGATCATCTAAAACAAAACAGGTTCTTTAAAAACTATCTAATATTTATAATTAATAATAAACAATACGTTAAAGATATCAATAAAAAATATATATTTTTAGCATTAGGTAAATTTCGATTTATTGAAAGTGATGTTAAATGAAAATGATAAAATCATTTAAAATGACGTATCATAAACGATAAGGTTTAGAATAAGGTAACTGATTAAAAAAAGGCTGGGAAAGATCACAAAAAAAAGATTCTAGATTGTACCTAGCCACTCTGATAAATAATAAATAGAAGCTACTAAAGCATACTTATATTTTTATATTATATAATTTTTTAACGATCTGTGATTAGTTTCGTTGTTGTTTACAAATAGAGTAGGTATTAAGCTCTCGGAGTGTTCATTCTAGTTGACCATAAATATAGGCCAGTCAGGACACGTGGCTGGCGGGGGGATCGGGATTGGCGACCCACCGCCCACTGACACCACCTCTGGCATCTGAAATAATTACAATAATCTTGTCAAAATCTACTCAATTTATTTTATAATGTGAGAATAAAACCTGTAAAAATGTTGGAAACATTAAAATAATTTTGAGAAAAAAATTGGTAAAAAAACCTAAACCTTAAGATTTTTCTAGCCACGGTTATTAGCTCTTTAAGAAAACAAAAAAAACATTAATTTTTTAAAACTTTTTTGTTGTATGTACGCCAGAATTATCTAGGTATTGCATACTATATTAAACACTAGCGGCCTGCCCCGGCTTCACACGGGTACATTGCGGTTACATTATTCGAGTTTTAGTAAGGATCCCTATTTTTTTGAAAATATATTATAGCCTATATCACCCGGGGATAGTGTAGCTTCCCAACAGTGAAAGAATTTTTCAAATCGGTTCAGCAGTTTCGGAGCCTATTCATTACAATCAAATAAACAAAGTTTTCCTCTTTATAATATTAGTATGATAAACGTTCAATGTAGTGTTATTTTTAACAACCTTTAACACGGTTCTATCAACTGCCCAATAGAGAGAGTTGAGAAGTACTTATTTACACACTAGCTGTGCCCCCCGACTTCGTCCGCGTAGTATTTAACGTAACAAAAATTTCGGGATTATCGGGATAAAAAGTATCCTATATGTTAATCCCTATAGGATAATAAAACAAAACGCCTGGCAAGTCTTTCTTCCTTTTTTTTCTAATAACTCCGTCTGGTGTACATCCGACAATTAACATAGGCTTAAGCTTAAAAAATGCAACTATAATATACTGGAATGTGATTTTTTGTGACCATAAATTAAAATTAAAAAAAGTGTTACCATAGTTTGCGGATGGTGTGGCGGGTGATAATAATGTGCGGGGGAAACGGGGGGCGTGGGGTACCCCCAGTACACCAGCGGGGGCGGCGGCAGCGTCGGCCCCATCGCCGGATAGTAGTATGTCAACGGACCTGCGAAAGTTATATTATAGATACAATTAGTTTATTTCAGTTTTGTATACGTGTTTACTTTTAAGGCAATTCAAAGCATCATTTCACTTACAATTATTAAGAATATTAAATGTGTCCGGTTTAATTTAGCGGGATTTACCTTTGTGCGATTGTTATTTATAATATCTTTATTTGTTTGTAAAATATAAGAAAAATGTCGCAGTTGCAATTTATTTACAATAACATTGCAAAGTATTATTGTTAAAAAATGCTTTGTAAAGTCATCGTAAATTAATTACAATGCCTATAATGTGGGATTTCGTTTATTTCCCGAGATTCGTAAGGGGATATAGCAATCTCACTTAGGTATAGCAGCAGGATTTGCCCATAGCAAATGTTTTTTTATCATGAAATAAATAAAAAAAACATAAGGGCTAACAATAATAGAGTATAATATTTTAAGTGGATGACAAGCCATTGGTAATGATTAGGTACTTTTATTTATAAAATGAATATGAGTAATGACTTCTTTAAAAAAATACACGGACTTGTAACTTGTGACATTTATAGGTATTTTTTAATTAATTACTTACTTAAAAAAAAACCTAAAATATTTTACTATTATTATTGTTCCAACTCATATAAAAGCATCGTCAATAATGTATCCTTTCTAAACATAAAAAAATGCAAGCTTAAATCCTAGTTCATATAAAAAGCACATTTTGACAGCAATCTGTACTAAAACTTTTAAAGTACGTGATCATATTGATTTATATAAATAGATTTTATGATGTAAGCGACAAGACCATATGCGTATGTGATTAAAACTATTTCAAATTGCTTCTCCGTCATTGAAGCTAAGTAGGTACTAAGAAGGTCGCATGATAAACACAGTAGGTATATTTTGTTCATAAGTCATGCATATTGTTAGTCACATTGTATTATGAAATGCTTGTGTTGAGTATTTATATGATTGTATACCTAAATCCTTATTACATAGAATACCTTTTGTGCTGATAGTTATTTAAGAAAAGCGACATGAAGAAATAAAAATGTTAGCCGTTTAATTTAAAAAAAACGTACTTATCAGAATTTGTAAGAAGCATAAACAAATTACCAATTTGAATTTGATAAAAATAATTCAGCGGATTGATTTTTTTTCTTCACGTCGCTTATGTACATATACCATAAGTATATTTTATCCCAATTTTGATTCGTTTTAAATACCCATTTATCTATTAATGTTGTGCCTTAATATGAGGTCTCCCATACATGTATATTATTTAAATGCGAATGATTCTAAGTTAATACATAATATGCTTAGCGATTTTAAACTAAGGATTACGTATTTGATCGAAAAGGTGAAGCTAGGCATTTTGTGCCTGTTTGTACGACACGAGCTGAGTTTGAGACGTACACAATAATGTTTTGTAAGGAATTTGCAATTAATATTATTGAACTAGTGCTTGTTTTCTACAAACATATTATATTTTATTAAATTAAGTCGAATTTAAGCTTTAATCAAATTTAATTACATCTAATAAAGCGTTTCTTAAAAAGGCTTTTTAAAGGTGTGATAAAAAATCTGACATTTAAAAAGGTTATAAAACAAGAGCAATATTATTGATGTAGCAATATTAATTGCAAATCCACAATAAAATGTAAATTATTTTATTAAAAACAAGATGAACACTCACCAGGGTCTCAGAACGCATTAACATTCCACCAAAGCAGTGCGCAACTTACACCAATACTCTGATATCGTTTGTTACACACGCCGCCGATGCCGCCAACCACCAAGCCAGTCTGCGGACTTTACCAAACTTATGCACGCCTAGTAACCCTATACTTTTAGCACCACTAAATATATGCGACCTCAACATTCGACATTTAAATAATAAAAACGGAATCAGCTTTTATTTTCTCTTTTTTTATTAATATAAAAGTAGACTTGTACCATAGATTAGACATAATTTTAATATAATTTATGATTCTTAGACCTCAAAAAGGTCGCGCCTAGTTTGAGGTCTAAGTAATTGATTTAAAAACTGATAATGCATTTCAAATGCAAGTACGCAAGTAACTAAAGTCGCATTAATTAGCGAAGTTGGGGCCGCAATTAAAAATAATTATGCGATAAATCAAGAGATAGATAGAGCTCAATTTCATGTGATCCCACAACAAATGATAAATAGATACTTACGCCATTTTATGTTAAGAATACACTGTTACACGGTGACTATGTCCCAGCCTAAACTCATTTACACTTATTAAGTTATCTTGGTTTTATATAAGTTAACTTAATACTTATAAATGAGATCTAAGGACCAATGTAGAGCATGAACAGACTACGGCGGTTTCTTTTTAATTCATTCATGTAATTATACATAGGTTGGGGCCAGGGGACCGACCGTCTGACAGAGATAGCTATATGAAAAAAAGAGCTATTGTTCGTCTTTTTTATAGCCCCGTCTGTCTGACAGTTGGGTCCGATCAAGTTGGCGCGTAAATAATTCTATGGAGCCATAAGCTTTAATTGGAATTGGAAGTGCGTCGTAGTCTCTCCATCGCTACATCGGGTCTTGGGTCATTAAGGCGATAGACCTACCTCTATTTTAAGCACAAACGTTTCTACACACACTAAGCTTTGGTTCCCTCTGTAAACTTTTTTTTTTGTCTTTCACCGGTCCATGCATTCGTTAAGCGGAACAATGTAGAGTATGTTTATTTTTCTGGAGAAATTGTGACTTATTTGCAAGATTTAGTAAAATAAGAAAAACGCTGTTTTTGTATTAATGAATTAAATAATTAAAAAATCAGACGCGGTGTGCCGTCGATAATTGACTCCAATAAAATAATTTGGTGGTAAAATGTATTACTTATATTTGATGTATTGAAATCTAAGCATAATAAGAAATAATTATCGAAATATATTTACTTATATGATATTTTGAAAACTAATTTAATTTTTTTCTTGAAATTACTAAAAAGCATAAGTCGACAACGTCCCACTATGACTTGAAAGCAATTTGTGCTTACTATATAACCATATCGATCTTGATTTTTTACAATATCCTTTTTCTCTGAACATACAGGTAGGAACGGTTAGAAGCTATGTTAGGAGGCGGGGGCATGATTGTGCTATGTATCTGTGACCTTGTGAAGGAAAGTTATACTACAAAATACAATATTATTGTGAAAAATAACCCACAAATTTACGGAATTTTACAATCACAATGGCATTACAAAGTTACAAAGCAATTTTGATCAGAAAAAAATGCTTTGTAAAGTAATTGCAAACGGTTTAAAACTTCCATAAATTTGGGGGTACATATTGAAGTGCTTCAGTTATGTTTTTTATATCTGTCTACGGTATTTTTGCTGTGAAAACTTACAGCAAGGGGTTAAATATTTTATTTTCGTATTGTTCAGTTATATCAATGTAATTATAAAATGTAATATTATATATCAAAATGTGCGACAAAATGGCATATTTCCTAGACTTTTAACTTATTTCATTACAATAACCGTCAGGATATTTTTTTAAAAATTGTAATTACAAGAAAATAATGATCGGACTTACCAAAGATTTTCGTTTGCCCACTCACCCGAAAATTAATGTTAGTAAAACATATAAGAACGGTACTGTATTGTAGCGGAGACAGATGAAGCGTCGATTGTTAGTGTATAGTATACCCCTCCTTCACAGGTCCCTGCTGCTATCTACGCGACGAAGCCTCCATTAGACCAAGATCTGGTTTTATGCGGGTACTCGGAGAAAAAATCCAAGGGACAGCGAAGACTGCATAGTGTACGCGCGAGCAACAAATAAATAACTTTATAGCTCTTATTTTACAGTGCAAAATAGCATGAATGAGGCGTTTATAATAAACCGCCTTTGGGTTATGTCATACTTATGACATAATTGCTGGAAATATATTTATCAAGTGTAATCGAAAATAATTCGCGCATAAACTACGTCCTGTCTTCCCTGACCATAAGTTCGTAATATCTACCAAAGATTGTACAAGGGGTAGACAACAAATTTTGGTGCTTGATTGCGTAATTGTATGTCCTGTTAGACATAAAATTAAGCGAAATGATTATCAAAATTTGCAAATTGTACAAAATCTCCGAGTAACCAGCAAAAAATCAGACCAATAACAACCATACCTCAGAAAAAAGTACATAAAAAAGACAATAGCACAACCACAAACCAGAGAAACTCGCAATGTCGTCTAACACGTAAATTAACCTTTTATTTATAGTACGTAATACACTATAATTATCCAACTAAAAATAACTATAATTAAAAAAAACATGATTCTAACAAGATGAGACAAAAACTCTGTAAAAGGGGAAGTAGGTATCTTATACTAACTACTTTTCGGATGTCTTTGCGGCTTCCTTAACCATGATCATAAGCGTATTGATATTTCCGTATACAATAATCAACATTTTTTTATGATTCATTTTAGTATTCCCGTGAGCCCACTCAACTAAGCCAAATGCTTGTACTAGGAGTGGCCTCGCATCAAAATTTTAACGTCCAGTATGGGGATCGAACCCGGAACCTCTCAGCTATGAGGACGGCCCCTCTAACCCCTAGGCTATTGCCGTTCGACACGCGTATCAGCAGTTAATATTGTGACCCGTGACGTAACACTTTAATTAAACAAATACTGGCATCCTCACACCACGTCCCCCAGTCACTACACATGAGATGTTTCAATAAGATTTAGTGCACCAATGATATGTACTTACTTACAAACTATCATACATTATCGATACCTGTATAAAGCATTTCTATAATAAAATTGTGTATTAAACCCAGTTCACCTTCTCCACCGATTTCCTTGTAATAAAACATGGTTTTCCAAGATCGTCAAAGCCCTGTATTACATTATAACACCATGCACTAAAAATTGTTGAAACACCAAATGAAATTCAACATAATTTAATAATTTCGAAACGATACGACAGGTAAGCGGAGGCTTCAGATGGCAGAAGAAGAGGAAGCTTGTGATTATAGAAAATGCGTGTTAATGACTGGAGGAGACCAGTTAACCTGACCGAGAATGATATACTACTTTAAATTCGATACTATGACAGATTTTATGTCCAAGAAACATGAAGATCATCGATATCTTTCTATGTGGTTGAACCACTAATCCGCCGTCATCAAACCATAGTACCAAGATAAAGTCACAACCAAGTACATAATATTATGAAACAGTAACATAGTTTGACGAACTTTGTATCCGACAGCGCTGTGCTTTGGAAAACTATTAAGCTTTAATAAGGTTTTTTTTACCCTCCCAATGCCATGCAAACCCTTTTTCCTTTAATAATTTAAGCGGTTCATGCTACACCATTTTAGGTTGTAAAACGACATATAATTCGAGTTTTTAGAACATAAAATATTATGTGCAACACTTACCGTTCGTCTGATGGGTTCTCATGCACATTTTCCATAACACAACCCGCCGGATACACCATATTACAAATGTTTTGTATATAACCATTAATAAACACAGTATTACATTTTAAAATAGACTAATTTTATTGTAATTTTGGCAACGAACTTGATACCATTATTTAGTCTATTTATATTTGTGATCGTTTATCCAAAGTTACAATAAATTAAATAAATTTAGATATGACAGAACAAAGATTAGCCATTACACCGTGTACTTGTGACTGAAGCCCCATACCTATATTTGTGAATATTGAGACAATGGCAACACCATAAAATAATGACATTATACTTAAGGTTTTTAAATTTCCATTATTCATGACCACCTTATTTTGGATAATATTTCCGAATGTATGCACTAACCATGATATTTATAGAAAGTTGCAATACCTTACAATGTAATTACAAAGCGCTTTTATTCTCAAAACTTCTTTGTAAGTCGATTGTAAAGGGGTCAAAATTTATTCACACTAAGGGGTTAAGCAACCACCAAACTAGACATTATGATGATTTTAAAATGTTCGCAATTAGAATTTCACGTTTTTCGTTATTCGGAAATATAATCCTAAAATAATAATAATATTGTAATAATTATTAAGATATAAACATAACTACACTATGTGGTGTGAGGTACGATGGAGTTAGGCTAGTGGGTATAACTGTGTTATTGTTAGGTGATCTGTATTGTTTTAGAGTGAAATAGGTATTGTTGAGGGAGGGATGTGTTGGGAAATACGGCCGTCGAAGATCAATGTGGGAATGGGAATAAACCTATAGAAAAGTTTCATTTGAGATCTTTTCAAATGGAATGAATATGGAATTTTTAAAAGTTTCTAAACATAACTCACGATAGCGATTTAATAATATTCAAAGAGAAAAAAAAAGTTTAAATATTTTATACGTCATCCTTTGTGTTTGAAAGAGGTATTTGATTTTTTTGACAGCCTATTAATAGCAAAAATCCTATATTCACTTACAAAGCCGCGAAAATATACGGAAAAAAACAATTCATTCTTCAATTCACGATCGAGCCGTTAACTAACAAAATATTTAAGTAAAAGTGTAATAATTAGAATTACCGCTCTATCGTTCCTGCTACGAGGTAAAGGCCTACCCTCGGTTTAACGGGGATATAGGCAATAAAAAACTAACAAGCTTAGGTACACACGTATTGTACTCTTTGATAACAAAATCAAATTAGTTTCTAATGTATGTGCTATGCTTTAAAAAATAACTGCCAGGCTCAATTTTGTTTTCCATCTCTTACTAACTTCATATGGAACGTAAGAGATGGATATAAAATATCGTTATCTATAGCTCTGCGTAAAGAGTTGTTGTATACACATCAATAGATGGTGTTTGCCACATTAAATAAAATAAAAATTATATCTAAAAATCTACCTACATACATACAAAGCTAAAACACGCACACAATAAGTTTATAAATAAAAAACATGATTTTACATTTATAATTTAGTTTTAGAGTGTAAAATATAGCCTTGTGGAGTGCTTTGCTGTTTAGTGAGAAATATTGAATAAGTTTTGTTTTTATACAATCTTATAAGCTTCTAACAACATTAAGTACCTAATATTTTCATCAGACTTCAAAATTTCAGCCTTGAAGAAATTGGCAAAACATTTGTCTTTTCATAATGGAATGTTTATTAATAACAAAAATCACAACAATAATCTAATCACACGAGTTTGGGCGCCATTTAAATATCGAACATTATGGATCTTATTTTCTTCCAATCAATTATTTTTTTTGTTATCTTTAAAAAAACGCATAATTATTTCTGGTTATTTTTTACGAATGGCTACCCTATCTTAAGATACGTAAATCTACTTGTCATTGATTAACAACCTCTGGTTCACTTATTAAGTTAAAAATATGAAAAAAATGAGAGTTCAACAATATTTAAAGTCAAGTATAATAAATTCAACGAGTAATTTAAGTACTTAGGTATACCTAACCTAAAAACATCGAGCTGCTATATAACTGCCGTATTTTCTTAACTTCCTAAGTAAATTCATTTTTATTACTAAAATATCGTAGAAAATGCGAAGGCACTTCGTATTTGAGCTTAATGTCGTAATGTCATTTTGATATTACCCTGTTTTGTCAAAATTGACACCAAATGACCTATCAATGATATTACCAGCGCCATCTGTAAATAACCTCTAAATTTGATGAATTAGTCATCAATTTACAAAGCGTTATTCAGCACGGTGCTTTGTAATTCAATTGTAAATTGAATGTAACTTCCAAAAAATTTGAATGTTATTTGTAACATACCATATTGGCTTTGAATTCAATGTCAGATAATTCAAATTCAAACAAGAAATCAAGGGATACCCAACATTCAGTGTAGGCACCCAGATGGAGGTCGTTTTATGAAGTAGGTAAGTAGTTCGTATTCACAAGAACTAGGTTATTTTATTTAAAAACGACGCATTTTGTCACCGATCTATTTCCATTATTTTTTTCTACCATAACAATTGACCCATACTCTGACTATAAGTCTTCAGTGACAAACTACTTATAATATAAATATGTTTGTTGCGATCAGATAGTCTCTAAATTCTTCCGCATTATCAATTTACTTGCAGATTTTTATCTAAATATAGCGGATCGTAAAATTTACAACAAAAATATAATCTACTCACCTAAATAAGTATATAATCGTAGTGGCATCACTTTAGAAAATGCTTATTACCTACTCAAGTTGACAAAAGGTCTGTAACCTTCGTCTCCAGGGCTACATGAGACCGACCACGGAAAACGAATAGAACAGAGCAAGCATATAAAGGCCTGTCCTAATAAATCGATCTCAAGTCCCGAGGGCGATCTTGGAAATGTCATTCTTGCCAATCCAAATGACATGTCAAAAGCGTACTCAAAACCGCTCTCAGACGTAAAGCTGGATTTATTAATACGGACCAAAAATGCTTGCCTATTTTCTGTGGACCGAGGTATATCTAAACGCGACGTCACACGCAATTCAATCGTACTTTCATACTGAACAGCGACTAAACACCATGATAGTAGGGGTATGTCGGGAACATGGACAGCGTCGGGAACGGCGAGGTCATGGACCCCGGCAGCGCCGCCGACAGCGCCGTGCCGTACCCCGCCGGCAGCGCCGTTGGCATCGCCGTCGGCAACGCGCTGTACGTCGACAACATCGGACTAGTGTTCGCATACGAGAAGATCGGCGCTGAAGTGCCGTATGAAAACATTGGCAGGGACAGCCCAGGGGCCAGGTGCTGGGGCAACGCGTAAGGTCTCTTAGCGGGGGCCGCTTCCGCTTGCTGGAAAGCCCTATCGTAACTCCGTTTAGTGGGCATCATCGTTTGCTGCTGCAGCAGCTGGGAGATGGGGTAACCCGGGGCCACCGGCGAGGGGGACCTGACGGCCGCGTACGAGGGGAGCAGGGGCACCATGGGGGGGCGGAGGGAGGCGAGGAGGAGGTTCTCGTGTTGGCGGGCCAGCAGGCTCTGGTGGGCGATGTGTTGCGCGAGGAGGCGGGGCGCGGGGGCGGCGGGCGGCGGGGGGGACATCAACGTACCGGGGGAGAGCACCTTGGGGGACGTCGCCGGGGTCACGCCGCCCGTCAGCACCAGGTTCATGTCGTCGCCGGAGCACTGGAACACCTGGTTGAAAGATAGACATTTTAGCATGTATAGGTACTGTATACTGCCTGTAATATACAGTCGCTATACAATGGGTTTCTTAGACAATAGGGTCTTGTAATGCTAACTACTCGCGAATGGAATGTTCCAGAATAATCGCGCTTGAGTTGTTGAATTTAAAAAAAAATGCATTTTTTTTGTTAACTCGCATCTCCACTGACGCAAATAACAGCGTCGCGATGGCTATAAATACGGATATGGGTAAAAGAAGATAAAACCTCAATCCAGGGTCAAACTCTATTATCGACTTTCGCTCGATTCGTCTCACATTCGACTCGCAAAACGTCAAACTGACGTACATGAATATTACCACGTATCTGAAACCAAACGTCACTTTTGACAGTTTTCCTATAGAAAAACTGTCAAATCTGACATTTTAATTTACGCGATACGTCAGTTTTAGCGTATTGCGAGCTCCATTTTGGTTTTGTGTTGTTACTAAAGGAGTTAGCTATTGCTATTTGTTACTTAACACTGGCGAAATACCTATTAACCTAGGTAGCTCATATTTTTAAAGAAAGAAGAAGAAGAAAGTATTGCTAGTCGAATCAAGCGACATTAGCGTTATCGGAGTTGGGCCATAGTTTCATTTTTTTAAATGTTAATAAAAACAAAGCAAGTGTTACGTACCTCAATGTACCGCTGCTTCTTGCCGAAGGTCATGTACCGGTGGTGCTTCTGCTGCGCGCACAAGAACGCGCTGGCCTCGCTGTCCATCTGGATGAACGCCTCGCCGCTGGGGTGGCCCTGCCGCACAGTCCATCATTAAATAAATAAATAAATACTGACACACCAACTGTATGGTCCCAAACTAAGCAACGCGTGTACTATGGGTACCGTGCAATAGACTGGGGGCGATCCCAGTGACACCCAAACCTGGTCAGATTACGAAAAAGCCATTTCCGAAATTTGCCCCGGCGGGAATCGAACCCGCAACCACCATGTGCAGTGAGCCGAGCGGCTTACGCTCGAAGCACTGCGCCAAGGAGTCGTCTAATCATAGTAAAATTCGACCATTTCACGGAGACACGCACTGTGACTCTTATACCCCTGGCACACGGGTCAATTTGCAACAAAACACGAGTCTTCGTGAAATTACCTGACTATATCGTCATGTCATGATATAACCTTGATTTTTTTAAATAAATCTTTAAATTATCGGAAATAAACTTGATTTTAACTTCGCACTATTTACCTGAGCGTTGTATACCATGTGCACGCCTTGCACCACAATGTTCTTGGCGAATTCGTCCAGGAACGTCAGAATGTGTTCCACCTGGATATTATCGGCAATTAATATTGTGTCATATTTTGGAAAATTACACATCATTCAAAAAACTTACTAGAGTTCCAAGAAGTAGTCCGTGAAAAAAAAACATTTGAAAAACTTTAAACCATGAACCTATAGGTATAATTAACTTCCTTGCTTTGAACTTGGTTTATTAAAGAGTCCTGCCTATGCTAGCGCCATCTAAGTATTTTTACCTCTACTAAATTATGTAAGTTCCATAATGACATTTCCACTGTTCCCTTTCTACACAAATCTTAATATTTAAAAATCATCAGCCAACACTGTTTTAACAGAAAGTATTATTATATTATTTAAATCGTGAACAAGAGTACAGTATCACAAGTTTAATGACGCAGACAGCTGCAGTTTTAAAAAATAAACCCTTTTTAGACAGTTCATAGACAAACTAAACAAATTAGAACATAAGTCCGAGCTATGCTACCGCCACCTACCTGAGCTTCATACGGCAGCCCCCTCAGACGCACGCAGTCCTTGGCCGTGCCTGACGTGATGACGTGTTGCGGCACCAGGGCCACCGGCAGGAGCCCCTCGGAGGGCGCAGCCGCCGTCGAAGGCGTGCTGGACTGGCTGGTGCGAGTCTCCAGGGAACGGTTTAGGACCTAGGAGAAAAATTACAATTAGAACCCCTAACACTCATGGCAGATTCCTAAGTAAAAGCGGGTGTCTGATCTTGTTAATACCCGCTCTTCATGAGCTATCTGCCTGTCGATAGACTGAGGGAGTGATAGCTACTGTTAGATGCCATTGCATATTATTAGTTCCAATAAGTCGTGTGGGGTGGGTGTAACCCCAGTCCTTGCAGACGACTCATTTACTTTTTCTTAAGGTGAAGGCGCCTGTCTAGCCCGCGAAATTCAAAATTTTCGAGTATTTTTATAGTTTATCCAAAATCTGAAAACATTTAAGACATCATTTTGTGATTTGCGACAAACACAGTATGCAGTGCGTTTATTAATACATTTATTTTACTCTAAATATTATCGCGGTGGATATGATACTAGTGAATCACTAAATATACAAAAATTGCCAGTTTTTCTGGTTATCTGTCGTTTTTTGAAATATTTTAGATTAAGTTGGATATATTAATAAATGCATTGTGCACGGTCTTTTTCGCCAATTACAAAATGTGCCCTTTAATATTTTCAGATTTTAGAAAAATTCTAAAAAGCTGAATTTCGCAGGCTAGATGGGCGCTTTAGCCTTAAATAAAAATAATTACATAAGTAACTTTGTTCCATAGCTATAGTACATAAAATGTTATAAATTAAAATAACAAAAAGCAATTCTGCCTGTAACACAATCTTATTAACAACATTGCCGACGTACGAACGCATCGGTTGCGTGTGCGCAAACTATGTATTTAGGTACTTACCGTTGCTCTCAAGGGCTGGCTGGACATAAACGACATCATATTGTATTGATACTAAGTTAAATCAGTCTATAAAATTGTAAATGTGTGTTTGATGCTGTATATGGAGGGATTTCTTTTTTTTTTTAATTGACTATATGTTGTTGGCCAGAGTGGCCATAACAACTTCACCCGGACAGAGGGCGAGCGCAAGTGCGCTCCAGCCAGAGGGGCAGGGGGGCAGCTAGCTCGCGGCGCCACAAGGGACACGACCTCGGCTTGGGCCGCTGCCAGGAGAGGTGGCGAGGGTAAATCTACCACCGGATCGGAACGCAAATATGGAGGGCGACTAGGGGGAATATGTGAGCCTATCCAGAAGAAATGGTGATATCACCATAATTTTACATTCAATTTACAAAGTCTACAATAATATTCATTACGATAATTTATTTGTAATGCTACTTATTGTATTTTTTTGTAACTTTCTATAATTCCATAAATATAATTATCTCTCAATAATATGTATTAACCTACATACCTTCCTTACAATAATGTAAGTATACCTAATACCTATAATTAATTTAGCGACGACATGTTTTGTTAACTTATAAATTAACCCATAACTCACGCTCTAAATTGTTTTTATTCATGTAAGCCAACTAAGCAATGATGAATAGTTAGAAATCTACCACCGGTTCAGAATCCTGCTTCCACTGAGAAGATCCGCCAAGAAACTCAATGGTTACTCTTTTCAATGAATAAAAGATGGTGTACATTCTCAGGAACAGCAACAGAATGTGAGCAGGCAACACCATTGCCGCTAAATAAGAAAATAGTAATAAATATATCTAGTTAAGTATAATTATATAATTTTAGCCCTTTTGACGTCCCACTCCTGGGCACGGGCCTCCCCTCAACACGAGGGGGATTCAGGCCATAATCCACCACGCTGGCCCAGTGCGGGTTGGCGGATTTCACATGTCTTTCGAAAATTGGTTAAATCTTCTAAGACATGCAGGTTTCCTCACGATGTTTTCCTTCACCGTAAGCAAGTAATAATCATATATAAATTATGATTCGCACATAGATTTCGAAAAATTCAGAGGCGCGAGCCGGGGGTTGAACCCGAGACCTTTTGGTTAAGCACGCGTCTTAACCAACCGGCTATCGCTGCTCTTGTTAAGTACCTACTCAATTTTCGTAATGGTTATTCTAGCCAGTTCTATCACTAAAATAATACCTACTTAAATAATACAAGTGTACCTAATGTAACGAGATATCTCTTCTACTCGGAACAATAGGTACTTACCTCTAACAGCGACAACAATAAATAAGTATAGGTGAGTTATGGGAGACCTCGCTGGCTATTTCTATGATTACTAAATAGCTGTTATTTGAAATTGATAAAGATTATTGTTAAGTATTCCGGATATAGTAGCATTGACGGTCATGGTGTTCAAGACATAAATATAATATATTTATTAACATAACAATATACTATTAAATATACTATTTAAATAATTAAACAAATACAAATTAATATAAAACATATAGGTTTATAATATAATGATAGTGAGATTCTAATGCCACTGACGACTACATTTTATTTTAACTATATACTATCGGTATAATTTTAAGTTGGCAATATTAGTCTGTTGTAGGTAGTTGGCCATAGGCTCCAAAGGCCTTGCAGCCAGGGCGGTTAAACAAACTTAAAAAAAAGGTAGTTAGCCATTTTGTTTTTACCACTAAAATAGGCGACCTTTCTTTCGAAAGACGTGTAACGTTTTCCAACCGCTATCTTTAAAATCCCGGCTATCGAGATGCGATACGAAAACTTAGTACCTACATGATTTAATTACATTGTTTTTGTTTAAATTAACATGATTCAGATTCCGACAAAGAACGAAAACGCCCGAATTGGCGAGACGGGGCTGAACAAATATTGCCAGACTGACTCACTAACTGCTTGGTCCCAAGCTAAGCTATATACGCTTGTACTGTGGGTACCGTACAATGGACTGGGGGCGATCCCAGTGACACTCAGACTAGGGCACATTACAAAAAGGTAATTTCGGAAATTAGTCCCGGCGGGAATCGACTCGGAACCATCCGGCACTGTGAGCCAAGCGGCCTACGCTCAATCCACTGCGCCAAGCAGTCGGTCACACGAACATAACCCTTTCGTATCGCATCTCGTTGGTCGCGGTATTGCTTCCAATGCTACTCTGCGTTTGTGGGTAGTTACAGCCGAGCCGATAACAGTCGATATTGCACGGCTTTCGCCTCAAGTGCGGTTTTACATCTCGAGATAACATTATATTTCCGCCGTTTGAGCGTACTGCATTGATTGCAGAACAATGTTTGTTAATACACAATTTTGTAGTGTGATTGGAAATTTAATCGTACCGGCCATGGGATTCCTATTATCATTAAAATAGTCTACACAGTAACAGGCTTAATAACGATCTTTCTAACATTATAGATGTGAAGTTTGTATGTTTTCATTACTCATACTCGGAGAGTAGGTCTGAAGTTGCCTGAGGAGCGAGTTGAAAGTAATACTTTTCCGCCCTAGGGAGAATCGCGTTCAACTGAAAGCTGTCAAATTATTTAAAAAAAAACTCGTTCTATTTTGACTTAAAAATAGGCGGCAATCCGAGCATATTTCTACTTCTAATTTCACTTCTACTTGTACTTCTACTTCTACTCCCTACTTCTAACCCTGTCTCGGGACTAAATAAGTCACTTTCACCCCTTGTGTAACAATGTACTATTGAATGTTTATTACTTAATCACACAAAAACGTCTGATCGGATTCGGTTGAAATTTGGCATCAAGATAGTTTATGACTTGGTTTTTTTTTTTTGGTGATATTGCACAGATGGTACACAATCTGCCGCTTCTCCTCTGACATAATCAGAGCCCTTTTCCAGTTTTTTAATTTTTTGTCAGGGTATTTTTGTTTTTCCCTTGGGTATAATGATTTTTATGACTTGGATTAACACATAGGATACTTTACTCAAGTTCACGCGGACGAAGTCGCGTGCAAAAGCTAGTATTTTTCCGGTGGTAAAGTCCTGGCTCAAACGGGTACTTGTACCACCTGCTCACAGAAGAACGACATAAAGTAGGTATTATAGCTTTGTTTCATTCGATGAGTGAGCGAGATGGAAACACAACCCCCTCCTACCCTTTTTTTTTATCGTTGGAAAACCCTTTATGGGTCCCCTCACGCCTCGGGGTAGACGAGAGGGGTATGTGGGAGTCCTGCACCTGTAGGGCGCAGTATACCCACTAAAAACCAACGGTGTACCACCCTCCGCCATGCAGAGGGGCGCCCTGGGTCCATGGGAAATGCTCCGAGACGCCCCGGCAATGACTTGCCGGGCCACAGGCGCTAAAAGGGGGACGACCTATCTCTATCCCACTCCCATTCAGGTCGGTAAATGTGAGCAATGCCATTGATATTGCAAGCATCTATAAGCTACGGTAACAGCTTAACATGAGGCGGGTCGTAAGCTTGTTTGCAGACTTGGTTGCACAAAAAACAGTGTAAATAAATAAATAAATATCGCCAGACTGAAACACCATTGTATGGTCCCAACTAAGCAACGCATGTACTTTGGGTACCGTACAATGGACTGGGGACGAGCCCGGTGACACCCAGACCAAGTGTGTAAGTAAAATAAGGGTGAAATTACGAAATTAATTTGACGACCGCTTGGCGCAGTGGTTCGAACGTAGGCCGCTCGGCTCACTGCATCGGGTGGTTGCGGGTTCGATTCCCGTCAGGGTAAATTTCGGAAATTGCCATTTCGTAATTTTCCTTGGTTGGATGTCACTGGGATCCCAGTCCATTGTACGGTACCCATAGTACAAGCGTTGCTTAGTTTGGGACCATACAGTTCGTGTGTTCGTCTGGCAATATTTTAAAGAAAATCAAAATTCAAATCGTTTATTTTGTTTAGGCCTACGGGGGCACTTACAAATTGTCAATTTTACATTTTTTTTTTCTTATATCTACAACCGGATCGGAACGCGACCTCGACTGAGAAGATCCGGCAAGAAACTCAGCGGGCTTGTCGTTTTACATGTCATATTTTTTTTTTAACACCAGTTGCTTATATTCAATAATTACAAAGGGTATTTATTATTATTACCTGTTGAACCTCAGCGGTAGTAGACCGGAACAGCTCTATATATCTGGCCCCGATCAGCTTGCGGTGTCTGGAGAGAGCGTTGGGCGCGTCGTCTTCCTTCGCGAAGAGGACGAACGCGTCGCCGGTCGCGCGGCCGTCCGCCCTCCTCACGAACAGCACGCCCTCCGCCCCGTCCAGCACGTGGACGGGGCTGTCTCCCGTTGAGAAGAAGTCCAGCTAAAAGTGACGGCACTTTAGAACGGAGCTCAGAACCCGTAACCGTGAGTTCGCACTGGACTAAACATGTTGGCGAAACATATTGTCGTCTCTATTTTTAGTTTTCATAAAATAGAGACAACAATATGTTTCGCCATCATGTTTCGTCCAGTGCGAACTCACGGTAATATCCGTGTTTTTGAATCGATCTTGGAAATTTGATTTTACTCAGCTATAAAAATTATTAAAAAACTTTATGTGCGTGATCTGTCAAAAGTTAAATATCGTATTAGCATCATTTTAGAAAATGATGATTACAAAATATGACAAGAGGGCTGTAACCTTTGTCTCCAGGGCTACCTGAGACCGACCACGGAAAACGACGATATATCAAACAATTTTAATAATGTTCAATCAATTTTAATAATGTCGTGTAAATTTTATTATAATTATTTATGTTTAGCCAATTTTAATTAATTATTAGATTTAATTTTTATTTATACTGAATGGATTTAAATATGCAATTAATAATTTTAAATTATATAATTTTATTTTAGTAACATGACTCTTAGCACGGTTTGGGAAACTGTGAGTGCTGGAGTATTTTATAAATAAATAAAGACCCTTACTAATAAATCGATTTCTAGTCCCGAGACCGATCTTGGGAATATCATTCTTATGTCATACCAATACAAAATAACATGTCAAAAGCGTGCACAAGACCGCTCTCAGACTTGACAACACTTAAGCTGTATTAATCGATTAGATATAGTTTATCAGAAATCACCCACCACCACAAACATCTGAAAACCAAAAACAACCCTAATTCTAGTGGCTGTAGGTTGGTTTCAGTTTGCAGAAATATGGGTGGTTGGTTGCTGTTGCCCCCCCGTCCCTCGGTATGATCCCCTGCTTGTGAATGAAACTAGGTTTGGCAGTTCTAGGACTTTTAACCAATATTTTCTTCTTTGACCGGACGTTGAATATTGAACTATGCCCCCTATTGCATACAGCATAAGGACCAAATACCATCGACGGAATATGAACGCACTGAAGACTACCCCTGCCCACCCCTTCGGGAATGCAGGCGTTTAGAAGAAAGGAATGAAATAGTCCAGTAGGCAGAGTGTTTCCGCTTAGATATTTTGAAGGTCTGTTTTTGGTAATTACATATCTAGATCCTTTCGCCTTCTTGGAAGGTTTAAAATGCTTGGCAAGCATACCCTTAATAGCAAGCAAACTATGGTATACTTCATGGAAAATCCAGCAAATGCTTCTCAAGCACATTCAAACTTATAACGATATTGAGCTCTGTAAATAAATGGATAAGGTGCTCACAACTTGTTGCGGCGTGGCGTCATAGGGCAGGCCGCGCATACGCACGATGACCTGCGCGCCGCGCGACAGGAACGCGGCCGCCTCGCACGTCGCGCCGCCAGCCACTGACAGGAAGTCCTCTCCACTCGCCCTGTACACCTGGAGGGATAGAACAAAATAACGTAACACCGCAAAAGTCATTGTTACCAACATTACAGGAGACGAAAAAACTGCGCCGTGTTGAGAGGCCAACCGACCTGCGTACTGTCACTACTTTTCAAATTACGGCTTCTGATTGGTTGAAATCTATATCATGTGACCAATGGTTAGACGCGCAATGAGCAGCTCCATCTAAACTAAAGGCATTAATAAGTGAAAACCGCCAATTTTCGACTTGAGCGGTGTTGTAAGCTAAGGGACGATAATTAGGGGGACGTCCGAAAGAAGCGAAGCTTTATAGTATAAAGCGCAGGACGCCGCAGCTGCCACTCTGTATACCTATATATATCGTTTAACGCTACTGACGCTTGGCACGGATAGAGTGGCCGCGCGGCAAGCGTCCCGAACGTACTAACTTATAAACGTTGTATAGCGGGTAATTAGTTATACACCGAATTATCTTTCTCTGACATCAGTAATCTAAATATACTCGTATATAACTCAAAGGTGACTGACTGACTGACATAGTGATCTATCAACGCACAGCCCAAACCACTGGACGGATCGGGCTGAAGTTTGGCATGCAGGTAGATGTTATGACGTAGGCATCCGCTAAGAAAGGATTTTGATTAATTCTACCCCCAACGGGATAAAATAGAGCTGAAAGTTTGTATGAAACTTTGTCAATTAAATTCCACGCGGACGAAGTCGCGGGCACAGCTAGTTTGACATATGAAAGAAGATGGTTTTCCACACTCGCGATGCATTTTTGGAGTTTTGGAGTGGGACTATTCCACGAGAATGGCCTCCCTAACAGGTTCAAAGGCTTACCTCAATGTACCGCGAGCCGATGTGGTGTTTGTGCCGTTTCAGCGCCATGTCCCTGTGCTCCTGTGACACGAACCTCACCAGCGCTTCGCCGTTGCGTCTACCCTGGGGCGAGAGGCACAGAGCTACGCCACCCCTGGATACAACACACGTGTTAGCCGTGTAAGACAAAGTCCACTGGACCCGAGATGCGCTCGATGAAGTATGAAAAACATTAAAAGACTTAAAACAACTTGGGTACATTAAAAAGCTAGAAATAACTAAGCTATTAAGCGTCAATAGCCTAGTGGTTAGAGGGGCCGTCATCGTAGCTGAGAGGTTCCGGGTTCGATCCCCATCCTGGCCATTAAACTATTGACGTGAGCACACTCCTAGCACAAGCATTAGCTTAGTTGGAGGCGCTAAAGGGAATACTAGTAATGTGATAAACACACATTGCTCGTAATCTTTAAAAAAAAAAAACTAGGGTCCTTAAAATTTATTTCATCAGAGTTCGGTGCCAATGAAAGTAAGTAGGGGTAGATACCTAGGAAGATGTCCTAACGTAGACCAAAGATAGTGGGACCGACTCCAAATGAAATAAATTATAAGATTCTTCGGGACCACCTGGAGAGTAGGTATACCATTTAAAACCAAGGAGGAATTTTCAATATCGGTCCAAAATTGATGGCGAAATGTGTGAACATACATACAGAAGAACAAAGTACCTCCTCCTTTCTTGGAAGTCGGTTAAAATTGAAAAGTGTCAATTTGTGAGTATCCCTTTATGTCTAAATACAATAAACAATTTGAGTTTGACTTCATCTCCAGACACCCTTTTTTACTAAGATATCCACTAAAAATATTATTGTATACGGTGTTATTCTGTCTCACCAACAAGGTAAATTGAACCTTACGAAGTTCAAAATAAGCCACAACTCACTTGGCCACATTGAGTCCCCTGAAGAACTTGGCGATGTCCTGGTCTGAAGACTGCCACGGCAGTCCTCGCGCTCGCACTATACAATTACCGTCTATTTCATCGTCTTTTGAGCTGAAACAAGAGGAAAAGTAGTTTTAAACCCACGATAGTCCATGATAGGGTCCATTATCCAGCAGCTTATTAAGCAGAATGGGATAGAGCTACTCGTATATGAAAAAACAAAACAATCATCTACCTATACATCACTAATAGTATAAAACAAAGTCGCTTCCCGCCGTCTGTCTGTCCCCATGGTATGCTTAGATCTTTAAAACTACGCAACGTATTTTGATGCGGTTCTGTTTAATAGATAGAGTGATTCAAGAGGAAGGTTTATATACATGCATAATATAGTAGAGAAACACTGATCATTTATTGCACCCGTGCGAAGCCGGGGCGAGTCGCTAGTTGATTAGGTATCTAAATATATATACCTAACTCAAAGGTGACTGACTGACTGACTGACATAGTGATCTATCAACGCACAGCCCAAACCACTGGACGGATCGGGCTGAAATTTGGCATGCAGGTAGATGTTATGACGTAGGCCTCCGCTAAGAAAGGATTATGATTAATTCTACCCCCAAGGGGATAAAATAGGGGATGAAAGTTTGTATGAAACTTTGTCAATTAAATTCCACGCGGAGGAAGTCGCGGGCACAGCTAATTATTATAAAAGAAATGTAATTTATAATTAATATCAATATTGGATACAAACAAACCTATAGGTATTATGAAGCGTTTACAATGAAATAAATCACGGTGAGTATTTTAACATAATCGGAAGGTACAATGTGCGAGTAAGTGAAACAATCGTTCGGCTGGCGTGACGCGGCGCGTGCGCACGCGTCGCGCCGCCATGTTGCATACGTCACTCTGTCCTGGTTGCAATTGCAGTGCAATATTCATGTAATGTCATCATTTATTATTATATGTGTTGTTTATTTAAGTAACTAGATCGCGACATGATGATTGTTTTCCAATAATATTGGAAAACATATAATCTTATAATTAAATATTCGTGTCACAATGTTATTTACCATAATCCCCCGAAACGGCTCGACCGATTTTCATGAAATTTTGTGTGCCTATCGGGTAGGTCTGAGAATCGGCTTCTATACTATTTATCATACCCCTAAGTCATAAGGGTTGTCCACATTACACGCGGACGGAGTCGCGGGGCACAGCTAGTATTCTACTATAATATTCATATTAAAATCTATTCTAAAACTTCTGTAGATCGAGCCGAGATGGATAGTCTTTGGTGGGCCTGTGTCTCTCTCGCTTCTGGGCGCCATGGCTAATAATACCGCCACCCCCTACCGTCCTCCCTGCGCACCCTAGTAGAGAGGGACACAGTCCCACAGGAAGGCTCTCGCTCCGCCTATTATTTGTGGGAGCAGTGATCCCTCCGGTTTAGTAATTAGTTGAAGACCGCTTGGCGCGGTGGTTTAAGCGTAGGCCGCTCGGCCTCACTGCGCACAGTGATTGTGGGTTCGATTCCCGGTACCTATAGTACAAGCGTTGCTTAGTTTGGGACCATACAGTCGGTGTGTCAGCCTGGCGATATTTATTTATTTATTTAAATACTTATAATTAGCTTAGTTGGAAATAAGATTCGCATAGGTATGCAATGTTATAGGCAACGTCAGAGGTGCGGGCCATGATTTGAAATTAAAAACATGCCTTAAGTACCTATATGGTTGGCGATTGCAGACTAAGCTATAATAAATAAACAATTATCAGCCTAGTAGAATAGAATAACTGTCTTTATTGTACCTTTTAGGCATAGAAATGATTGCTACTTTTAATTCATTTACATTACGTGAAATTATATTTTTCTTTCACTGTTATTTCAACTGTGATTTTTCCTAGTCAATGATTTTATTCAGTGTGAATTTTCACTTTTCGGCACGCGTAGTGTAGGATGCCCTCCGACCAGGTGGGATGACGATCTGCGAAAGACTGCAGGCAGATGCTGGATGCGGCAAGCTGAAGACAGGGCGCTATGGCGCTCATTAGGGGAGGCCTATGTCCAGCAGTGGACAAGCATAGGCTGACGATGATGATGATGATGATGAATTGTCACTATTAGACGTAATCCTATGTAGTCACTGGCCGATGATTTAAAAACCGCGACAGTACCGAACACATTGTGATTTCAATGCAATGATTGCAATGATTTTTAACAGTTTCTACCTATGTCAATAGCAGGTGCTACTTATGATAACCTATACATGATTTTTCACATGCTACCTGTGAAATGTTCCTTCACTAGTACCTACACCAGAGTTTGAAATTGACATTATAAAACTTACTGCTGTACTACTGATGCTGGGCACGAGACATCCTTTTCCACGGGAATTGGACTAAAAATAACTTTACTATAATACCTTCTTAACTTACGTAAGTAATTTTGTTTATTTCCACTATTAAAGTCTATTAAGTAAGTAATAAACCGCAACTAACAAAAGTCATTAGTGTCGAATACACACGATTAAATAAACAAATCTGAATACGTAGGTATTTATTAGTTGGTATACATGTACCCCTAATTAAATTGGGTCAATGTGTGTGGGCTTAGTTTAAAAAAAAATTGTAAATACTAGTCCCGCCCCATACTCCCACCACTGTAACTCCTGTAAGCCAGGATCGACAATGGTGTCCAATAATGACGTCGAGGTTTGACCCTCGACGAGTCCCGGGGAAAAGTTAAATGTTGTGGGCTATGTGGTAGCCGAGCTGTAGCCAGTACAGCTAATATACTGGCAGGGTCCACAGAGGTAGAGCCACTCACAGTAGATCTGCGTGAAGCAGAACCCTCATCAGGTCGGTAACGAGCGATCAATACCTTCAAATTCAAATAATTTTATTTCAAACTAGCTGTGCCCGCGACTTCTTCCGCGTGGAATTTAATTGACAAAGTTTCATAAAAACTTACATCCCCTATTTTATCCCCTTGGGGGTAGAATTAATCAAAATCCTCTCTTAGCGGATGCCTACGTCATAACATCTACCTGCATGCCAAATTTCAGCCCAATCCGTCCAGTGGTTTGGGCTGTGCGTTGATAGATCACTATGTCAGTAAGTCACCTTTGAGTATATAGTACCTTTGAGTTAGATAGGCCAGATTATCTGGCACTTTTAAAAAGTCAAGAACTAGGTGCATGTTCCAAAACAAAATCCTATGGAGAAGAACATGCAAGAAACTCCATGGATACATTTTTTCTTTTCTGTTTTTTAAATTATGTTTGTTTATTTACAGTAGGTATTTAGAGATGTGAGGACAATGTAGGTTAACGCATAAGGCATCACAAATAAAGAAGTAATAGGCCCAGAATATTGCCATGTTATAAACTTATTTCTACTAGGAAGTTATGCTATATTAATGCATCAGTGCTTACATGGTGCTTCGGTGTTTTTTTTTTTTTTTTTTTTTTTTTTCCGGGCCTTTATGGCCCGGCCGCGTTCACCTCTGATGTGGGGGTCAGAGACCTTACTCAACACGTGTAAATAAATATACCACAAATTTTTTATTGAATTAAAATAACACAGGTTTTATTAAAGACATTTCTCAAAAAAGCTAGTAAAATAACAATAAAAAGAAACTTATCATTATATAACAAAAGTGGGACAGCGGAATAATAACAAATAAAATATAACGTGATAAAATAAAACAAGATTCCTTCCTATTTTATTGCACGAATATGTCAGCCTGCGTGATTAATAGCGCAGTGTTGTATAAGTTGCTGTGGTGGCTTATTAGCATAATAAGTGGACAGCTGGCCTCTTTCTGCTTAGGTCTTGTTTCTATTAATCACGCTGGTCGCTACCTCCGTGCAATACCTTAGGAAGGTATCACGTTTCTCGCTGTCCATGACAAGTTTACGAACACTGTGTGAATCTAATGTGGTGTCTAAAGACATTTGTACATCGTGTCTTTGGCGTGAAAACACAGGGCAATGCAGTAAGACATGCTCCACTGTTTCGCTCACACCCGGTTCACAGATGCAGGATGGGTCCTCCTTGCACTTGAAACGGTTCAAGTACTCTGAGAACCCACCGTGCCCGGTCAGAACCTGTGTGAGCGTGGCAGTGGGATGAATCTTCCTAATTGTCCTATAGGACACCACCAGGTCAGGGAAAAACATTTTCGTCGTAGAAGCAGTGGTGTCAGTCTTGTACTTACGGTTCCATTCGTCCAGCGACTCCAAACGGATTTGTCGCTTGACGAATGATACCGGACATTTGTCGTACGTTGCCTTGGTCTTACTGTGCAGCGCTGCTTGCTTTGCCAATTCGTCCGCTCTCTCGTTACCCGCCAGCCCTGCGTGTGCCTTTATCCAGAACAAGGAAATATCCTTGTTTTGGAGTCTGCACTGGGCGATGTTGTTCCTCGCTTCGGCGGCGAGCGGGTGAAGAGAGAGCGGGTTGACCACTGTCTCGAGTGCCGAACGCGAGTCGCTTATTACAGCGAGACTGGCGCTCCTACACTCAAACGCGTATTTAGTGGCTCGGCATATGGCCAAAAGTTCGGCTTGATAGACCGTGCAGTAAGACGACAGTTTGAGTTTGAACGACTTGATCTCGGTTTCACTGTTCCAAATGGAAAGTGAAGCTCCGACCTTGCCTTCAATTTTGCTGCCGTCCGTGTATATTCTTACTGCGCTGCTTACGTTGGTGCTTCGGTGTTGCAAGCATCTACTGCATGAGTGAGAAAGTGGAATTGGCTATTTGAAGTGTTGAGTGTTGTTGTGTTGAGGCTAGTATGGAGGGTACTTGGGATAACACCTGTTGTGGATACAACTATGGGTATAATTTTTACTGTGTCTACTTGCCATTGTGTCTTTATGTCTGAAGCTAGGTCTATACTAGGTGAAACAGAAAGCGTATACAATTTTTTTGCATCTTAACTTTGTAAATCTCAAACTATCGGCTTTGTGGGACAGTTGAAGTAGGTACTAAAGGTTTTGTAGACTTGTGGAATATGTCATCAGCTGTATTCCGTAACACCTTTTGTTTTTCGAGTTTCCTCCAAAGCTGATAGTTTTAGATTTACAAAGTTAAGTTTTGAAAAAATGCATACCGTTTCTGTTTCAACCTGTATAGGCTAAGGTAACTGCTTAACATCAGGCGAGTCGTACGATTGTTTCCCGACTTTACTGTTTAAAAAATTAAACTTATATTCATATTATATGTCCAAGAAGTTTCCCCGCCACTCATTAAGTTTGAACCATATCGACTGGAATATTTGTATCGATATACTTAATTATGGGTGGCGCCCTAGACCCCTGGGGTCATTTGCTGACCATAAATAGATACCGCTGCTTATCTGGCCAATAGTTTCCTTCCTTATCTGTGGAGCCATTTCATGGGTAATATAAATTTCATAAGACGAATGCGAATATAATATGAGCTTGCGAGAAGCGAGACAAACACATAATTTTCATTGACCATGAGAAATAAAATCATTCAGTCACGATTCCCTATAATATAAATATAACATGGAAATATGTGAATGGTCTCACATGGACAATATGAATTATTATAGAATAGTCTTGAACCAAAACAACAGTGAACAATGCACGAGCGGCCGTGCGATCTGGAGGGCATTGTTACCGTCTTAACGACCGTGCTATCAGACCTGAATTCCCTGTAGGGGTACGCAGAGATGTGACAAGCTACAACTCACGAATTCGACAGGCTAAGCAGTAGAACCAAAGATATTGTATTTTTTAAATAACAATTTGTTTGATTTGAACGCATGCGTTGCAAAATAATTTAAGCAGCAATTCAAAAAGTCATGTGATTTATATGATATACTAGCTGACCCGACAGACGTTATCCTGTCTTAACTTTGAATATTGAATCCAAAGGAATTTCTAACAGTCCAGCCCCAAGGATGTTTCGTAATGGCATAGCAAACACGCACAGCGGATTGTGCAGTATCAACAAACGCTCGTGTCAGCGGTGCAAGCGTGCACTTTTCATTTACCTACATGCAGATACTGTTTGCTGAGTTTCTTCGTACCTACACACATACCACAAAACTAAGACTCCGATTGGGGGGTTACAAATAACGTCCATTTGTAACCCCCAACGAAAAAAGAGGGCTGTTATAAGTTTAACATGTACGCATCTGTGTATCGGTGTACCTATCTGTGTATGTGTGTGTCTGTCTGTGGCATCTTAGAGCCCAAGAGGAGGAACAGATTTTTTTTAGATAAGGTGTTCTTAGCTTTGTTGCATGAAAATCCTTTTTTTTTAATTATCAATTTTTATATGAGAATGCAATCATCAAAAGTTGGCGAATGATCGGCGAAGACGGCGAATTTTGATTGGTCCGATACAAATATTAGTAAACAAACTTATTACTTTCACCTTTGAGCTAACATAATCGCAAACGTAGTCAGTTAGGTAGGTAGTCAGTTAGTCAGGTAGGTAGGTTAGGTCTCTGCTGACGACGCGAAAGCATTTGTTGACAGTTACCGATCCGCCGTACGTGTTTGTTTGGCGTTGCGAAATGTATTGTAAGGATCGGCGCACATTTACCACTCCCCGCCTACCTGATAACGATTGAGAATGGTCAAACTGACCAGTGGCCCTGGGGACCAATTCATTCAATAATTTAAATATGAATTATTGCAATTAATACGCAACTGCATAGCAGCATTTGACCATTTTCGTATTCTACTATAATTATGGTAGTAAATAGTAGAAGTATAGCTGGTGGGGGGCGGTTGTGTTGCAATTGCGATGCGTTTTAAATCTAATTGCGCTTAAACAATAGTAGGATAGGCTTTTGAGTAATCTTGGAACGTAATCGCAGCTGCACCGCTGCGCAAACTGGATAGATTGTAAAACGTTGTTAATTAGAATTGCCCTCCTGCTCTGTCAACCACTGGCGTCTCGCTCGACTTGCAATACGTCAAAACTGACGTATCGTACTATCTACAGGGAACATCGTCTAGTCCGCATATAGGTTATTAAGTTTTCCAATTTGCGATTAGACGTATTCCATAATAATATCCGCTAAATATTCACACACCAACCTCTCGAGTTACAAAAACGCTTGCGACTACAAGGCACGTATTAATAAAACTATCTCAAGTATACGAGCGATTAAAAGTAGGCTTTGACAAGTCATTTCTTACCGCTATGACATAAGAATGACATTTGCAAGATCGGTCTCAGACTTGAGGTCGATTCATTAAATGTAGCCTTCGTTTTCCAAATTGCGATTAGTCGCATTTCATCATAATATGCGCTTAATATTCACACACCGGTCGAGTTACAGTAATGCTTGCGACTATAAATCCCATACGAACACGTTCCGTGAACCGCCATTTGAAACGAGAAGCTTATCGAATGAATGACGTTTGAGGGGAAAAAACGCAGGGACGGACCGAGCGGGTGAAAAAAATGGGCGCTAATGAGTGACGAAATTTATGTCACACGTGTTGGCTTTGAGTTCTATTGTTGGCTGAGTGTTCTTAAGATTCTACAAGTGCATATGACGTTGGCCAAATGTTGGTTGTTTTGTTGTTTTTTTACAGATTGGTGGAACGGGAGCGAGGGCAGTATATAAGAAATGGTTATTTAATGGCTGCTGCTTATTATGGCTTTAGTTATATTTTAATTTGTTGTTTTTGTTCTATTTATTATTATTTTATTATTATTGCTAGACGTAATAAAGTGACATCTGGAGCACTTTATTAAACAGTACTTGTGGAAACCAGGGACAATTTCCGTGCGTTCAAGCGCTTTTGCCATACCTCTTATTGGAATCAAGTATATATAATCAGCTCATGAGTTTAGGTCCGATAAGTCTAATTATGATCCGTAGTGCCTTACAACTAGTCTTCAATCAGCTGTAACAGTCTTGCTTCTATGGCAAACAGCCCATACCAGCTATTTTTTGTTTCCCGCTTTGCACCGGAGGGAAGTGGACTTTTTTTCTTCCAACTTCTCCTATTATTTATTTCGATTTAACTCGTGCGGGTTCCAAGACGATATAACTTTTCCCCGGGACTCGTCGAGGGTCAAACCTCGAGGTCATTATTGGTCACCATTGTCGATCGTGGTTTACAGGAGTAACAGTAGTGGGAGTGTATGGCTGGACCAGTCCCAAAAAAATGCTGTAATAATACATTTATTTCTGTCACCACTATTTGGAAGACATAAATAACATAATTATTATCATAGGTCTGAAGTAGACCTTGCCCTTATATTTGGAGCCAGCATTGGCGTAATGTGGTTCAACAGCCGCTCTCATCTCTCATCTCAGGACTCTTATGAAATCATTTTCATCCGTGGAAAATTTATAGAATATTTGCTTAGCCGCGAATAACCGATCACCAGTTTATATTATAATTGTTATTGTAATTAAATTTTCCATTAATCTTGTTTGATTGCGTTCACTTTAGCGTTCCAATTAATAATATAGTTTAATTTTATGTCAGGGTTGGTTTCGCGATAAATCGATGAGGCCTCGTATTTTTACCATCAAACGAATAATTATAACCCACCATTTAATTGTATTGTCAACAGACAATCCTACTATACGCATCGATTGTCATTCCAACATCGACAGTTAAAAACTCCGTCACCTTAAACCATTGTCTTGGCGGAGATGTTCGAATATTCCAACATTTTACAACCATTGGTGTTTTTTTCTCGTGCCAAAAATCAGTGGTCTGTTAAATCCTTGGTGTTTGACATGTTGTCGGCCAGCGACTGGCTACTGCTAACAGATTGGTTTTGTTTTCATTTTAATTAGGTCAACGGCTTTGTGGTTAGTAGACTACCAAAATCGTCCAAAATCACAAAATACAATTGATTTATTTCCATTACGTGCTTGTTCTCTGTATACCACTATTGCACAGCAGTGGACGGCAAATATTTTGTTTATCCTACTAATATTATAAATGCGAAAGTTTGTGAGTGTGGATGTATGTTTGTTACTCCTTCACCCAAAAACTACTGAACGGATTTGGATGAAATTTGGAACACAGTTTATAACCGGGATTAACACATAGGATACTTTTTATCCCGATAATCCCGATTTTTTTGTTAAGTTAAATACGACGCGAACGAAGTCGGTGGGCACAGCTAGTTCCAAATATTGTAGCAATCAGTGTAGATTGGAAGTCAAAGGAATTGGGACACTGATAACAAGAAGAGAATATTGATTGGAAAGAAGGTTGCCGGAGATCTCTAGCTTCATATTTTATCCGTTTAACTCCTTAGTCACACAGTGGGCTTACTAACTCTGCTATTTTATGTTTTCACTCCACCGAATTTTATGACCGTCTGCGTCCTGTGTTCTCACCAGATAAGGACGAATTATGATCGTGTGAAGTTTCAAAGCAAACCTAGTCTGTAATTAGCACCAGGCTCTTTATCTAAATATCACTTTATAATTAATAATACTCGTATCTTTCATAAATAAATCTTGCAATTTGAAGTAATAAAGTAGCTGTTATGTAGGTATTATAATACACTAGCTGTGCCCACGGACTTCGTCCGCGTAGTATTTAACGTAACAAAAATTTCGGGATTATCGGGATAAAAAGTATCCTATATGTTCATCCCGGTTATAACCTATCTGTGTTCCAAATTTCATTCAAATCCGTTCAGTAGTTTTTGCGTGAAGGAGTAACAAACATACATACATACATACATCCACACTCACAAACTTTTACATTTATAATATTAGTAGGATTTGACATGACTATAGTTGACGTGTATAATGCTAAATTAGCAGACAGATCCTTTTTATTTTTTTGACAATCAATCTTTACGTAAGTAGGTAGTAAAATGCACCAGTCTTTAAATCCAAATACGACCCTGTAGGTACTAAAATCGAAATTCAAATGGCAATAGCGTTGTTTTGTCAACTTTCTTGAAGAGTTTTCGACAACCTCAGTTCGGTGAACGTCCAAAAAGTTACGTGAATAGTTGAGTTTGGTATTCTCAAGGATTAATTAATACTGGCGCGTAATTTATATACCTACCTACAATGTCCAGAGAATGTTAGTTACCTTTGATAAAGGAGAAATGATAAAGGAAGAAGTCCTTTATCAAATTTGTAAAACCACAATTCACCATCTAATTACAAGGAATATTATCATTAAGATGCCTTAAATATGCAATAAACATGACATAAAACCCAGATGTCTCGGACCCTTGCAAAACCGAAACTGTCTTGAATATTAGACGCTAAAAACAAGTCGACTGCATCGACTAATTATCGTAAAGCTATCAACACTCACCTCGTTATCTAAAGTTGCTGCCGAAGACCGATAAAACCGTAGAGTCCCGAAAGCGTCACTATCTTAAAACAAACACTTGCTTGCCGGTCTTGCTTCGAGCTTATCGGTATTTTTTTATTACAACACTACTAAGGAGGTGGCGTTTTAAAATATAAAATTGTATGATAAGACGGTTGTTTTTGTGTGCAGCGATACGTCCGCTCCGCGCGACGGTCGGGGACGGTGTGATCAAGTGTGACGTGAACGTGCCCGCGACATGAAGTTGCGCGTGAGTTGATACGAAGAACGAGATTGTTTTGAGGATTCCTTTTTTGAAATGTCTTGGTTTGAGGTAAAAACTTGTACAAATATAAATTGTTTTATAATTGCGATACATTTACTTGGAATTGAGATTTTAAACAATATCTGCTTACATATTTAGTAAAACAATTTATAGGTTTATTTCATTTAGCTCAATTAAAGTATTCCACTGAGAAGATCCGGCAAGAAACTCAATCGATACTCTTTTCAATAGAATAAAAGTTTATGTATATTCTCAGGAACAACAACGCAATGTGAGCAAGCAACAATATTGTCACTGAGAAGTGGGTACCTACAAGAAAATAATACACTAGTAATCCAATATTGCAAGTTACAATCATTGTTTATCACAGACAGTTACCTATAGGTAGGTACCTAGGTTTAGTAATGACCTATGTATAGGTACAAATCACGACATTGACTCCAAAAGCGCGGGCCACTCGCCAGGCCAGTCCGACCAAGGTTATTGAAAGTTGTTCCTCTGAAGTTCAAAAACGTTTACATTGACTGTCGCCGTGAGAATTAAACAAATGTCCTGAATTATCGGCTGTGTGTGAAACTATTATGCCTTGTTTGCATTGATCGATCACTTGACAACATCGGAGTCGAGTTGGTAAGTAGTTAGTAGGCTAACAGCAATGTTAGCGACAGTCACTTTTGACCGCTAAGTATGAAATAATTTAGATTCAAATTCTAACACTACTCTCGTGAGCTTCCTCCTACCATGAGCAGTTAGCTTAGCTGGACCAGCTAAGGGGACCAGCTCACCAAATTGACAGTAATATGAGTTCAAAACGACGGAACATCCCATCTTATCGGCTAAGTTAAAGGCCAGTTTTCATTAATAGGTACATTAGCGGTCCGTTAAAGCAGTAACCGATTAATTGATATACCTGTAACAAACATTTACCGCTCTAACGCTCTGAGAAGAAAAACATTACGACAGAAAATTATATTTGTAGTTACTAGTATCTCTTTTAGTATGTATTTACAAAATATTTAGTACTTAATTACATAAAATAATGTATGATTACAAAGCATTACCCTACATATATTCTGCTGTACCTTCCAATACTAAAAATGTTATACACTACACCATATTAATAAATCGAACTCAAGTGTGAGAGCGATCTTGAGTACGCCTTTAACAAGCCATTTTTTACCTCCTGGTATGACATAAGAATGACATTACCAAGATCGCTATCAGACTTGAGATGGATTATTAATACGGGCCTAGTAAGCTACAGGAATCATTTGAATATAGTTATGCAGCATGGTTCCAACCACACATACTCCTACAAGCTGAAACCAGCTTTCAACCACTTGAACTAGAGTTGGTTTTGGTTTGCAGAAATATTAGGTTTTTTGCAAAACAGTATCCATTCGTCGTCGTATTTTTAATACTCGCTGAATATTTTCCATTAGTGTGTTCCTTACACAGTCCAATGTGAACGAAGCATAAGACAATGTCATTGCAAAGTCGTTGTTAGCTTAACTATAATAAGTCTCACGTTTATTATTTGATAATTTCATTAGCAACTGCATTATTATGATCCTGTTAAATATTTTGACTAGCTATTTATACGGCAGAACTCTTTACCTATCGTATACAGGACTACATATTACTAGTAACTTTGTTTACTAGTAGGTAATCCCGTTAGCCCCGCCAGCTAAACTAACGCCTGTGTTAGCGGTAGGTTCACGTCAATCGAACCCGCAACCTCTTAGCTACGAGGGCGGACCATCTAACCCATGTGCTGTTGACGCAATAAAAACACTATTTCTGAGATAACTTACGCACTAGCATTTGCCCGCCCCATGGCTAGTATACATTTTATTTTCTGGATATACATAGCAGCGCCAGAGAAACATACACCATACAGAGAAAATAAAGAGCGGAAGGTTAGCGTGGTATGGACATGTTATGCGAAGAGAGGATGATCATGCGGTCAAAAGGACGATGGGTATGATAGTGAGCGGTAGTCGGGGTAGGGGACGTCCTAAAAAGACGTGGATGAACTGCGTGGAAGAGGGTATGAGCGAAAAGGGAGTGAGTGCAGAGATGACGGATGATAGGCTTGAATGGAAGAAGAGAACGTGCTGCGCCGACCCCACCTAGTGTGGGATAAGGGCAAGATGATGATGACATAGCAGCGCCACCTACTGGGTCTAACTATAGCTAAACACCTTTCTAAGTGGTCGCATATGTACAAAAAAATCAAAATCATTCAAGCCGTTAGGAGGAGAAATATTACGAAAACACGCACACCGGAATATTAAAATATTTCAAAGTCAAAGTCAACGGGTTAATTTTGTGTAGGCCTACGGGGGCACTTACAAATTGTCATTCTTATTTTTTTTCTTATATCTACAACCGGACCGGAACACGAACTCGACTGAGAAGATCCGGCAAGAAACTCAGCGGGCTTGTCTTTTTACATTTCGTATTTTTTTTGTCTTCGCCACTTTTCTTGTTACGTTAACCTTCAAACATCAGTCAGGGGGTTAGTACAAGTTTTGACGTCAAATAACGATCGAGTGATAGAATCGTCCCATAATTTTTTTTTATTGCACAGCAACGCCCCTAGCTGTATGTACATGCAACTTTGACGGTGAGTGTATGATTTTATTTTCGTTCAGACTCGTCTCGCTCGAACTGAATATGTCACTTTTGACAGTTCTCCCATAGATGAACTGTCAAAACTGACGTGTTAATCTTAATTTACGCGATACATCAGTTTTGACGTATTCCTAGTCGAAGGTGAGTTGACTGTTGGCTTACGAGTAAAATGACCTACACTTGGGGTACTGAATTCAGCCCTCATTGCGACATACGTGTGCTCCACATTAAGGAAAAGGTATCACAGGTGAGTGTCCAGTGATAAGACGATTAAATGATAACACGCCGATAGCGTATCGACTGCTATCGACATAATTGAACGAGTGATTGGGGGAGCTATCTTGTTCGCAGGCCGAGGCGCCCAGACTGGATTCAAGATGAATAAATAGATATCGCCAGACTGACACACCAACTGCATGGTCTCAAACTAAGCTATACTATGGGTTCCGTACAATGGCATGGGGGCGATCCCAGTGACATTTCCGAAACTTGCCCCGGCGGGAATCGATCCTGCAACCGGGTGCAGTGAACCGAGCGGCCTACCTAACTTTCCCAAGTAAGTTATACCTAACTTTAGTGGCAAAGGGAAGGTCTCCCGGCCGGGCGGGGCTAGCCACTACGCCACAATTTTTTTTTTTTAACTTCACCCGGACAAAGGGCGAGCGCCGGGGCAGGGGGGCAGCTAGCTCGCGGGCGCCACAAGGGACACGACGGGCTTGTCGGGTGCCAAGGTGCGTCTAGGTAAGTAGACGCACCTTCTAGCGGAAGCGGGGGTACGTCGACCTCGCCGGCGAGGTCGGTGTCTGGTGGGGGCCTCTACTTGTTGAGGATCAAGCATGTATTATATACTGACGTACCTCGAAAATCTTGGTATCGTGTTTCAGGCTTCAATGAAGATTTCGGCAATGTATCGAGCGTTACATTCTGCGCCATCTATTGTCAGGCGATTGCACTGTAGCGTGATGTGAGGTCGCAACATAAATGATTATTTCAACACCACCACCACGCTTGTTAAGTTCGCTCATTTCATGAAGACGCATGCTGTAACGCTTATTACGCTGTCATACGGGTCATTTTGCAATCACTCACGGAATAGCAACAGGCTCACCCCCTATTAAGTGTATTAGGACCAAAATACCATTGACGAAATATTAGTGCACCGCAGCGCTGCCTACCCATTCTTTACAAACAAAGTCGGGTAACATGAGTACGATCCGGCTGATGTTAAGCTGCTCCCGTCGCCTATAGATGCTTGCAAAGTTATTGCTCGAAAATCGCCAACCTGAAGGAGAGTTGCACAGAGGGTAGCGAAGGGTAAGGGGATATGCTTCCGGCTCTTTCACTCATCGTACAAAACACAGCTATAATAGCTACTTACTTAACGCCGATCTTTTGTGAGACGGTGGTACTACCCACTCGAGCCAGCCCGTATTATGAGCTGTAGTCAATTGGCTACAGCTTGGCTACAGCTTGGCTACAGCTTGGCTACAGCTGCAGCAGCAGCAGTGATAGCCGATTGGTTAAGCACGCGTCTAGCGGGCTACCAGGTCTCGGGTTCAAAACCCCGGCCCGAACCTCTGGATTTTTCGCAATCTATGCGCGAATCATAATTTCTATATGATTATCACTTGCTTACGGTGATGGAAAAACATCGTGAGGAAACCTGCATGTCTTAGAAGATTTAACCAATTTTCGAAAGACATGTGAAATCCGCCAACCCGCACTGGGCCAGCGTGGTGGATTATGGCCTGAATCCCCCTCGTGTTGAGGGGAGGCCCGTGCCCAGGAGTGGGACGTCAAAAAGGGCTAAAATTATTATTTTATTATTAATTATTTGGCTACAGCTTGGCTACAGCATGGCTACAGCTTGGCTATAGCTTAGCTATAACTTGGCTACAGGTTGGCAACAGCTTGGCTATACGCGTGATGGCCTTCAGTAATTTCGTAGTGGTACATAATTGTAACTACAGTTAGTAATCGAATCGATAAATTGAATTAAGTATAAATAATACATTATGACTTGACATAATTGTATCTATGTCGCCGCCAAATAGCTTAATTCGCCGTTCAATTAACAGCCTAGGCACTTAAGTAAACAGCGCCGTTCAACTAACGGCCTGAATGATATTCAGCCATTTGATTAAACAGCTAGGCAAATGACTTGGATCGATGACGTTTAACTACTTGCCTAGCCGTTTAATTACCTGCCTAGCCTGTTCATTTCAATTTAGTTCTACTTTCTGCCACCTAGCGCCGAAACTCACCAAACTGTCAATATCTCTATATTCTATATTCTCTTTGTCAATATGGCGTCGGAAAAAAACATCTTTGATGGAATAATTTTATTAGGTACTTAGGTTTTTTACGATTTTTTTTAGATCCACCGAATCTATTTGCCGGGTGGGGTTTCTGTGGGGTCATAAAAAAAATAACCCCAACCTAAACCCATCCAGGTCTTTCTGCTTGGGTAGTATTTTGAAAGAGTTTTGTAGTACTTAAATGTCAACCAGTTGCCTAAGCATTAGCCAGCCAGTTTATTAAATGTTGTAATAGACGATACGGCTGAATATCATTCAGGCCGTTAGTTGAACGGCGCTGTTTAGTTAAGTGCCTAGGCTGTTAATTGAACGGCGAATTAAGCTATTTGGCGGCGACATCTATAATCTTATTCATATCTAAATATCGTTAAGAGTTCGCGTGTTTATCGTCGAGCCTGACCGTTCGTCCTCTGGCAACATCTCGTCATTTCTATATGAACTGTTTATTCTATACAGGTTGAAACAAAATGGTACCTATCCTTTTTTTATAACTTAACTTTGTAATTCTAATACTATCAGCTTTGGAGGAAACAAAAGGTGTTATAGGGATACAACTATTGACAGATTTCATAAGTCTACAAAACCTTCAGTAAGTTACAATAACAATAGTATACCTACCCTTTCTGTTTCACCTAGTATAACACTCAACCTATGCCTGACATGATTTCGAGCTGAGAAATACAGTAGTAAACTTTTTAGGGTTCCGTATTCAAACTAGGAACCCTTATAGTTTCGCAAAACCCGTCTGTTTGTCCGTCGGATGTCACAGTCATTTTATACAGATACTATTAGGGTAAGAAGGCTGAAAATGGCTACAAAAATAGGTTTTGGGTCCGCTACAAATGAAAAATGAAAAAAAACAGTTAAAAGTTAAATAAAGAAAGCCAAAATTATACTAGGGTGGGTACCTGCCGTACTTGGGAAGAGGAGTGACCAAGAAATGGTTTACATACAACCTCGAGTGGGGTAGTTTTCAAAATTAATTCCCGTTTACGATTACCTACGATACGATACGTAATTCATTGACTAACTCCTGAACCACATTATAAATAAATACGAATATTCATTTTCAAATCACGAAGATCAGTTGTTTTGGTCTTGATTCGGTAAAAAGTATTTGGTTGTTTGGCTGTCGCCAAGAGGCTAGCATGATTTGAGGTATAAGGTGGTCCACATTTATATTATTTTATTTATCCTGTTTTTCAAACAATTCAAACATCGAGTATATTAAAGTAGGTCAAAATAGTATGATAATATGATAGGAAAATATTAATAATAAAATTAAGTTCAAGGCTCCAGATGACCCCAGAATCATATATACAACACAGGTTTGATTGATAAGAAACAAATAAAAATATGTTCAGTGAACCTACACATTCAGCAACAAAAGTAATACTACACACGACATAATCAATCATTATTTATTGATTGTAGGCACTTTCCATGGCGCCTGATGAAAAATATTATCACATTTACACGTGATTGCTCGAAATAATTTGTCAGGCGTTTCGGCCAATCTATACAAATAAATAAAATTGGAGTGTCTGTTTGTAATATCAAAATAAGACCTTTTCACTAACTGCATATCAAAGTAGATACGACATCTATAGCAAAAACGCGATTTAAAAAGTTTTGTCTGTCTGTCTGTCTGTCTGTGTGTTTGTTCCGGGTAATCTCCGAAACGGCTGGACCGATTTTGACGGGACTTTCACTAGTAGATAGCTGATGTTATAAGCAGTATCTTAGGTTACTCTTATTTTAGGAAAACAAAATTAAAAAATGGGTCCTATTGCGCGGGCTCAGAACGCGGGAGCGGGCTTTTTTGTTAAGTTAAATTCCACGCGGACGAAGTCGCGGTCTCAGCTAGTTTGATGATAAGATAAGATGCTAAATAAGTGTAATTAGAAGGGATGAGAAGCATGTCACTAAAAGAGATATGAATGTGGTTGGATACAGTGCGAGAGGAAGGCCCAAGAAAGATAGATGGATTGTATTAAGAGTGATATGAACGAGGTTGGAGTCGGTGTGAGTATAACGGGAAAGCGCGATGAATGAATGCATACCTCCTAAACTAGCTTTCTAATTTAAATACCAAATTCTGAGTGATATTTGATTATTATTTACTTATTTAGTGACAATGGTATTGTAAAAACTGAGCTGACCATCTTAATCATTGAAAATAGTAACTATAGAGTTTCTTGCCGGATCTTCTCAGTGGAAGCGGCATTCCGAACTATTCATAAATGCTTTGTTGGCTTTCATGAATAAAAACAATTTCAAATTGGAGTTTGAATGGAAGGGAAAGACGACCCCTGGTAATGGGGAAAGGTAAGGCAGAGATGATGATGATGATGTTAAATAAGTGTAGGTATTAATATGTGTTAAGGTAAAATAATAAAAATGATACTTACCAAATACCGGTCTCTAAAACTAAGTCGATAGTCTCTGGTAACTCTAACCGGAAACCTGTAACAGAATACAAAAGTATTTCAGTTTTAGTACCTAATACATACAGTACACATTTGTTTATTCCTTGTTTTTTTTTAAAGTGACTAGTCCCGGTCCAAGCACCACTGTTACTCCAGGATCAACAATGGTGACCAATGATGACGCCGAGGTTTGACCCTCGACGTGTCCGCGGGAAAAGCTGAATTGTCTTAACTACTTAATCTATACAAATAAATAAAATTGGAGTGTCTGTTTGTAATATCAAAATATGTAACACCTTTTCACTAAATGCATATGAAAGTACATACGATACCTATAGCAAAAACGCGATTAAAAAAATTTTTGCCTGTCTGTATGTTTGTTCTGGGTAATCTCCGAAACGGCTGGACCGATTTTGACGGTGCTTTCACTGGCAGATAGCTGATGTTATAACAAGTAACTTAGGCTACTTTAATTTTATAAAAATAAATGGGTCCTGTCTCGCGGGCTCAGAAACGCGGGAGCGGGCTTTTTTGTTAAGTTAAATTCCACGCGGACGAAGTCGCCGGCTCAGCTAGTACAGTATAAATTTGTTTATTCCTTGATATTTTTTAAGGTGGCTAGTAACCACTGTTACCCTTGTGAGCCAGAAGCGACAATGGTGTATAATGATGACACAGGTATGACCCTCGACGTGTCCCGGGGAACAACATTGTGTTCCCTATTATAAACTAAACGACTTTCTATACAGAATTAAACTCGAAATTATAAAATGTCCTCCCAAATGTCAGCGAGCTTCAACTCGAACATTATCACCATTTCGTAACGCTTCTCGTTGGCCGCGGTATAGTTAGAGTTTATTAATTGTTCAAGGTACTGACCGTCAGCGATTATCCTTTGTATAATGCCGGTCATGTCGTTCACTTCTGCCGCGTAGAAGTTTTCACCGCTGTACGGACTTATACCTAGATCTGACACAAGTTTATAAGGAACATTTATACAAATAAATTAAATTACAGTGTGTTTGTAACGTCAAAATAACAGCTGATTTCAGTAGTTAAGTCGTCCGTGGGGAAGAGTATTGCCATTATACTGGACACATTCCCCCTCACTGCAAGAGGGATTGGGGTGATGGCCCACGCGCTAGCCTAATGAGGGTTGGAGAACTTCGCACGCCTTTCGCAACGCGTGAACAATAGTGTGACTTTAAAGAGAAACACAAAGTAGATATTAGATATATTATAAGTGGCGTGCATAGGGTTTTGAAACAGGGTAGGCAGAGTGTAACATAAAAATACGCGTTACGCGTTACGTGTAATGCTTAACGCGTAACGAGTAACCCTTTTCACGGTTTTAGTGCCCGGGCAGCGAGCGCCCCGAACGTCCGTAAAGAAGCTTCGCTTCAAAAAGATGGAATTTAGAGTAGGATTCGCCACTACAAATGTCACGATATATCGATTATCGTTGCTAAGAGTGGCACACCAGGCGAGTCGTACGTTTGTTGCCGACTTTGTGTTTCTCTTTAAAGTCACACTCTTGGTCACGCGTTGCGAAAGGCGTGCGAAGTTCTCCAATCCTCATTGGGCCTGATGTTAAGCAGTTATCGTAGCCTATAGATGCTTGCAATTCCAAAGCCTTGCTCGCCCGGTGCCGACATGGAACAGAGGGGGTTGGGCTCTCGGTTCTCTCGCTCAACGTACGAAACACAGACAATATTTGCTTTACGCCGATTTTCAGAGAGAAGCGAGAAATCTCTCGGGTCGAGTCACCCTGTATACGAGCTGTAGTCAATAAATAAATAGGGACTAGTCCCGCCACACACTCCCACCACTGAAACTCCTGTAAGCCAGGATCGACAATGGTGACCAATAATGACGTCGAGGTTTGATCCTCGACGAGTCCCGGGTAAAGTTAAATTGTCTTGGAACCCGCACGAATTTAATCGAAAGAAATAATAGGAGCAGTTGGAAGAAAAAAATTCCACTTCCCTCCGGTGTAAAGCGGGAGACAAAAATAGCTGGTATGTGCTGATTGCCATAGAAACAAGACTGTTACAGCTGATTGAAGACCAGTCGTAAGGCACCACGGATCGTAATATATGACTAATTGGACCTAAACTCGTGAGCTAATTATATTTGATTCCAATAATAGGTATGGCAAAAGCGCTTGATCGCACGGAAATTGTCCCTGGTTTCCACAAGGTCTGTGTAATAAACTGCTCCAGATGTCACTTGCAGGCTATTTAACATAGTAGTCCGTTCGTAGTCCAATTGATAAATAAATAAATATCGCCACACACCAACTGTATGGTCCCAAACTAAGTAACACTTGTACTTTGGGTACCGTACAATGGACTGGGGGCGCTCCCAGTGACACCCAGACCTGGGCAAATTACTAAAAGGCCATTTCCGAAATTTGCCCCGGCGGGTATCGAGCCCGCAACCACCATGTGCAGTGAGCCGAGCGGCCTACGCTCGAACCACTGCGCCAAGCGGTCGTCAATTGGATACAGGGCCCTAACCACGCTAGCTACTCAAATCGTAATAGAAAAGCAAACGCTCGCGATTAAGTTTTAAACGCTCCGCTTTTGACGTTTTGCTGACACCATACCATATCAATGTCAGTGGAAATCGTGAAGCTCGTTTGAAACGTAATCGCGAGCGTTTGTTTTGCTATTACGATTTGGGTAGCTAGCCTGGGCCCGTACCACGCTAGCTACTCAAATCGTAATAGAAAGGCAAAAGCTAGCGATTACGTTTCAAACGCTTGGCCAATATTTGGTACCACGCTAGCGTCTCATTTGCGAGTGGCTTATGTCATCGAACGCTTTGTAGTTTTTTTTATTTGGATCTGCATTGGTAACTACGTTTGGCTTTATGCCAATGTTCATAAAAAATATCTGTGAGTGGGGGCAATTGGACGAATAGTAGTGAAACATGATTATTCGAGTTCCCCCAATAAGTCTGGTAATATTAGGCCTAGACAAAGACCTTCATATAAAACTTGAAAATTATATTTACTCGACATTGGCTAAATGCGTAAAGCAAATCATCGCAAATAAACTTTACTTTAAAAAAAACGAAGTCAGTCGCAACCTCAAGGTTGCTAAACGCTAAGATAGCTTTTGCCTTTCTATTACGATTTGAGTAGCTAGCGTGGTACGGGCCCAGGTTAGGGCCCAGATTAGCTCTACCAACTGTCAAATCGTGTACATGCTGTCAAAATGTCAAAAGGATACAGTTGAGCATGTCTTGCAGCGAGCCGGGGTGGTCGGGAGGCGGCGGCGGCGGCGGCGCCTGCGGCCGAGGCGGCGCCACCGCGCGCAGGGTGTATGCGCGGACGTACTCCTTGCGCAGGTCGTGGAAGCGCGCGTAGTAACCTGGCAGCGGCAGATCCTTGCCGCACGCCTCCGGGTGCAGGCATTGTCTGCGAACAAACGGACATTTTATCCTGTATACAAAGATGGTACCACAGATATAGATTTACATAGATAACGCAAGTATCACGATTTGTATTGAAACCGAGCGTGCCGAATTTTTAACTCCTACTGTGACGTCACAAGTGACGGGAAATCCAAAACGATTCAAACACACCGATGCCGCCGATGCCGCTCCGCCCGCTACGATTATCTCGAGTGATTATCTCGCTTATACTATTTTTTTTTATATCTGTAGTCGCGCGAACTGTAAGTTAGCGGCGACCAACCTTGACTCTTGTTCGGGGTTTCGTACACGCGTAGTACATGCATTTGCGTTATCTATGTAAATCTATATCTGTGGATGGTACTTTGTTATACATACAAAGAAGGTGAAGAATCACCTTCTTTGTATGGGGCGTGATGATGGAAGTCGGTGATCACTCATTATCATTGATATACTTGTCGACATGATATATGTGTTTTAATTATCAGAAACCTACGTAAGTCTCTATAATAGTGTTGTTCTTATTCGATATTGGCATAATGGCAAAGACAATTATAACAACCTTTTCCGCGGCTACAGGTAAAGAAACGAAAGTCCACCCTCTATGAAAGAAAGGCACGAGGGAACGAATGTCACGCGACAGTTGAAAGTGTGTTTGGCCATGCTAGCGCGCCCTGGCGACGGTTGCTTGCCGTTCTCGCTAGCGAACTATGTATGTGGTATCCTTTAGGTTAACACAGTATCGACAACACGTAGTATAGAAAAACCATACTCAATATAGTTTTTGTCCTAGGAGAAACGTGCAGCTATACTAGGTCCCAACTCCCAAGTCCACCAAGCCCCGAGTCCACAAACCCCCAAGTCCAAATTGAAGCTATTAGTCATAAATATTTTGGTCAAGAATTCATCGTAAACTCATGGCGGTATACTTCATCTATGACGCGGCGCTGCCACTGATAAAATTTCTCGCCTTCACGTCGGTTAAAAAGCCGACGTGAGTAATTTTGTAATAAATTTGTTCATACATCCAGGACACAAAGCCTGCTAATTTAAAACCAACTAAAACCATTGCTTACAAATATTGTCTGCGCGAATTCTTCATCGTAAATGTTAATTTCTTGCGTTGTTAGAAATCCTTTGGCCGACACTTTGGCAGCTGCTCCACACAGACGAGTCAAACATTTTATTTCTTACCAAATATCTAAATAACTAGGTAGTTATCATCTTTCATTCTAATAGCAAATACGGCTTAACATACACTTGACCTCGATTCTACATTTTATAAAGAGCTTAAGTATAATATATAATCCCTATCAGATACATAAAATAAGTTTCCTTGATCAGAGATTACATATTCTGTATAAATTGGCTTTCGCACTCGGCAGTTTGCATAATAATCGTCATTTTCAGTGATAGATGTAGCTGCGATACTCAACAGACGGGAAATTGCTTTCAGTGGGAACACAATGTTTCGTGAATCCAAATAATGTATGTTTAGACATGTTTGTTTTCATGGTTAAGGACGATATTTTTTGTATAAAATAAACAATAACGACAAAGCGCGTCTAGTATTTTTGAAGCGAACCTTCTATACGAACAAGCGGTGCGCTCGCCGCGCGGCCACTCTACCCGTGCATGCTAAGCGTCAGTACATATAAACCTTTCTCTTGAATCACTCTGTCTATTTAAAAAAACAGCATCAATATCCGTTGCGTAGTTTTAAAGATCTAAGCATACATAGGGACATACAGACAGCGGGAAGCGACTATGTTTTATACTATGTAGTGAGGCTTCGCTTCTTTCTGGCGGTTCTACCAGGCATTGTTTTTTTCCAAGATAGTATTAGTTACATCACCTCAGATTCGGTAACATAATGTGGTTTTCGGCTCTTACACTCATTACACGAAACGCAGTTATACAAATCTTTATACTGGTCTTCTGTAGAAGGATGGTAACTAAAACCCTGGTCCAGCCAGCGTGTATATGCGCTGTAGTGTATTACAGCAGTTGTGCTACCATAGCCAATAATCCTAATAGCCATTGACTACAGTCAGACAGATGGACAGATGGACAAGCCGAAGAACACGGCGAAATTTTGTTGGACTACGAAACCAGGAAACACAAGATTCAACAAATATTTCAAGATTGGAAAATACGTACTGTTATGCTCGTATTAATAAAGCGATATCTAGTCTGACAGCGATCTTGAGTGGGCACGCCTTTGATTCCTATGTTTTTGTACTGGTATTACATAAGAATAACATTTCAAAGATCTCTCTCAGACTTGAGAATGAGATAGATTTATTAATACGAACCAAGGTACTTCTTACTTAGGAACCATTGATCTTTATTATTTTTATAGCTGTCATTATGTAAAATTAAGGCTAAAGCGCCCATCTAGACCGCGAAGTTCAAATTTTTTGAGGTTTTTTAGAAATTTTTCAAAATCTGACAATAATAAAAGGCACATTTTGTAATTCGCGACAAAGACCGTGTGCAGTGCATTTATTAATATATCCAACTTACTCTAAAACATTTAAAGAACAACAGCTATCCAGATAATCTGGCAATTTTTGTATATTTAGTGATTAACTAGTATCATATCCACCGTGATAATATTTAGAGTAAAATAAATGTATTAATAAACGCACTGCATACTTGTGTTTGTCGCAAATCACAAAATGTTGTCTTAAATGTTTTCAGATTTTTGATAAAAATACTCGAAAATGTTGAATTTCGCGGGCTAGATCGGCGCCTTCACCTTCATATAAAATGTCACCAAATTATGTCCATAAATAGAAGCTACTCACCTATAATGACGTATGGAAGTCGTCAACGGAAACACACAAAAAATCTGTTCGTATTGTGAACGCCGGATGTGGACCGATCGCTATCATGTTGGTACGCTTTCAAGCTTATCGTCATAACCTGCCTCAAACACGTATTGTTACGGCTGAATACTTAAACCGAACTCAAATACCTATCTAAATATTTAAATCCATGAGTATTTGACATGACTTTGTATTTTTAACCCCAGACAAAAAAGAGGACTGTTAAGTATAAGTTTAACATGTCTATCTGTGTAACTGTGTGTCAGTCTGTGGCATCGTAGCGCCTAAGCGGATGAACCAATTTTAATTTTGATTTCGCATCTGATCGAGAGTGTTCTTTGCTATGTTTTATGAAAGTCAGCCGTTTGAAAATTATCACCTCTTTTCTAGTTTCAAAAGTCGTCGCATCGGGGGATTTATATAATATACTTATGAGCTCAATCGCCCTTCAAATTTAAATAGGGTTTAAAGATGTCAGTACATTGCATGGCATTATAAAGTGCTACATACATTGTCAGTTTTAAAAAGGCGGATTAACCAGCAAGCTGAGTAGGCGGAAGATTTTTGCGGCGGCAAATTTGGGGACCGATTTTTTTTACGTTTACCGAATGTACATTATTGTGTAAGTAGCATACTCGTACATTACCCTGCTTTTATTAATCGTACATGATTGAGCTTTGATTAGCTCAAAAATAAACCCAACAATTATTTTACTTGCAATTTAAACGATGTTTTTGGATTGTAAAAATAATCCAGGACATGACAATTGTAGAGGCAAGGACGGCGAAAACTGTACAGCCTATACCTTGGAAATTTGTAAATCCGCCACTGCTCATATAACGGGGGCATACCTTAAAGGTGGCTGTCCGTCTGTGACAAGCCTGAAGAGTGGTGAATGTGGGTCCACCTGTAGTGACCTCACGAACTCGTCGAACTGAAAACAAGAAAAAAAGGTAGGTAAATAAATAAATATCGCCAGACTGTTACACGAACTGTATGGTCCAAAACTAAGCAACGCTTGTACTATGGGTACCGTACAATGGATAGGAGGCGATTCCAGTGACACCCAGACCTGGGTATATTACGACAAGGCACATTCCGAAATAACCTCAACGGGAATCTAACCCGCAACCACCATGTACAGTGAGCCGAGCGGCCTACGCTCGAACCAATGCGCCGAGCGGTCGCCAAGACTATTCAAAACTTTTTTATAGGAATAACATGGATAGCAAACAATCGTACGACCCTCCTGATGTTAAGCTTAGCCTTAGCCTAATGAAGCTTGCGATACCAATCGCATTGCTTGCACGTTGCCCACCTGAATGGAAGTGGGATTGAAGGAGGATAATGGAGTGAGGTTGGACTTCAGGCTGTCACTCATCGTACGATACGTAGCTTAACAGCTACTTTACAGCACCGAACTTCTGTGAGAGGGTGGTACTGTAACTAGGCTGGTGCCAGCGCTGTCCAGGCACAGGGCGCGGACCCTAGAAGGGCGCAGAAATGAGTACTAGACGGCGTAAAGATGGAATTTAGAGTAGAATTTGACAATACGAAAGTCACGATATATCGATTATCGTTACTAAGAGTAGCACCCCTGGGCCCTAACCACGCTAGCTACTCAAATCGTAATAGAAAAGCAAACGCTCGCGATTGCGTTTCAAACGCTCCGCTTTTGACGTTTTGCTGACACGAGCTTCACGATTTCAACTGCCATTGGTATGGTATGGTGTCAGCAAAACGTCGATTTGAGTAGCTAGCGCGGTTAGGGCCCTGGTCCAAGACTCAAGTTACGTTGTTGGTATTCGGTAAATACCTTCTCTAAGTGTACAAATAAGGCCCCACCTCAAAATGGCGGCTTCTCCAAAAGTTATGGTTGCCTAAGAATATAAAACGAAATATTATATTTTTATTTTATAGGGGCTTTTCGTTTTCTTTATTAACATCCACACTCACAACTTTCGCATTTATAATATTAGTAGGATATATCAAAATTATGACGTCACAACTCACAATATACAGCTAATAACGTAGGATCGAAGGCATGATAAAACCTTTCTGTTTCACCGTGTAGGAGCTCGCCCTGGGCGCATAAAAGGTTACTTAAGGATCTACACGGATCGCGCGTGGTTGTCGGTGTTATTTTAACTTAGTATTTTAAAATATACACAATATGGACTTAAGTATCAAGGTAATAAGTGCCATCAAAATGATTGTACAGCTAGCTTTTAATCTCAACGAAAAAAGATTAATACACAAGATGTTTCAAAACCAGGAAATGACCTCCGAATTACACGTGTTACTTTGAAAAAGTTTGAAGTTTCATCCCAGAAAATTGTAATATATTTTATAATTGATTGATTACGAATGAGCTTGACGTAAAAAAATGTAGATGGCCTTACGGTTACTGATGTAAAGGGGATTGCAGACGAAAAGCAACTTGCCTCTCCTCTTTTTAAGCGACTTCAAAAATAAAAGTTTATGTTTTTTTATGTATGTTCACCGATTTCTCCTACTACTACTACTACTATTTGTAGATCGAATGTCAATTTTTTTTTAAAGTGTAGGTATACTCTCCATGTGGTCTCCATATTTTACCAAAATCGGAATAGTAGTTGGAGAGATATGGACGATTTACGGTCACCAGGTTCAATACGTGGATACCTAGTTTACAACTAACAATAACAATCATGAATAAAATATAATGTTAATAAAAAAATTCAACCGACTTCAAAAAATCCCGGTTGCACTTAAAAGCTAGTCATACCTAGAGACCTAGTAATTTCTTTCTTTGGAATCGGTGCCACTATCTTTATACTAAGTTAGGACTATTTCTTAGGTAGGTACCTACCTATCCCTACTTCAATCGGCACCGGCGCCAGATGAGAGAAATGACAAGGTCACCCACTTCTGCAAACTGAAACCAACCTAGAACCACTAACACAAGGTTGGTTTTGGTCTACAGCAGTGCATGTGGGTTGATTCCGTTCTGCAAAACGATGTCTAAATAATATAAGCAACTATTTTGAGCGATGTGGCCGTCCGCACTGGATTCAGTAACATCACACCCTAGTAAATTCATTGAAAATCATTTGTAAATCGGGATAATTATTTGAATATTCGTTGTTTTGCTCGTGTTCGGTTCATGTCTGGCACTGCCATTACATTTCGACTCGTTGTAAATAGGTAAACCTTATTTTAGGCCCGTATTAAATCGATCTCAAGTCCGAGATCGATCTTGAGTATGCTTTTGACATGCCATTTTGTACTAGACATAAGAATGACATTTCAAAGATCGTTCTCAGATTTGAGATGGATATTAATATGGGCCCTAAAATCAATGTAAACATCTTAACTACGTTTAACGTGTGATTTCCATCAATTATTATGTTTTTTTTCTCCGGTCAAAGAGGTTTTATGCTCGATAATCAATGGTAATTACATACCAAAGACAATATAGACGTGAATTTCAATTTAATCATTTTTCGAAGTTATTTTATAATTAGTTTAATTTTAAGTTTTAACATGTTGGGTTGTTATACAATTATTTTGATGTTTAGCGGAAATTACGAAGCTATTGAGAATTAATATTATATTGATAGATCGAAAATGGCTTGAACCTTTGTACCAATGGGGTTTTAATGACCAGAAATTGATACAATTATGGTTTTGTTCAAGTAGGTACCTAGCTGTGATAGCCGATTGGTTAAAGCACGCGTCTTGCGGGCACCAGGTCTTGGGTTCAAACCCCGGCTCGCACCTCTGGATTTTTCGAAATCTACGTGCGAATCATAATTTCTATATGATTATCACTTGCTTACGGTGAAGGAAAAACATCGTGAGGAAACCTGCATGTCTTAGAAGATTTAACCAATTTTCGAAAGACATGTAAAATCCGCCAACCCGCACTGGGCCAGCGTGGTGGATCATGGCCTGAATCCCCCTCGTGTTGAGGGGAGGCCCGTGCCCAGGAGTGGGACGTCAAAAGTGCATTTTTTAATTTTTTATTATTAGGTACCAATTTTTTTTTTCTCTGTTTGACTATACTGATTAGTGACTATAACCAGTTGGTGTCAGCTTGGCATAGCTTATAATACTTACGGTTTAGCTCGACCGGATAGTGTATGTACCCTCTCACAGAAAATACGTAAATTAGCAACTATACTAGGTGCAACAGAAAGGGTATACTATATTTTTATCTTGCAACTTTACTTTGTAAATCTAAAACTATCGGCTTTGTGGGACAGTTGAAGTACTAAAGGATTTGTAGGCTTGTGAAATCTGTCAACAGCTGTATCCCTATAACCCCATTTGTTTTTCAAATTTCCTCCAAAGCTGATAGTTTTAGAATTACAAAGTTAAGTTTTGAAAACAAATAGTATAACCTTTCTGTTTCAACCTGTAGGTGGGTTTAATCACAAACAGTTTTTAACACTGCTGTGTATTCGGTAGTGCCTTCACATGAGTGTCTCGGAGACGGGCTCGCACGGGAACCAGTTCCTAACTGTACCGCGTGCGGGTTCGACGCCCGGCCACGTCACTACGGGACCGCCAAAATCAGACCAATTAGCGGTTGCTGGCATAAATTTACGGGGCTCTGAGTTGGTATAAGAATTTCATTTACATTCACTCGAGTAGATTAATATTTTCTGGATTTTGACAACAGTGCCTTCTACTGAATCTAACTAAAGCTTACAATTATGCAAGTGACCTCGTGTAGGTAAGCATAAAAATATATCAAAATCGGTTGAGCCGTTTAGGAGGAGTATTACGAACACACATACGACACATGAACACAACAAAGATGGACTGGGTATAGATATGCAAAATGGATCTATTGGGTACCAATACTTCTGCAAACTGAAACCAACCTTTAATCACTTCTACTGAGGTTGATTTTAGTCTGCAGGAGTAAGTGTGGTTGGTTCCTTTTTACAAAAGGATGTCCAACTGTCCCCTAATGTGCTATACCATGACGTCTTTAACCCCGTTATTAATAAACCAGGATTAGCGGTTGGAGAGTTACACCGTGCTTTGTCTTCTTCTTTCGAATGTCAAATTACTGATGACAAAAAGAGATAGTTCGGTGTGTAACTATTCGTCCGCTAATCCATGTTTTTTTAATAAGGGTGTATGTGTTTTACTTTCGCTGGTTTAAAATTACCCGACGTTATTAAAAAATGTTACTTCAAAACTATTTAACCCCCAAAAGAGAGGGGTGTCATAAGTTTAACATGTACTTGTGTATCTGCGTGTCTGTCTGTGGCATCGTAGCGCCCAAGCGGATGAACCGATTTCAATTTTGTTTTTTTTTGTTAGAGAGTTTATGTATCTAAGTCGGCGGACCAACGTTCCGTCCACTAGATCTTAAGGCGTTAACTTAGTCTATAGATGCTTGCGATATCGACAACTGAAAAGCAAAATACGACGACGGTAAAATTTGACACATGGTGGTTGCGGGTTCGATTCCCGCCGGGGAAAATTTCGGAAATGGGCTTTTCGTAATCTGCCTTGGTCTGGGTGTCACTGGGATCGCCCCTATAGCCCATTGTACGGTACCCATAGTACAAGCGTTGCTTAGTTTAGGACCATACAGTTGGTGTGTCAGTCTGGCGATATTAATTTATTTTTAAATAAAAAGGTAAGAGAAGGTGTTAGGTGACAAGTTGTTCGAACATGTTTGTATCGAGATTATTGGGTTAATGCGGCGGTAGCAGACGGTACCTATTCACAAATTCAAAATCCAGTTACCAGACTAACCTGAATACCTTACACCAAGCGTGAGGTGTGAATATTAAGCTATCTAAATGAGAATTGGTTAATAATAATAAATAAATAATTTAGCCCTTTAGACGTCCAACTCCTGGGCACGGGCCTCCTCTCACTACGAGGGGTATTCAGGCCATAATCCGCCACGCTGACCCAGTGCAGGTTGGCGCAAGTCACAAGTCTTTCGAAAATTGTTTAGTCTTTCTAAGACATGCAGGTTTCCTTACGATGTTTTCCTTCACCGTACGCAAGTGCTAGTCATAATATAATACTAGCGGCCCGCCCCGGCTTCGCACGGGTACATTGCGGTTACATTATTCGAGTTTTAGTAAGGATCCCTATTTTTTTGAAAATATATTATAGCCTATGTCACCCGGGGATAGTGTAGCTTCCCAACAGTGAAAGAATTTTTCAAATCGGTTCAGTAGTTTCGGAGCCTATTCATTACAATCAAACAAACAAAGTTTTCCTCTTTATAATATTAAGTAGTATGATGATTATGATCCGCACATAGATTTCGAAAATCGCAGAGGAGTGAGTCAGGGTTTGAACACAGTGCCTGGTGTCCACTGTCCACATTTGCAGTATAAGCGGATTGGCAAAACGCGTGCTTAACCAATCCGCCATAACTGCAAATCACACAGGATGGAATGAATGGATTGAAACAGGGGTTGCCAACATTGGAAACTTTCCAAAAGTTGTGAATTCCCTCCCTGAAGTGGAAGGGTTTGAACAATCATAAATTATTTGTGAGCATGGATGTTAGGTGAAGTTAAATGTTCGCTTTGGTATACAAATAGTGGTAGCACAGTCTTAAATAATGCATAAAAGTACAATGTGCCATGGTTTGCTGAATTTTCATTATTGGTCAGATTCCTCTTTCGTCAGACAAACCACTTTTTTCTGACTAAGTATATAGGAAGTAACTAATATTCTTTATTCGTGAGACTTCTTGAAAAACGTACCTGGCTGATTGAGAATTGCTGAATTTATTCTAAACTAGCTGAGCCCGCGACATCGTCGAATTTAACTTAACAAAAAAGCCCGCTCCCGTGTTCTGAGCCCGCGCGACAGGACCCATTTTTATAAATTTTGTTTTTCTAAAATAAAAGTAAGTCTAAGTTACTGCTTATAACATCAGCTATCTGCCAGTGCAAGTCACGTCAAAATCGGTCCAGCCGTTTCGGAGATACTCTTTGATTTCATGTGTTTTTATTTTTTACGCGGAAACCTAATTGTTTTTCTTAAATTAAAGTAGCCTAAGTTACTCCTTATAACATCAGCTATCTGCCAGTGAAAGTCCCGTCGAAATCGGTCCAGCCGTTTCGGAGATTACCCGGAACAAACACACATACAGACAGACAGCCAAATAAAAATTAAATCGCGTTTTTGCCATAGGTGCCGTATGTACTTTCATATGCATTATGTGAAAAGGTCTTATTTTGATATTACAAACAGACACTCTGATTTTATTTATTTGTATAGATATAGATAAAAACACTGAAATAGGAGCGATACCAGTAACACCCAGACCAGAGGCAATTTCAAACAAGGCTGCAAGGCAACAATTGCAAGGCTTAACACATATAATACTTTACTTAAGTCTACACGGACGAAGTCGCGGGCAGAAACTAGTCAGGTATAATTAAGAAATCTAAATATTGACATCGTGTCAACATAGAAAAAGTGTACGAATCGTCCTCTACGTGTCTGCTGTACCCAGAGTCCTTTCGACCTTTTTATTAACATTTAATTTGCATTTTAAATAAATCGAGTTTTTTGTTATTTATTGAAATATTTAATTACTTATGGTAAGTAACATATATATGGTCATATCCCAGCTGCTAGCTGGTAAACTCCGGATGGATATATTTAGATGGGTGACCGAATTATAACATCTGAGCCCCGAGGACAAAATATGTAGCGTAACGCTGATCGTGTGCCGACGCACTCACATGACAGATTTCATAAATAAGAATGACAGTGACAGTATGCTTCCTCGACGACGACACGTTTAAGATTAAACTAAAATCCCTGCAAGAAAATCAAAAATCTTTAATCTATGGTCCCAGACCACCCCACCGAGAACGAAAACGATCGAATGTGCTCCCAATTCAAAAATCGAACGTAAAACCGGCCAGTGTTGTGCAATTTCCGCGTTCCCAATGCGTTTTTTAGTCGTCCCGGCCCCGTAGGTACAGTTAACAACCAGTTCAGATCGGACGATAAATGAAGGGCTGTACAGACTAAAAAGAACATTAAAAAAGTGGATCGCCCGCTCGCCGCGCTATATTTCCTGACTGGTTGTACAATAAAATCATTTCAACGCCTGTACCACCATCGTTTATTTATTTATATAGATTATATTTACAAAAACCGTTAACAATTAGAGATAATAATAAATAATTATAGGTAATTCATAGACAAAAATATTATAACCTACACACAAAAACCATAGATATTTAAATACTATAAACATCTTAACACTCGCTATAGTCTTCGTTATTATTGGTAGTACATGTAAGACAGTGTGGCTTATTTAAGGAAGCTTTAAGTACCTACTACTAATTTTACAGCGCCTCAATGGTTATCTGAGGAGCTAATAATTTGTTGATAGCATAAACCCATATAACTTCCTTGGTTGATAGACAGACGCTTGTGAAGATGCTAGCAAGCGTAAAAGTCTTGATGAAAAAAAAAAAAAAAATTTATCTCTAAGTCTACATGTTTGCAGGTTAATTCGTTTACAAATGTTTTCCGTAGACTTGAGGAACAGAACAATAAATGATATGATAAAACTCTATTCTTAATTCTTTAAAGGGCCTCCATTTTGGTTTTCCAGAGATGACGGTCTTATTTTTGTATTGTTATTAAATGTTTTTGTATTGCTTTTTATTACTTGACACTAGCGTAATACCTATTAAACTGGGTGGACCATAATTTTATAGAAAAAAGAAGACAAGAATTCTTGAATGAAGCCTACATCCATATTTTGCCGCTTATGCACACGACAGTTATAGAAGAGAGTGTTCCAAAAGTAAAAATAGCACAGATTTAATTATTTAACGTAGTAGGAACTTATTAAATTTACAGTCAAAGTTATTGACAGCAAACGGTTTTAACACAATGACAAAGCTAAAAGTACTTCATGACTCGTCAGTTTAAAATTTACCGACGAAAATAATAATAAAATAATATAAAATGGACGCTGTATGACGGTAGAACTTTGAGTCGTCTATAAGCGTGTTTTGGTTACCAGTTTCCGAACGAGCCCGACCACGAACTGACAGGTGAGGCGTTCTGAATTCGAATATTTCAAACAATGATTTTACCACAGATCATTAACATTTAAAACAAATAAACGAAAACAAGGCGAATGATTAAAACAAATAATTTAATAAAAACATCTATCCCTATTCGTATCGCGTCTCGTTAGCCGTAGTATAGAGCCTTACCCCATAACACAAACTATTAGTAGTATTAGTTAGTCCGTCTCCATCCGTCTTAACCATGCTAGATATCTTAGAAACAAAAACATTATAATTATTATAAATTTACATATAAATTTTATTTTTACTATGTAACCTTTAGGCATAGGTAAGTCTCTGAATAGATTCTTGAAGTTTATATAGCTGTAAATCAATTTTATATCAGGTCGATAGTTCAAAGTAATAAGTTCCTACGTCATACCTATAATAACTTTGGTCAGAAGTCATGGCTGAAGACCTGGATAGAACTGCCTCAATGGTTCAATGGTTGTGCCTATCACAAGTGCTTATGTCACGATCGGATTAACAGAGAGAGAGGGCGCTATATTAATAAACGGCTAAGTACGCGTCGTGTCACGCGCAGGGTTCCGTAGCTATTTCGACAACGAAAACTTTTTGTCAGATATAAGAAACAAATTTATATTTGTGGTCGATTCCTATGACCCCCCTCTCACTGCCAAACCTCTTTTGAAATAACGCGGGTTCAACTCTCACGTAGTATTTTAAAGTCTGTGGGTTCAACTCACAGAATATTTTAAAGTCTGTGGTTCATCTTTGCATTAAATGGGTCGGATATAGCTCGCAATGTAGTTGACTTTCGTGCTTTGTGATTTTTCAACTCACGAAAAAGGTATCTTCAGGGTGTTAATAGATCAATATTTGACCCTTGATCAATCTACGATCGGATCGATGGTAGAATAAGATGAGTCAACGTCGATTGACAGATTCTCCATAGAGCAACGCTCGATCGACTGTCGGTCGATGGTCGACCGATCATCGATCGACGGTCGAGCGATTGATGTGTAACAAATAAATCTTTGTGTATAATTCTCTGTGTAACAACCCAAGTTTTAATAAATTTGTAAAACGGGATTCTAAAAATTTTTTAAATATATTTATTGGAATATAATCTATAGAGCGTAACCTAGACACAATAGATACTTATATAATTTTGACGTCCGACTCCTAGGCACGGTCCTCCCCTCACTACGAGAGGGATTCAGGCCGCAATCCACCTCACTGGCCCCGTGCGGATTTGGCGAATAGATAATACAATATATTCTTCAATATTCATCCTTGTGTACATACGAGACCATCACAGGTTAAAATGGTGGAGAATTTGTGACTAAGTTTACCACTAAATTTAGGTGAAGGTGAGATTTGATCACAAACCAACTCAATCATAACATGGAAGTAATTTGAAGATTATGATGCAACGTTTTTTCCACCGCGATTGCGACTGAGATACATCCTTATGTATTTGTTATATAAAAAAGTGTTTACCACACAGTGATTTATCACACGTGTAACGTCGGCAATTTGTTAGATGACCGCACTTTGGACGGTGTTGAGGAGTAACGATATCGATTTGAAATCGAGTTCAACTTTAGGTGATCAAGAACGAGTTTTTGTAGCTTTTTTTCAGAGAGAATAAAATTAAAAGTACTTGAACTACACTTTTTTTTTTTTTGATCTGGACTATATGTTGTAGGCCAGAGTGGCCATAACAACTTCACCCGGACAGAGGGCGAGCGCAAATGCGCTCCAGCCAGAGTGCGCTCTAGCCAATCTAATAATTATTTTTTGAAGCTTTCAAAACTCGCTGTTACCTTCACGAGAGTCCAGAGTAGTCCACGAAATAGAACGCAATAGATACCTACTTATCTGAATTATAATTTATGACATAATTACTCTTTCAATATTCATGTATTATTTATTTTATAGCAGCTTCTGGTTATAGGTACTTAATGAATAATGATGCAATATTACATTATAAGATTTATTGCCCCAATTTTGCATTCACAGATAATTAATTAACCGTTTTACATTTTAACCTATTTTCACTAATACGTATTTAATTTGATTGATGTTGATATGTATATGTCGCCGCCAAATAGCTTAATTCGCCGTTCAATTAACAGCCTAGGCACTTAACTAAACAGCGCCGTTCAACTAACGGCCTGAATGATATTCAGCCATTTGATTAAACAGCTAGGCAAATGACTTGGATCGATGACGTTTAACTACTTGCCTAGCCGTTTAATTACCTGCCTAGCCTGTTCATTTCAATTTAGTTCTACTTTCTGCCACCTAGCGCCGAAACTCACCAAACTGTCAATATCTCTATATTCTCTTTGTCAATATGGCGTCGGAAAAAAACATCTTTGATGGAATAATTTTATTAGGTACTTAGGTTTTTCACGATTTTTTTTAGATCCACCGAATCTATTTGCCGGGTGGGGTTTCTGTGGGGTCATAAAAAAAATAACCCTAACCTAAACCCATCCAGGTCGTTCTGCTTGGGTAGTATTTTGAAAAAGTTTTGAAGTACATAAATGTCAACCAGTTGCCTAAGCATTAGCCAGCCAGTTTATTAAATGTTGTAATAGACGATACGGCTGAATATCATTCAGGCCGTTAGTTGAACGGCGCTGTTTAGTTAAGTGCCTAGGCTGTTAATTGAACGGCGAATTAAGCTATTTGGCGGCGACATATATACCTATATAGCCGGATCACGAACATTGAAACATTTTGCCCGATTTTCAGTGAATATTCTACGTTTGGGCCCTAGTCCGGCAACACCAATCTATATACAAATCACTACGTAGTATAAAACAAAGTCACTTCCTGCTGTCTGCCACTATGTATGCTTAGATCTTTAAAACTACGCAACGGATTTTGATGCGGTTTTTTTAATAGATAGGATTCAATATGAAGGTTTTTTATGCATGAATAGGTACATGCATAATCTAGTATAGAAACACTAATAATTTAAGAACCGTGCTAGTATATAAATAAAATTGAAGGGCCTGTTTAAAATAATGCATGAAAGCATATACCTACGGTACTTTTATAAAAAGGCAAACCAACGTTGACATTTTTAGAGTGCCTGAACTTTGTCTGTTTGTTTATTCCGGCTAATCTCCGAAACTACTGGACTGTATTTGACGGTACTTGCACTGGCAAATAGCTGATGTTTTAAGGGAGTAACTTAGGTACCACGCAGTGAAGCTACGAGCAACAAGAAACCGGCTAAGAACGAATCGCAGAATCGCATCCTGCGAGCAACTTAGAAGCCTATAATCAGAGGTGCTATTTAGATAAATAACATAATTAGTATTGCGACTGTTTATAATTTGTTAGAATGTTGCGATAAATTTGTTTCCTGTCGTCGGTAGGTACTTATAGTATTTCATGTAGGTACATGTTATAACTACTTTTTTATCAAAAAATATACAGAAATTCGGAGGTACGGCAGTGCCTCCACCAAGTGTCAACAAGCGCTGCAATAGAGACGCTGTTCTCGAGTATACTTCGACAGAATAACTATATTTACCTGATGTACTATTACAGCTAATGGTTGTCCAGTCTGTAGCTCTTCTGACGGCCGTCTCGTCGGCCTAACGGTGTATTCCCTTTCTCCTATTATCTGTAACAAGAAAATAGAAAAATAAATAAATAAATTATCTGTGCTTGTCACGATGACAGGTGTCAAAGTTCTGTAAAATCCGCATGATCAATCGTAACTTATGCTAAATAACTGTCTCTCTGTCTCTTATCCTTGTTTCAAGTAGTTTGGAATACCAAGGTTTTTTACATAGATCGTACCTACAAGCTGTTATGAGTATTATTTTAATTTAATTACTTCAATTTTGTAATGTTTGTTATAGCTTTACGATAAGAAATAAACAAAAATAATAAAAGGTAAATTGTTTGAACATTGCAACAGGTAACCTTCAAAACATGAGCGAACCGTCAATGACGAACTTGAACTCATTTTACAAATAAACAAATTTATGTTTTCAAGTTTTTGTACTTAGGTAGGTAATTACCAAGAGCATGTGGACAGTTCAGTTCTTGGGACTTTATATAATATACCTACCTAAGAGAGAACCGCTATCTTGATAGTTCTTGTAAGGCATTCAAGATTCTTGCCACCAACAGCAGATTTCAAGTGAAATTTTACTATAGTAAACGTGGTGTTGCGAGCAAGATAGCATCAAATGTGTTATTTCGTCGCCAAACGTTTCACAAATCCCGACCGAACTTCACTCTCTCGGATCTAATTTCAAAATATGTCGGGACGCTCGGCCAACCAGCGCTCGATGCGATTAGGCATGCGCATGACCGACCAATAAGGTTACAGGAGTATTTATAAACATTAAATAATGGCGGAATATGATTGTTTATATTATAATGCATGTTGGGTGTAGCAAGCACTTGCTGTTGCTGGGTACAACCGCCTCCCACGGAACTTGGCAGTTAATCTCACTTCCTCTCTTTAATTTATAAGAGAGAATGAGACAAAAGTGATGTTTCTCAGTTTGTGCTGTCACAGTAACTAAGCTTGCTAGAATACCTACGTCATGACCCGTTGAGGCGTATTGCAAGGACATGTTAACCAACTGAAATAAATGGATTTGTAGAATTGGAAAAAAATGGATGAGGAAAATAAATTTTTTTATTTAAGAAGTGAGTGTAAAATCTGACACGAAAATCACCAGTGTTTTTTATTTCAATAGGTAGGTAATAGGTAAAATATTTTAAAAATACTTGGGTACCTACCTACCAATTAAATTTTGATCCTTCTAAAACTTTCGAAACATGTCGAATATCCATGTTTCAAAGAACGTAAGTAACTACGATTTTCTAATTAATCTTAGATTTTAGTGAAACCCAACAATATTCTATTTGAAATCCCACAGTGCGCGCGGCCATATTTTTCTGCATTGTATGTAAAGCGTTGGCCGGGTCACGACACGTATTGCGCATGCGCCGGGTCAAATGTCAGTGGCGACAATGGCGGGAGCTCACCGGAGCTGCCGCTCGATAATTTGGAAGTTTGATAATTCAGGTAAGTATATCGTTATATTACAATCGTTTTTACCGTAGCTTTACATGCATGCTTTTGTGTATATGAAATTTACCTATGTAACTAACTACCTATAACTTAAGGTGAAGGCGCCTGTCTAACCCGCGAAATTCAAAATTTTCGAGTATTTTTATAGTTTATCCTAAATCTGAAAACAACAAAACATCATTTTGTGATTTGCGACAAACACAGTATGCAGTGCGTTTATTAATACATTTATTTTACTCTAAATATTATCACGGTGGATATGATACTAGTTAATCACTAAATATACAAAAATTGCCAGATTATCTGGATAGCTGTCGTTCTTGAAATGTTTTAGAGTAAGTTGGATATATTAATAAATGCACTGCACACGGTCTTTGTCGCGAATTACAAAATGTGCATTTTGAAAAATTTCTAAAAAACCTCAAAAAATTTGAACTTCGCGGGCTAGATGGGCGCTTTAACCTTAAGTAAGTATAATTATTCCAGTGTATGCTTGCCTCGCTCGCCTGCCATACCATGTTCTAGCCGTTGCGTAGTTAATATTCGTTTTACATGAAATAATTTAAATCTATCTAAATTCTATATTTTTAAGCCCGAGGTTAAAGGATTAGAATCGCTGTAAAAAAAGAAAGCATCGCCTTTTGACATGACTTGGCGGAAGCACTACCGTGACGTGACGAATATATTGTTAGACTTTTCTTTCTTGTTTTGCCGTAGCTATTGCTGATACCGCTAATATTGGCAATAGCAGTCTTTAGTCAATACGACGACGCCTTGAGCAAAGTCGCCAAACTTTTATAATGACGTCGAGACCCTTTTCATAGTGGCGTTGCGATGCTTTTATAGCAACATCACAACGTTTCAATAAAGGCTTCGCGACGCTTTTATAGCGGCGCGGGCGGCGTCGCGACGCATTTGGGTTTTACAGGAGCATCGCGATGCTTCAATAGAGGCGTCACGACGCCAAAGCGTTGAAAGAATCTAACTCGAATTATAACATTTTTATCGCTCCTCATTGGCTGAGGTTTACCGACAGAATTGGCTCAGATTTTTTTAAAAAAATCCGCAGCAACGGATAGTAAGTAGGTATTGGTTATAATGACTAGTAATCAGCACGACCCATGACAAGATATAATATAGAGGGACCGAATGAAACCACAAAACAATGTAAAAATCGTAACTCATTAACTATATCTACCTGCCAGGGGCTAGGCGCACGTTGGAATTAGATTGTACACAGAGCTATGATTACGAGTGTCAAGGCTTGCCCCCACATCCTCTGTTCTATGTCACCCTGGTACATGCAATTGTTATTAATTAGTATCTACTTAGTGGCACGCTAATACCTTCCTTATTCTTAAGTACTTTTAACTGCGGTTTTACATGTCTGGGCCTATGTTCTTCGGTTATAAAAAAGGTTATATACTTACCTACTATTGTTTTGAATTTCATTAGACTATGTTCAGCAGTTTTTGAGACAATCTCTATCAAAGTTTTAGTTCATACAAAATTTCACATCTAAATATGTACCAGGCATACCTATTTTGGTTAGTAGTAATATAATTATGAATATCGCCAGACTGGCACATCAATTGTATGGTCCCAAACTAAGCAGCGCTTGTACTATGGGTACCGTACAATACAATGGACCGGGGACGATCCCAATGACACCCAGACCAGGGCAAATACGAAAAGGCCATTTCCGAAATTTGCCACGGCGGGAATCGAACCCGCAACCGCCATGTGCAGTGAGCCGAGCGGCCTACGCTCGAATCACTGCGCCAAGTATTTATAATATTAGGTATTATTCAAGTATAAAAATGGTAACTACTTAATTTGCGAATATTTATCGTTATTTTACCCATACTCCTTTAACACTTAGAATAAAAAATTAAGATATAAATAGCTAAGTAGTATTATGTTAATGGACTACAAAAACTGCGTTTTTTCAACGCATTATTTTCACGAACTCAAAGCAAATAAGTGCAGAAGTTAGCTAAATCATGTTCAAAACAACATTGATTAGGTTATATATCAAACTAGCTGTGCCCCCGACTTCGTCCGCGTAGTATTTAACGTAACAAAAAATTCGGGATTATCGGGATAAAAACTATCCTATATGTTAATCCCGGTTATAAACTATCTGTGTTCCAAATTTCATTCAAATCCGTTCAGTAGTTTTTGCGTGAAGGAGTAACAAACATACATCCACACTCACAAACTTTCACATTTATAATATTAGTAGGATTGATTCATGTGCTATGAAACATCAGAAATTAGGAAGGAAGGTAAATACTTATAAATATTTGCAATCTTGCCAATATTTTTTAACCTAAAAACGCATTAATTAACTATTATGTAGATCGTAGTTATAAATACAATTTCCCAAAAGTAGCTTTAAATATTCCATTCATAAAGTAAGTACCTACGCAGTTTGTCCAAAGTGGCCCAAGATAAATAAAACCAACGGTTTAAATAAAAAGACATGAGCAACGGCCCTCCTACTTTCTCCTCAAATTGACTGATCCACCTTGGGTCAACATATTATGACATAAAGTCGACGTTAACCTCACGTTGGTGTTTGTCTCAGGACATTCCCACTTAATTCCTAGGGTGCTACTCTTAGCAACGATAATAATCGATATACCGTGACATTTGTGCGAATCCTACTCCCAAGTTTTTTACCGTCGTATCGATTAAATACTGAAAGAACGAAAATTTCGTATTGTTCGTTCAGTAAGTATAAGTAATCGATACGACGGCAAAATAAATGGAATTTAGAGTAGGACTCGACAATACGAATGTAACGATATATCGATTATCGTTGCTAAGAGTAGCAACCCTGGATTCTTATACCCATGTGCCGAGGTTGGTCACACGAGACGAACTAGGTACGTACTTATGCTATACAACGGCTTTGCAAGACTATCAGTCAGTATCAACGCAAGTTAGATATTGACGGTATCTTTTTTATAAGTATCACAAATTCTGCAAAAGAGCGTTCAACGCTTTGATAAATTCCTTCCTTTATCAAAGGTTCAACGCGCCTGGGGCCGAACTCTGTTAACGACTGTCAGTCGACTCGACTCACATTCGACTTGCAATACTTACGTCAAAACTGACACATCGCGTATCTGAATACGTCACTTTTTACTTTTTTTTTGGGACTGGTCCCGCCATACATTCCCACCGCTGCTGTAACTCCTGTGAACGAGGAGCGACAATGGTGACCAATAATGACGTCGAGTTTTGACCCTCGACGAGTCCTGGGGAAAAGTTAAATTGTCTTGGAACCCGCACTAATTTAATCGAAAGAAATTGAGGACTTGGAAGAAGAAAAAAATCGTCAATTTGACTATTATACTATAGAAAAAAAATTAAACCGACGTATTCATTTGACTGATGTTGAGCGGTTACCGTAGCATATAGATGCTTAAAATACCAAAGGCAATGCTCGCAAGTTGTTGAACTGAAGGGGTGTGGGTCATAGAGAGTGGAAGGGAGGAGGGTTAGGCTTCTCGCTCTCTCACTGATAATATGAAACGCAGCTACGATAGCTACTTTACGCGGATCTTCTGTGAGAGTGCGGTACTACCCTGGCCCAGGCAGGTATATTGACTACAGCTAGGATCTACCATACATCATTTCAAGTTTTTATTTTTAATTAGCTGAGCCCGCGACTTCGTCCGCGTGGACTTTAACTTAACAATAAAGCCCGCGCTCGCGTTCTGAGCACGCGCGACAGAACCCATTTTTTTTCGAAAATTAAAGTAGCCTTAGTTACTGCTTATAATATCAGCTATCTACCAGTGAAAGTCCCGTCAAAATCGGTCCAGCCGTTTCGCAGATTACCCGGAACAAACACACAGACAGCCAGACAAAAATGTTTTAAATCGCGTTTTTTTTATAGGTGCCGTATGTACTTTCATATGCATTTAGTGAAAAGGTGATACTTTGATATTACAAACAGACACTCCAATTTTATCTATTTGTATAGATGACCTATGTTGTTGGCCAGAGTGGCCATAACAACTTCACCCGGGCAGAGGGCGAGCGCAAGTGCGCTCCAGCCAGAGGGGCAGGGGGGCAGCTAGCTCAAGGGCGCCACAAGGGACACGACCTCGGCTTGGGCCGCTGCCAGGAGAGGTGGCGAGGGTAAATCTACCACCGGGTCGGAAATCATTTCAAGTGGTATTTGAGTATTTCTGCCTAACAGGATTTGCTCAGTCGAGATAATCCATCATTTTCCTCATACGTATATCCTTTATAAGCGAAACAGATTGGTTCCCCTACACATGTCCCTTCAATTGCAACCTTGATTATAAGCAGGTTCCGTATATTTTATTTTTAGCACAGTTTTCGACGTCTGATGACAAACACAAACAAAATAATTATCAAAAGACCAAACTCACAGAATGCGTTTTTCAAACATGGCTTGTTAATTGCTAGGAAGTTTATGCGATTTTTTTTATCTTGGTCGCTGCTAATTTTACAGATTATGTTGGTAAGTCTTAGGAGTGTCAAGGTATGTCTTCTTCCAAAAAAAGATGACTATTTTGTTTTTTTTTTGTTAGCTTAACGGCCCTGGGTACAAGCCCTTTTGAGCCTAAAGTTGACTAAACTAAGTCTGTGTTGCCATCATCGCCATGTTTTTCATGGTCGTACGTAACATATACGCAAGGCAGATATATTTTTTCTTAGATGTGTAATGTTTTTGTTGTATTAATGTTGAATTTACGGAACCCTAATGATGTTTAACCAAGAACCTGTGATTTTTTATACGCAATCATACGTGATAATTATGTCGAGACCATCAATCTGTTTGTCTCCCTTTTTCACATAAATAACGTGAACGGACATTATGTGTGTGTTGGCTACTCCATCTGTTTGTTTATAAATGATTCGTTTTCCACGATAACTATAGACAAACATTTTTATTAACATTATTATTAGGTTCTTTTATTGAAAATTGCATCACTCCAACCATGGAATGATGGTACCTTAGTATTTGTACAAGGAATAGTGTGTACAGTGACGACAGATCCGCGTTGGTAAGTGCCGCATGACGTCATCGGTAGTAATATAATACCTACCACACAGGTAAATACGGTTATAAATGCTGTAAGTAAATACGAATATTTAATTTATTGCAATATCAAGAAATATTCCTTTTTGTACAATTGTTGTGTTGATGGATACAATTATAATTGTTAGAGCTATAAAACTAGTATATGGTAACATCAATATTATAATAAATACTTCAGCATAATATACTAATTTAAAGAATACCTAACCAGTAAAAACCGTAAGCCGACTACACGAATTTAAGTATATTCACTCCGCCGATAGATAGAGCGAAAACTATATAGTTTTGACGTATTGGGAGTCCAGTGTGAGTCCAGTCGAGTGACAGCAAAGAGAATATAATAGAGACAGTGGTTAACAGAGTTGGGCCCCAGACTTCTTGGAGAACCTGAAAGTCATGTTTCATACGATTTTGATGATGAGGTGTCAATGGTTTTTTTTATTATGGACCGGGTGGCAAAGGCTATATTTTGAATACGTCAGTTTTGACAGTTATCCTATAGGAAAACCGCAAAAGTGACGGATTCAGATATCTGAATCCGTCACTTTTGCGGTTTTCATATAGGATAACTGTCAAAACTGACGTATTCATTTACGCGATTCGGATACGACCAAACACCTTATATTAGAAATTTTCGCTGCGCTATGGATACGAAAGATTTCCGTCTTCTTTTACATAATATGAATTAGAAGAAGGATGGAAGTACAGATATAGATTTAAGGTGAAGGCGCCTGTCTAGCCCGCGAAATTCAAAATTGTCGAGTAATTTTATAGTTTATCCAAAATCTGAAAACATTTAAGACAACATTTTGTGAATTGCGACAAACACAGTATGCAGTGCGTTTATTAATACATTTATTTTACTCTAAATATTATCACGGTGGATATGATACTAGTTAATCACTAAATAAACAAAAATTGCCAGATTATCTGGATAGCTGTCGTTCTTGAAATGTTTTAGAGGAAGTTGGATATATTAATAAATGCACTGCACACGGTCTTTGTCGCGAATTACAAAATGTGCCTTTTATTATTGTCAGATTTTGAAAAATTTCTAAAAAACCTCAAAAAATTTGAACTTCGCGGGCTAGATGGGCGCTTTAGCCTTAAATAGATAACGCAAATGTATATACTTAGCGTGTCCGAAAACCCAGACCAAGCTTCAAGGTTGGTCGCCGATAACTTACAGTCCTCGCGACTACAGTTATAAAAATATGAGTATGAGCGAGATAATCACTCGAGGGAATCGTAGCGGGCGGAGGGGCATCGGCGGCATCATTGTCTTTGAATCTGTTTGGATTTCCCGCCATCTGTGACGTCACAGTAGGTGTTAAATTTCAGAAACTTTCCGTCGACTACCTATGAATACCCCCCTGGCCTTGCAAAATTGCAATTGCAATCGTTTTTTAGGATCAAAAATAACTTCATGTGCCAATCTACTTGTCACAGATTTAAAAGATTAATTTAATTTTCCTGTTAACTTAAAATGTCACGGAGTACGTAACGAAACACGCATTTGCATTCATTTGCGCAAGTAAAAGGTTTATTTTCGTCGAGAGCCGCCACCGTTTTGACACCAACATAAAGAAAAAGTCTCCTATGACGTAGGTTGGTACCCACAGACAACTAATTGCCGCTACTGAAATGGCGTACTACTTTGATGGCTTTTTGTATGACGTTCGGAATTTAAACTTCCTCAATCTGTTGTACCCATGCTAGACCCTAGCTAGACCCCTTATTACTTATATATTCAAAACTAGCTGTGCCCGCGACTTCGTCCGCGTGTAATTGAACTTAACAAAAATTTCAGGATCATTCATCCCCTATTTTATCCCCTTGGGGGTAGAATTAATCAAAATCCTTTCTTAGCGGATGCCTACGTCATAACATCTACCTGCATGCCAAATTTCAGCCCGATCCGTCCAGTGGTTTGGGCTGTGCGTTGATAGATCACTATGTCAGTCAGTCACCTTTGAGTTATATATATTTAGATTGCAAGGTATTTTGCATGGCGCATTACCTACCACAAAAAATAACCTGATGGGTTTATTTCTAAGATTACATGATTCGCTACCATCCAGCTGTGGCTGTCAGCCTTCAGAAAAGGTTTTATACCATCAGAATATTATTTTAGGGGTAGGTAATGTCTACAAAATCTTTAGCATTTACTTATGTAAATGCTAAAGATGTTATGCGTCATTTAAAATATCGCATATTATTAAAATAAGACCTAATAATATCAAAGCGACATTTCCTGCGCCGCAAGATTCGACTCTTATTTCAAGTCACTGAATGCCCGTTTTCCTCAACGGTGTTTGGTCATGATTTTAATTGCACGCCACACTTTCACACATACACGCGATATTATGCATAAATATTATCTAGGACACAGTATTAGGGTACCGCTAAGTAACAGTTGCAAATGAGCTTAAAACAGGGAGCCCAAGTCTGTTAACCGCTCGGATCTCGCTGGACTTTTACTTGACTTTCAAAACGGCAGTTTTGACAGTTTTTCGTAACGCACGTGCCCACTAACAACTACCTTAAGGTGAAGGCGCCTGTCTAACCCGCGAAATTCAAAATTTTCGAGTATTTTTATAGTTTATCCAAAATCTGAAAACATTTAAGACATTTTGTGATTTGCGACAAACACAGTATGCAGTGCGTTTATTAATATATTTATTTTACTCTAAATATTATCATGGTGGATATGATACTCGTACTAGTTAATCACTAAATATTACAAAAATTGCCAGTTTTTTTGGTTATCTGTCTGTATGTATGTAGATGAATTCCTACAATTTATTTAACATAGACCTATAGCCGATTACCTACAATAATACTTAGATCACTTTTTCACCAATTGGCCCTAACCCCCTTCCTCCCGCCTTCTATATAAGTCACGTAGTTATATACGGAACCACAAAACACTGTTACACTCAATAACATGAGTTAATGTGACATTTCAACAGACCCAGCTTCCTTAATATCGAGTGAGTTATTCCCCGCGCAGTTTACATAACCTCGGTTCGAATATATAATAAATACCTGCAACTGTTGTTTTAGTAATACTTGAATAATTGCTTAATATTGCTATAATAATAAGTTAACTCAAAATAGTATTTATTCAAGTAAGCCAACACAGCATTTAAGAATACTCGGAATCTACCACCGGTTCGGAATGCTGCTTCAACTGAGCAGATCCGGCACGAAACTCAATGGTTACCTAATCTTCTGCTATAATAATAAGTTAACTCAAATTAGTATTTATTCATGTAAGCCAACAAAGCATTTAAGAATACTCGGAATCTACCACCGGTTCGGAATGCTGCTTCAACTGAGAAGATCCGGCAAGAAACTCAATGGTTACCTAATCTTTTCAGTGAATAAGATATGGTATACATTCTCTCTATTGTCACTAAATAAGTAAGTAAATAATAATCAAATGTTACTCCGATTAAGATTTTTAAACAGGTAAGCTAGTTTAGTGAGTTGTGCATGTTTAGCTCCGCACACTTTACATCAATTGCAATGTTTATAAATAAAGAAGATAGGTACCTAATTGGTGGAGCGTTATGATGGTACTTGAGCAGGTATGATGTCTCGAGAGTTAGACTAACATTTGCTATGGAGGACCATAAAATGCCATGGAACATATAAATAAAACCAGAAGCGGCTTTTCTTTGACTGTCGTCGAAACGTTTTATCTGCTGTCTGAAATAAACTTCTGCCTCCAAGACAAGGCCAGGCTTATCAAAACACTTGAGAATCGTCCATTATAACATTATTTTGCAACGCGATTGTAACCACAAATGTTTCATGTAAATGATCTCATAAAACTAATGACACCCATTTGCACACTCAATCATTTCACAAAATAATCTCATTATCGATAACTAGCGGCCCGCCCCGGCTTCGCACGGGTACATTGCGGTTACATTATTCGAGTTTTAGTAAGGATCCCAATTTTTTTTTTAATATATATATAGCCTATGTCACCCGGGGGTAGTGTAGCTTCCCAACAGTGAAATAATTTTTCAAATCGGTTCAGTAGTTTCGGAGCCTATTCATTACAATCAAACAAACAAAGTTTTCCTCTTTATAATATTAGTATGATACTTCGACCGAGGATGCGCTGTGCTAGCAAGCGGTGCCGGCAGCGAAGATACTTCCACCCGGTGCTTGATTAACCATAAAGCAAGAGTAGCAATTGCTACGGGCCCCGCGCGAAAGGGGGCCCCGCATATGTTAGTTTCTTATCAAAATTATTCTATACTAGCTATGCCCCCCGACTTCGTACGCGTAGTATTTAACGTAACAAAAATTTCGGGATTATCGGGATAAAAAGTATCCTATATGTTAATCCCGGTTATACACTATCTGTGTTCCAAATTTCATCCAAATCCGTTCAGTAGTTTTTGCGTGAAGGAGTAACAAACATACATACATACATCCACACTCACAAACTTTCACATTTATAATATTAGTAGGATAGCCAGAAAATCTCATCTCTGGCTTTTTGTACTTGTCGAGAGCCTAACAGCGCCTATAGTAATTTACTAAATGCCCACAAAATTGTAACCTATAAATGGCAAATAAACGTATAGACTATTGATTTGTTTTTTTACCACTTTATACTTAAGAACCCATAATAGATCAAGGGCTCTTTGAAATAATTTGCTACGGGACCCGCGCTTGCTTAATCCGGTACTGCTTCCACCAATAAAATCACTTCATGCGACCGCACCAATAGGATTGTATACATTGAAAAAATCAGCCAATCAGAACACATCATTGCTTTTCCTGGTTGTTTTTTAACAATTTTATAGCTCTACCGGCTACTCTCCGCAGCTTCACTAGCGTTTTTTCAGAATGTCGAAAATACATCTACCGGGTCCAACTTAAAAGTAATATCCCAGTAATAGTAAGTAACCTACTCACCTTCAGGGCCCCAACTCTGTTAGCAAATGTAAACGCAATAGAAACGCAAACGCGACCGTTTTTTTCGATAGCTTGAGCCAAAAATATCGTACTCTACTAGCGCCTCATTTGCGCCTGGTTCATGGCATCGAGCGTTTGTTTTTAAACTAGTTTTGCCAGGCCTTAAAGTTTTAAGTTTTAGTTATCGTACAGCGTCATATGTTGGTTTCTCAACCCCCCTTATACCCCCAATACCTTTGGTATTCTATTGGCAGAGAGAAATGATACCTACCTATTAATACTTAATCTATAAATCTGACTACAAACTAGTTATACATAGGTACTTGGTTAGGTTGTTCAACTTTTCGATAAATATTCATTTAAGGACTTTATCGAGTTGGATTTTATACGATTTTCGTACTTTTTCATGTTGATATTGTGTACATTTTTGCTTGTTCAAGACTTTATATTTAAGATTCCAAGGTTAACCTGTATCAAAGGGTCACAGTCCGGGCACTTGTCTAAAAATATAACATGTATCTATATCTACACGCTCACTAATTATGTAAATTATTAAGAAATACCTCAAAGTTTCGCGTTTTTACATAAGTAGGTAACTATTTTAATACAACTAAGTTGGCGAACAAGCATGCGATCCGGCTTACGTTAAGTAGTTACGGTAGATTATAGAGGCTGGCAATACCAAAGATGCCGACCTGAAGGAGACTGTAAGTGACATAATTAATACATATTATAATTTGCCAAGGAGGTAAATAATTATCAAATAAAATCCCAATAGGTTACTTACTCATCCACAACCCTAACTATTATTTCCAACTTTAGAAACACCTATAGGTATTAAGTGCGAAATTTCACTACGTCAAAAGGCCTTGTACTCTAATTATAGCACCTGGCCCTGCCCCCCGTGTCAAATGTACAACTAAGTGATTGTAAACACATCTAATGGTGCTAGCTTAGTTGTTTGCGAGCAAGGGTCAGAGATTAAGATTACGGGATGATAACTTGTTGCAGAGTGTGTTTTGTTCTTCACAATTATAAGTCACGGGTAGGGTTACCAGATCAAATAATCTGTTGCTATCTATGGTTTGGTAACGTATTTTTTTCAAATATTTCTTGTTGCTATTTGAATTTATAAAAATCCTTCTAGTTACAGATTTTCCATATTTCCTTGACAGACGAACAAAATTCCGGGGAGTTAGATTCTATAGCATACCTAGATAATCACCGCCAGTGTATAATCATGCCCACATGTGCTTCGTAACAGTGGTAGCTCGTCAGCCGTCTGAAATTGCCGAGCAGTAGCGAGCAAAACACGACAGGTGACGCCCACAACGATAATTCTTTAGGATTTACCGCACTTGTGGCTAGACCATGAGATATCGTTTAAGGATATAAATAATTAAACATTGCCAGAATACCACTAGATATATGGTATGGTACCAAACTAAGCAATGCTCGTGCAAAGTCGGGAAACAAGCTTGCGACCCGCCTGATGTTAAGCTGTTTCTGACGCCAATATTGGCGGATAATAATAAAGCGGAGCGTTTGAAACGTAATCGCGAGCGTTTGCTTTTCTATTACGATTTGAGTAGCTAGCGTGGTTAGGTCCCTGAAGTGGAGTGGGACAGCAGAAGGGGAGGAGAGGGGGTGCTTGAGCTTTTCTGGAATGGAATTTAGAGTAGGATTCGACAATACCAATGTCACGATATATCGATTATCGTTGCTAAGAGTAGCACCGCAGCCCAGTCAAGCCAGACCGTATAACAGCTCAAGTCAATTTACAACAGCCCGCAACTTATGAGCAAGACCAAAAATATTTCTAGATGTATGTACCTTTAATTAGTGGTTATTTAACAACATAATTGTTTTCTTATATTTACGCGAATACTATACATTGAAATAAAACTATTTTTACGGATTATATCGCCTTTATTTACTTTTTATGTTCCCGACGTTTCGGTTGATTTACAGCAACCGTGGTCACGGGGGGACTGAGGTGTTAGACGTCCTGATGTCATAGTCAAAAACGTGTTAAAAACTTCGGGAACATAAAAAAGTAAATAAACGCGATATAATCCGTAAAAATAGTTTTATTTTAACAACATAACTTTGCATCAATAACACACGCTACGCCACATAGCTTCCGTGAACCTTTAAAAAGTTGGTAGTTACTTGAGTAACTGTATCTAATTAAATTCGGTTACAATTCAACGTTACCTTCAAACACTGACTGTAATAAAAAATAAACTAGAATTGTAATCGTAAATAGGCCAGCTGGTAAATCAATGCATATCAAAGTGCGTGCAGGCAGACCGATCGCGAGCGCATGATCGAACGCATTACAATTACCTACAGCTAACTATTCGTATATAAGTACCTATCTGTTAATATTTGGAATTTTATACAAAATATAGTAAAGCAAATCCGTACTCAAACTCAAAATCGTTTTTAATCATGTAAGCCAACAAAGAATTTGTGAATAGTCAGAATCTACCACCGGTTCGGAATGCTGCTTCCACCGAGAAGATCCGGCAAGAAACTCAATGAATGAAAGATGATGTACATTCTCAGGAACAGCAACAGAATGTGAGCAGGCAACACTAAATAAGTCATTTAATTGTCACTATATAAGGTATCATTGGAAATCAAATTGCGCTCAGATTTGGATATTTAAATTAGGAATTACTTCGTGAAAATCGGATGGTCAGTCATTCAAAAGCTATTGCGGTTTAACATTAAACATTAATTTTGAAGAAGGTTAAACATTAATTTTGAAGAATCTCGCGTGAGATTAGGGGAAGGTTGAGGGAGTTGCAGAAAATCTTACAATATCTCACCAGGGGGAGGGGGGGTCGAAACATTCTCAAAATTGCCTCAAGTAATTAATGAACGCCCCCTAAGTCTTTATACACTAATCCCAATTTTGTTGGCTTTACAAAACTAAATAGTATAGGTATGTGGCCATTGTCCAGCAATATTCTAATTGTTGAATTATCGCCATGTGAAGACAACAAGTTGGCAACACTAGCCTACAATATTAACCCACATTCAATGAAAACCAAACAGCTGACACAGACATGCGAATATGAGACCCGCATAGTTAATTAAGGTATTGTTATAATTGCAACCATCTGTGGCAACGCCGCCATTTTTTTATTGCAGCTGTCAAAACAATGTCAATAGTGTCAATATTTACGCAAGTCCACAGTTTGCAAATGGCAATGTATGAGGTGCATGGCGATTGAGAAAAAAATAATGTTAGCATCATTTAAATATTTCTCCTAACTTAACTCCTAACTCTACTTAGGTAACTCTTCTTATCTAAATATATATAACTCAAAGGTGACTGACTGACTGACATAGTGATATATTAACGCACAGCCCAAACCACTGGACGGATCGGGCTGATATTTGGCATGCAGGTAGATGTTATGACGGAGGCATCCGCTAAGAAAGGATTTTGATAATTCTATCCCCAAGGGGATAAAATAGGGGATGAATAATCCCGAAATTTTTGTTAAGTTAAATTACACGCGGACGAAGTCGCGAGCACAGCTAGTTACCTACATAAAAACACACAACCAAGCGAGTACTTTAGTTAGTTACAAAAATAACCTTTAATGTTACAAATAACCACAATTATGTTTAAGAATAGTTTAAAAACAATATCATTATTTTCTTGTTTCTGGAAAACAATACAAAAATTAGATTTCTAACGACAGCATCCCATTATCTTTTGCGAAATATTGAAAACAATGGTAGGTAACTTATTTTAAAGAGTTGCAAGTCCAATTACAATTTTGAAAGAGGTCAATAATGTCTAATGACATAATCTACTTACGAGTAGGATATATAAAATTCTCGTGTCACAATGTTAGTAACCATACTCCTCCGAAACGCTCGACCGATTTTTATGAAATTTTATATGTATATTCAGTAGGTCTGAGAATCGGCTACTATATATTTTTCATACCCCTAAAAGACAGGATAACGTCTGTCGGGTCAGTTAGTTACCTTATAACTGTCCAGCCTCTAGCTAGAGGTGGACTGCGAAGCCTCTTATCTGATTACCTACATATCGTAGAGTTACCTTAGGTGGCATATTGCCCTTTCATATCCTTATCTCAGCTCTCCCCATATCAAGATTTCAGCAACTAGTCCGGCCACAGGTCGTCGTCCTGTCCACATGGGAAAGCCACAGCGAAAACCACCTACATCTCACAAATAAGCGAATCCCATCTAGGTGTGAACAGACTGCAATAAATAACGATCATTTATTGACAATTTGGTACACTTTCTCTTTTTTTTTAAGTGCGAAAGTTCTGATTTCACCCTTTGCATTTTAATGCTATAGTTATATCTATCGGAATTCCTATACGTGTCTTACATAAGGTTAAGAGTAATTGGCTCACTAGCTAACTAGTTATTGTCCCTCGTGAACGTGGAATGGTCATCAGCTCTCTTCCGTCCTCAATTTCACAAGTTTAGGGGCGGATTTTCGTAAAATCCTCCATTGGCGAACCACTGGAGAGAGAGATTTGCATGGTATTCAGGTTGAAACATTTCCGTGTGACTTGGCCTACCACACATCTCTTCGGTAAGTCAGGAACTACAGTGGTGGGACGTTTTGGCGGGATGTCGGCCCGTGTTATTAAATCTATCTCAAGTCTGAAAGTGGGGTTAAGTACGCTTTTAACATATCCTTGTATAGATATAGCTATGATATAAGAATGACATTTTCAAGATCGCTTCAGGATTGAGATCGATTTATTAAAAAATTACGGTCAATCGATAATCGATAGCTGTGGCTTTTAAGACGAATTGCCTTATGCTTTTCCCTCTTATGCTTTTAGGACGAATAAATAAATTGAAGACATAGTACCTAATAATAAGAGATTATTATTAAAACTTCTGAGAAATTAATGAATGGGGTGTATTAGGGATCTACCTACCTAGGCTATATTTAAATTTGCTAATACCTATGTATTTTGTTACAAGGCTTAAGCGTATTTTTTACGAGACCGTAGAAATGAACGGGCCGTAATGTGTAATATTTTAATAGCAACTTCACAAAAAGTTTACCAACTGCGTTATAGCTCACATTGACGTAAAAACAAACATGGCGTCAAGTAGCCCAAAAACCAGTTTCACAAACTACTATCACAGTATAAACCGTGCAGAAAGTTAACTTTGCAAGGTATATTTAAAAAGTCGACTTATAACAATTTTTATGTGGATTTCGTAAAAGGCTACTTTCGAAATGGCGATCACCATGGACAATCTAATGGCACTATTATTTGCGGCGACGACGCGCTGTTTTATGCAAATTACTGTTATAAGCCAGTTTTGGCCCTAAGCTGGGTAAAATCCCAGTCCGGTCCATTTGCTTGACGTCCACTTCACCAAAAAGGCGGTAATGTCTAATTAAAGTTCAGCCGTTGAAGTTGAGCGCCAAGTAGGCATGGCACATTTCATTGGTAGCTTGTTAAAATTCATATGAATTTGGTTTTCACTCTTCACATATGCTACTAACCAATGTAGTAACAGTGAAACAGATGTAGTACTTTCAATGTGTTTATGGTAAGGGGCCCCGCTGAAAAGCTGTCAACTTTTATGCAGGAGGACTACTGTGTGACTATTGTAATTTTTTTTCGTGATTCGTCTAATGTCACTGCCGTTACATATAAAGAGCGAAGGGGACAGTTTTCAAAAATCTTATAAATGTCGCCACGTAGAACATGTAGGCGTCTAGATAAGTACATACTTACATAAAAACTTTGTCACTGAACTACTGACGACACCTGCACAGGACGCACAGAAACCTTACACAACATACGTATACAATAAAAAAAATATTTCTTTTTGTTACAGGTACCTACTTGAAATACTACCTATTAACTTGAACACTGGCAGTTTGGCGCACGGACTCAGATACTTAGACGCCAGAAAGCGTCTATTAACCACTCCCGCTCCAACGTCATAATACGCTCCATGTGTCAAGCCTCGCTGTCACTTTGCCTGCCCGCGGTGGTAAATGTCATGACTCGTAAAATACCCTCTCATTCAAATTCTATTGCTATTATCGTCTTTCTGATGACTGTTTAGTTTCTTGGACAAATTGGCATTATGTTACAGAATAAACAATCATTTTATTACATCTCATGAATTATAAATCATCTGTTGAAGTCAGAGTACGGGATAAAATTGCATTTTTGTTGTATTATGTAGGTTTCTGAAATAATCACAGTACTAATTGACACGAAATTTAGATTTATTATAATGGATATACATACAATAATCAAACAACAGCATTTTTTTTACATATCTTATCGAAGAGATTTATAATAATCGAACACAAAGTACACAGTGCGCGCGGCCGCGCTTATGCAATTGCGTAGTTCAACGCATGAATGTTTATATCGTAATCAGAGTCTTGACGTGTTGTGTATAAGAGAAAATATTATTAGAATACCCTGCAAACACTTATTATCTAATTTCCATACATGATTTGAAGAAATATACCACTTTTATTCACTAAATTCCGCGATTTCTGGCACAAGGGAACAAATCGAAGGATATTTTTGACAGCTGTTATTTTCCATTATCACCCGTTATTGGAACTTGCAAAATGTAAAACATAAATCAAAACAATATTGCTCTTCTAATGTAATACACTCTTGCTGACGTTTTATAGAAATAAACAATGATATGGCCCTTCTAAGGTGACCCTTTTTTGTTATGGTTTTGATGTTTTGATGTCGAACACTCATACACTCCGTAGTGATGGGGGGCGCGCCGCTACGATGCTTGTCGATAAGCTGACTGTACGAAAGAGCGTTTCTGAACCTACTAATGAATAAATTATATTGTACATTTATAAAAGTATTTGTTTTGCGTACTAGGGCTTGCATTTTCAGTATTCCAATAATAAGGGAGGCTTTATTCGAATATTCGCCTATTCAATTTATAATATTATATATTTTTGATGATCATATTTTAGCTAATATTTATTAACAAATATAATAATAGTTTATCATTGATGGTACAATGTCATTAGTTATTCCTGCGTCTACTACTAATATATCGACAATGGAGTGGTTTAAAATGTCAATCTAAATGCTAAAGGCGATTGAAGGCACTATGGAGTTAAGAATTAGACTTAGATTTTCTGTGTATGAACAAAAATATAAGGTTTTCATTTAAGTTACCTATTTTCTCCGACGAACGGCTTAGGTGTAAATTACGATTAAACTCTTTTTTAATTCATTAAAAATCTTTACAATACTTTTATGTAACTTCAGTGTGCGTGAGTTCGTAATTGTTCTCCTACTAAACGGCTTGACCTACTTTTCTAAATGACGTGCATAAGTAGACCAGTTCATAAACTGTAATATGTTTGTTGATATAATATCTTAGATCCTATTGCTCACAGTTTGATTTGAGAAGGAATCGAAGTTGAAATCTGCTAAACATTTTTAGTCCGGGCTGTATTTACTAATATATAAGCCCTCTTCATATTGAATTATCCTGATTGACTGACTGACTCATCGAACACAAAATTTTGACTATATTTTATAACTTAGGTACCTAGGCAATAAGAAACGATTTTTGAAAATTTTTGCACTTAGGGGCAATATGGCAGTTTATTTAAAAATCTAATGTATTTCGAATTGTTGTAAAAGTGTGTAAAGTTTATATGCTCACATATTTGCACAAATGTACCTATACATTTTACACATTCAGTATTATTCGAATACTGAAAATGGCCGAATATTCGGGGTATTCGGTTGTGGGCAGATGCTAGTGCCTAACAAAGTTGTCTGTGACTTGAAACTTTTACTTAAATTCAATAAAATATATTTTTTTTCACATATTTCCTGTTTTTTTCGTATAGAGTTAATAAATATACAAGGTATTATTCACTTATCATGTTAAAGTTATTATTATAATAAATAAACAACAGTATTCTCAAATATTTACATATTCATTTTTGCTACTATTTGAATAATTCGAATACCATCTTAAAAATGTCTAATATTCGAATATCTAAAATCATCGAATATTTGCAAGCCCTAGTGTTGACTCGCGGGCGGCAGAGCTGGAAGGACCTGGCGAACCTCGCGCCAAGGAGGTGGAGGCGGATCTGTAAAATAAAAAAGTAAATGTAGGGCGATCTGAAATAATAAACACAATTAACAATTAGTTTACACAATAATTCAAAAGTAATAAATAAAAGCACAAAAATACTAAACTATTCAAATATACTTACATTTTGACCTGGTGGAGCCAACTCGTACCCCTCCGCCTCCTCCAGGTTTTCAAAATATACCGCCTCGACGTCGAGGTACTAGGGTTCTTCGAACTCACTGCCCTCCGAGTCGCGAGTCCGCTAGGAGGCTTAGAATGTGCTCCGGCACCACGAGTTCCCCCACATTCCAATTGGCCATTTCCTAAAATACATAAAAGACGGTAATGAAAATATAAATAGTAGTAGGTGTCATTGTTTTTTTCCACATATTATTGAATCACTAGCTGAGCCCGCGACTTCGTCCGCGTGGAATTTAACTCAACAAAATAGCCCTCTCGCGCATTATGAGCCCGCGCAACAGGACCCATTTTTAAAAATTTTGATTTTCTAACATAAAAGTAGCCTCAGTTACTGTTTATAACATCAGATATCTACCAGTGAAAGTCCCGTCAAAATCGGTCCAGCCGTTTCGGAGATACTCTTTAATTTCATGTGTTTTTATTTTTTGACGCGGAACCCTAATTATTTTTCTAAAATTAAAGTAGCCTAAGTTACTTTTTATAACGTCAGCTATCTGCCAGTGAAAGTCCCGTCAAAATCGGTCCAGCCGTTTCGGAGATTACCCGGTACAAACACACAATTTTTTTAAATTGCGTTTTTGCTATAGGTGTGGTATGTACTTTCATATGCATTTAGTGAAAAGGTCTTATTTTGATATTACAAACAGACACTCCAATTTTATTTATTTGTATAGATTACATTACTATTCAAATAAATCCGAGAATCAAAATAATCGTTTATCGATAATTTTATCGACATGACCACGCACTACTGGGTTAGCTCAATACAATGGCTGACATACGCGGAAATGTCACTATTGGAACTATTGACTTTAGGAACTAAAAGTCAATTACTTACTTTTTATAAACTTTAAATTGGAATTGGATATTTGTACACAAAACTGTTGAAATCTACCAAATATTATTGAAAATATGAATAATAACTAGTTATTACGCTATTATGTACATCATAAAGCCACTAATTTGTAGCAACTCAATAAAAAAAAACATTCAAAGTGTGGCAGAATTTCTGCCGAACTCGTACAACATTAGAATTGTTGGTTCAAAAAACACGTTTTCTGGCATTGTTTTATCAAAACTAATATCTGAGTACTTGAAATAAATACATATAATGAAAATAAAGCCACTTACCGGTAAAAAAACACAAATTCACACCACAGAGTATACAAGGGTAAATAGTAGATTCACACTAAAAGAGAGTCATTAGCGGGAGGCCGTGACAATTTTACGCGCGCGAAATGACTGAAGAATGAAACTTGATTTCTGGCCGATCACAAGCCACGATATTTCTTTTATAGCTAATTATGGTCGTGGAAAATAATGCCACATCAGAACCAATTTGTTTCAATCCAAAATACATCATAATATCTAACTAGAAAATTGAATATTGAAAGCTTGTCCAGCCGACACCAATTGGTGTCGGCGAGGCTCAACGGTATGGGCGCTAAGACACCAATTGGTGTCCGTGAGGCTCACCACGTTAATTACCTTACACAAAACCAGAGTCAGCTCGCCTCTATTAACATAAATAAACAGTTTTTGTTGAAGATTATTTTATAAGCTTTACGATGCTTTGGTAAAAAATAAGACGCTAGATCCGTGTGGCGAAAAAACTTGGAATTGGCTCCATCTTATGTTAAAATTGAGGGAATTAAAGGTGTTTTTTATCGTGTTAAGCATTGAGCATTAAGGGTGTTGGCACACCAATCGATAAACTATCTATCTATGTTAGAACGAGATGAGTCGACATCGATCAGTAGTTTCTGCATAGAGCATCAGCATCGTTCGATCATAGATCGATGGGTTTGTCAACACACTTATAGCATCTAATATTTGTATGTAACATCACTGTAGATGGTACACACTACCGATTTCCGGGTTCCGTACCTATTCTTAACCAACATAGGTATGTGTGGGTAAACAACGTATGAACTTCTTGGTTTATTTAAAGACCCAAGGACCCAATAACCTTAGAGTAACTATACTGCTTTGTATGGTGCTGAGTATAAGTACCTAATCGCTTGGCCTCATAAGGTACAAAGTTACGCGAAGGTCTAGAATTACAAAGTAAAATCTGGATAGTTTCCTCTGCCTGAACTGGATTGTGATTTTGAACTTCGTCATTCAAGAACAAAATTTGTTAAGAAGTTTAGCGATGTTATTTTTTTATGTTTACATTTTGTATTATGTAAGCACAGTCATAGTGATGACTGCCCAGAGATAAATAGATTATGCATGAATCACAATACGATAATATTAGCATGTGCTACCTACAACAACATTATCAATCTTATCTATGGACTTTGCGCTGCATAGTCTTTGGGGGTCCAAGTCCGAGTGAAATATCGATAAATTATCAATATAAATGAAATATACCGGATCCTTTTTTATTAAAATTTATCGGTGTAGTATCGTTGCATACGATTTGCTGTTTTAACATAGAGTAAAAAAACTTAAAAACTTTTTTTATGTGGGTAAGTAATTGCTTTGTCTTTTGAGCCAGTTAGCAAATCAGACAGAGATGAGTTTATCTATTTTATTAATGAGAAAAGGCGACATCGCGCCTTTTCCTCGACGGCATAGACAGTGGATAATATTTTAAAATATTTTAACTACTTTTCAATGTTATTATAGAAATAACTTTTAGATAAATACTTGCTTACTGGCTGGCTATCATATTATACATTTATCTAATCAGTGGCTTACACAAACCCGCGATCAGTTCCGTGAAGATAGATACACCTAAATATACTCCTGACATGCGCCCGGCCGCGCCGTAACATACAAATATTCATGAGTACTTTTTTCTACAAATCATTATAAAATCATAAATATGAAATAAATTTATCTAAATAAATATTTTTTATATACATACTTACTTCATTGCTGCAATACTGCCTAGGTGTAGCTGTACTCTAACTAATACTATACTTCGGCCAAGGAGAAGCGATATGAAAAATAGTAGATTTATTAATTAAATTAGTTGCTTTTAAAGTTTCGTCTTCATTATTTTTTTATTAGGACATTTAACATTGCGCTTTCCGACACAGAATGAACAACGTATTTATAAACTGGCCTTCTAAATGTTGGCGAGACTGGCGGTTACCCCCATTAAACAATATTATCATTTCTTATTAGTTCTCGGTGGTCATCGAACAGATAGAAAGGTACACTTTTCTAGAATTAAATTTTGGGTTAACAGTTAATTATTTTGACGACTTCTGTGATGTTGATTATGATACATTTAGGCAGGTCATTAATAATACGTATGTAGGTACGCTCACTCTTATTAATAGCAACACAAATTGATTAGACATTTTGCTGTTTTTGTACGGACAAAATATTCAATACTTAATTTTAAAAAAATACAATCTAGCTGAAATTATTTTTAAAAATCTAATTTCCTTTTTTTAAAAATCTGCATTGAATAGTTTCTGTTCACATGATGAGGCTCGATAGCCCCGAAGCCACGGACCGAGAAGATATTTATCTGGTTATAAATAAAGATTAGATTCACAAAAAATATTTATTTATATTTATGCAATTAATTTTATGTATTATATTATAGTAATAAAAGTTATTAATGTCTCTTTTATATACTTAGTACAAAAAGTTAAACGATTTTTTCAGTTAACTAAGTGTTTTGCATGGCCAAAAATTTAAGATATTAGATCTCGCTCTATGCAGTCACCTGAATAACTCACTTGCCCCATCTAGTTGATTAACGAGATAACTTTTTCACAGTGGACATAACAAAGTAGTCATCTTACGCCATCTGGTTGATTTTTGAGATAACTTATTCACAGTGTACATTACAAATTAGTTAACAAAATTGCTAGCATATGTCTGGAGGGGGCATAACGTTTTTCTAGCGTGACGATATCATATCTTCATTTGACGCCTACCGCAAGCCACGTGCCTATTGAATTATATATATATGGATTTATGGATCAAAGCATTACGGAGCGTGTACAAATTGTAGATATGTTTGATTTGAATTAAGTAGGTACCTACCCAGGTATTCTTGTCTATGGTCAATAAAAAATATTGGTTTATAATAGGTAAGCAGTGATAGCCGATTGGTTCAGCACGCGTCATCCGGACATAAGGTCCTGGGTTGATATCCCGACTCGCACCTATAGTTTGTTCGAAATCTGTGTGCGATCATTATTTCAATACGATTATCACTTGCTTACGGAGCTTACGGTGATGGAAAATCTTTGAAAATCTAACCAATTTTAGAACGACACGTGAAATTCTTCAGCCGGCACTGGGCCAGCGTGATGGATTATGACCTGAATGTCTCTCGTATCGAGAAGAGGCCAGGAGTTCCCACACGTCGAAAGGGCTAAATTATTATTATGTGAAGTATAAGCACCTATATTTAGGTACTACCAATGATCGTAGATGTCAATTTAATCGAACTAAAAAGTACCTAAGTATGATTTCCGAATTCACTCCTTGGCCCAATAAAGGGCATCTTTGAGTGTTTCATTAACGCAAGCAAGTATCAACTTACATAATTATCACTTGCTTAATGTGAAGGAAATATCTTGAGGCCTGCGTGACCTAGAGAGCTTAAAAAAGTTTAAAAGTCACTTATGAATTAATTTTTGACCTCAACCAAAACAGTAATGGCAGTAATATAAAAAAACCAAGTCTCGCAACCCAGTTCTTCTACCGTAAAAAGTTGTGAGATCCATGTTATACCAAGTCGGTTACTTTATTTATTCCCTAATTAAGGGACCTTAACTAATTAGCAACCTAACAACATAATAGTGACCATTTAAATATTAAAAATCTCTTATGTTTTAAATTAAATAGATGGACTCGGCAATCGCACTAAACAATCTTATTTAATATAATAATAATTATGTATTACTTGTGAGATAAATTGTGTTTTAATGCGATGGCCAAGTCAATCTATTTTATTTTAAACATAAAATATTGTTCATACTTATTGATATGAGTCAGTCACTATAAGATGTTGTTAGGTTAGCTAATTACCTAATTACTTAAGACAGGAGGTCCCTGGTTTTATTTGCAAGGTTTGTTTTAGATGGCATTATTTTTTTAAGCCAGCATAAAATAAGGGTAAAGTTGCCTTTATTCGCAAACCTGATCACTGCCGGCTAAGGAAAAATCATTCAACATTCTCAAACAACTTTCGCATCATTGCTGATACTTATTTTGTTTCAAGGCTCAAAAGAGGCAAATGTCGCTTTTAACGCCAAAATAAACGTAGCCATTTAGGAGGTCATTGGGTTTGATACAATCAATAACAGATTTGGTTCACCACTTCATATAACGTGTACTGAGTCCATGCTCAAGCCTACAATTATTTCCAAGAAAATTGACAATAAAATATATGATTTGTTTCAGATTTCCAATCACAACACCGTATACTTGTAACTTCGTACCTAAAGTTTGGAATGCACCGAGGCTGGTCCGGAACATTTGATTCGACCCCTATGGGAAAGAAAATTGGGCGGGTACTCTACCAACTCATTCAAAAAATCCAGGCGTGTTGGTGTATTGAGCGTTCAAACTCAACTCAAACTCAAAATTATTTTTATTAATGTAAGCTAACAAAACAAATCAGAATCTACCACCGGTTCGGAATGCTGCTTCCACTGAGAAGATCCGGCAAGAAACTCAATGGTTACTCTTTTCTATATATAAAAGATGGTGTACATTCTCAGGAACAGGCAACGCCATTGTCACTAAATAAGTAAATAGTAATGTTTCTACAAATGTCATCGTCGGCAGCAGCTTTCCACAGTTTTTGGATAAAATCAATAACAAATATATCGATCGAATGATTAAACTTGGTGTCCGTTTACATAATAACTTGTGAGAATTAGATTAAGGTCAGATCAATATGCAGATACGACACGATCTGCATAAAGTCTAAATAGCTATCTTTGTACTAGAACCATAATATCTAGAGATAGAGGCCATTCTACCAGTTTCATTATTTATCGTTATTGAGAGCTCTACATAGCTTCTTCTCAAGACCTAAGGATGGCTCAGGGGTGCGACCTTGTGTGGGGTATCCATGACGATTTCCCCACAGAATAAAAAGAAAAAAAGAGAAAAAAAAGGAGTGCGACCTTATTCTTTTCGATGCAGTTGTATGGTAATGTTTTCTTTGATGACACGTTAGGACACCTGAATTTATTCATGGCAGACGCATTTTTAACCCCCGACCAAAAAAGCATAAGTTTAACATGGTGCATCTGTGTGTCTGTCTGTGGCATCGTAGCGCCCAATCGGTTGAACCGATTTTAATTTCCTTTTTTTATATTAGAAATGTATTCGCTTCGAGTGTTCTTAGCTATGTTTCATGAAAATCGGTTCCGCCGTCTGAAAATTATCAGCTCTTTTGTACTTTAAAAAGTCGTCGCGACGGGGGTTTTAAAATTTTCAATGAACTTAGAGTTATATATCGGAAGATTATATAACATATCTTAGTGTGTTAATTAAAGCTGTGCAAAATTCAACTTTATTAATTCTTAACTGATATTTTGAAAGTACACGAATAGTGTCACTGGAATCCCTTGCATCTTGCATGCCAAGGTCTAGGGTGACGCGATCTGATTATTATCTTTTCGAACAAAAATCCAATGGACACCATATCAAGCGTCTGTTAATAAAACTGAAAACAGTCGTATCTCGTTATCTTTCTGATGATTACGATAGCATATCGTTGTGTGCACACACCTGTAGTGCACACACACACATCGGTATTGACATGAACTGTGTCAATTGATGAGCTTTTCACATGTTCCCAATCGTTTTCAGACCTATGTTAGAGATAATACTACGGGCCAGGAGAATAAATAAAAAAAAATCGCCAGACGAACTCACCAACGAACTGTATGGTCCCAAACTAAGCAACGCTTGTACTATGGGTCCCGTACAATGGACTAGGGGCGATCCCAGTGATATCCAAACCGGAGAAATTGACAAAAAGGCGATTTCCGAAATTTACCCTGACGGGAATCGAACCTGCACCCACCCGATGCAGTGAGCCGAGCGGCTTAGGCTCGAACCACTTCGCCAAGCGATACGAAATGATAATAATTTTCGAATTCAATTCGGTCACCATCGAGCTTGCCAACATTTACGTTAGTCAGTTAAATTTATATAACGTTACAATAAATATTGAAATGCCAGACTATAACATAAAATATATACCTACATAATATATATTTTAACCAACCGACTCGTTAGTTGCGAAAGAAACGAATATTTTATAAGTAGAATATTAGGTAAACCAACTTACATACCAAATGAATCTTTAACAGGTTCGTTTTAATGTGTGTTTTTAAGATACCTATGTTATTTGAATAAACATTAAAACCCTGCCTAAATTATGATAATGTTGGTAGTCATAGGTAGCCGCCGAAGGACCAAACCTTGTTTTCATAAGATATACCTAGATCCTAATAATATTATAAATGCGAAAGTTTGTGAGTGTGGATTTATGTTTGTTACTCTTTCACGCAAAAACTACTGAACAGATTTGGATGAAATTTGGAACACAGATAGTTTATAACCTGGATTAACACATAGAATACTTTACTTAAGTCTACGCGGACGAAGTCGCGGGCAGCAACTAGTAACAAATAATTTCCAAAATATTGCACAGTGAGTACTTACAAAATTAAGAATAAAAAACTGGCGAAGTACGTACGCGCCAGGCACTGTGTAGGGGTCCGCAGTCATTTCAATAAAGATAACTTATCTTATCCATAACGAATTTCGTGAAATATAGGAAGCGAATACGTGTTTGCGGTTGATCTCTGACTCAGAGTTGGTCGAGACAAAACAGGGGTTAACTTTGCTTTAACTTGGTTGGCTGAACTCAACATCATGATGATTTAGTGACCCTTAACTCTTGTAATATTTTTTCTAGTTAATTTCTGCACCGTGCTTTAATTTAGAGTGAGATCTTGAAATCACGTAAAAATGTTGAATCAGTTTAGGGTTAACAAAATTAATACTATTTTTTGAGTAATGATTTTTTCATTCATATACTTAATACCTACTTTAAACTTCTAGTGAAATGTCTGAATATTCGCTGTTCTGTTCATGTCTATCCCCGCCATCACATAATCGACTTAAAAAAATGTAACAAGGTACGTAATACCAATTATAATTATAATAAAATTAATTATTCATACGATATGAAGTCAAAACACTTCAAATTTTCTTTTATTTGCTGGGTTATACATTGTAGGCACGTATATGAATGCGCCTGTCTAGCCCGCGAAATTCAAAATTTTCGAGTATTTTTATATGTAGTTTATCCAAAATCTGAAAACATTTAAGACAACATTTTGTGATTTGCGACAAACACAGTATGCAGTGCGTTTATTAATACATTTATTTTACTCTAAATATTGTCACGGTGGATATGATACTACATAATCACTAAATATACAAAAATTGCCAGATTATCTGGATAGCTGTCGCTCTTGAAATGTTTTAGAGTAAGTTGGATATGTTAATAAATGCACTGCACACGGTCTTTGTCGCGAATTACAAAATGTGGCTTTTATTATTGTCCGATTATGAAAAATTTCTAAAAATCCTCAAGAAATATGAACTTCGCGGGCTAGATAGGCGCTTTAGCCTTAACGTATAATTATAGAAAAGGATCCAGTTTTTTTTTTTTTAAAACCACGTGACGCGAACCGAACGTGATTACCATTGTCAATAAATACCGCAATTACAAACTAGGGTAGTCATCGTTATCACGCAGTGTGGGATGATACAGTTCGGCAGAGATAAAAACTCGATCAACTACTTCCAACATAATCTTCAGTAGAAAGTCAGAACTAAGAATCCAAAGGCATGATCACTATTTATTACGGCACTTACATAAGGCTGGTACCTACGTACTGCATTTTTTGGGAGTATTCGGCAAAGTTACATAATAATGTAAGGTTTTTAAGTTCACAGGTGCAAGCCCACGAGACTGCTCTGGCAAGTTATTACGACGTAAAAGCTAATGGAAGGGTTTAAAACATTGTTTACTTTATTGTTTTCTTATATTTACGCGAATACTACACATTGAAATAAAACTATTTTACGGATTTTATCGCGTTTAATAATAAACGCGATAAAATCCGTAAAATAGTTTTATTTCAATTGTTTACTTGATTAACATGCGAGCTTTAAGTAGATTTCCTAGTTAAAATTCAATACGGAAATTATTTTATAAGGGTTTCTCGTAAGGACTAAGGAACCATAAAACCCAGTTTTATTTTACCATACATTTGAGCTCACGTGCTTATGAATTTTACGCAGATATGCTTAATAATGTGAAAGTGCCGAGTAAGCAGAGGTCAGAGGTGTTATTGAGCTGTTGAATTGACAAACGACGAGAAACTATGTTCTAACGAAATGACTTTGTAATTCTGATGTGGGTTTTCGCAATTGCGTTAGGTATGTCTATTGTAATACACATAATAGACTGAAAAAAAAACAAGTGAGGTGTCAAAAGTCGTGTTATCTGAAATGTTGCCTAAGTACGAAATTATTTATATCTTAAAGTAATAATAAAATGTCTATGGTTTTATGGTTATGTTGAAATAATCTCTTACAGGAGATTCATGAACCAGAAAGCCATTTAATGGTAGAAAGGCATAACATATATTAAATGTCAGCTAAGCCAGAATAAGTCAAATTTGGACATAATACGACAATTGGAAAGAATTCCACTAAAGCCCTTGATAATACATTCTGAGATTTCACAGGATAGGAAAAGGACAAAGGAAAATGGTGGAATACGGAAAACTTTAAGCATATTGACAAATTATAGTGTTACAGAAGATGACATTAAAATGCATCAACACTATCATAAGTAGTCATTGAGAAGGTCGCCATTCTTCTGTGTAGTTATTTGTATGAGATTAGAGATTACCAATTAAATTCGTGGAATAATTAAAAAATGAAATGAATAATTCAATAAATACCTATTGAGGACTTTATAGAAAACCAAATGATCTAGACCCTGGATCTAGAAAAAAAATAAAAATAAAATGGGCGTAGTATTTTAAGTTTAGGTACTTTCATAGTGTAGAAGACGAAGCATAGATTTTTATCTTCACAATATCATTTTTAGTGTATTCTCATTCTTTGGATAGGAATATTTTTTTATTTTTTTAATGGAACACCTCTAACGCCATAAATCGAAAGCAGGTAAACGAGTGGTTTAAATCCCAATAATCAAGCAGGTAGTACACACGGCAAATACAAATTTAAAATGGGAATATAAATGCCCGCCCTTTTGTCACCGTCGACCCTTATTCGTGATTTAGCATTTTGTGTTCCTTTGTTCATTAAAAATTATAATTTTTAATGAAGTAGGTAGCTCTAACGTTTTATTCTAAATTCGGTGATTTCATAAAATAATTATTTTACTATACCTACTTTTGTATTACACGACATAGACTCGTGTATTTTTGCTTCATTTACATAAACTTTTTTACCTGAAATTCTTGCAAATAATATTAAACAAAATGCACACTACTTACTATAATTAAATTTCTCTGAATTTCCATACCTTTAATATCAAATAGAACAGAAGACAGAACAAAGATTGATAAACTTCAGCAAAGAAAAACGCTAATAAAATCCTCTCTTCTCTTATTATATAAATATAACTCCAGTGTGCGTGTGTTCGTAATTCTTATCCTGCTAAACGGCTCGACCGATTTTAATGTGGTTGACTTCCAGAAAATCGTCTAGCGAAGCTACAGAAAAAAACGAATAATAATTAGAGACCGACCGAAGGTTCGGTTTCGGTTTCGGCTGGTTCCGGCCAAAATATCTAGTTTCGGCAGCAGTTTCGGTTTCGGCCAAAAATCGGCCGAACCTTTTGGCCACGCCGAAACTTAAGAGGTGTATATGATTTTAAATAAAATTTTAAATGTGAAAAATATACTAGATTTCATTACACAATATTTTTTTTACAATTCTAAATAAGTTTCGTTTTCGGTTTCGGTTTCGGCCGAAACTAAGAAAATCTTGTTTCGGTCGGTCTCTAATAATAATATGAAACATGCGTGAACAATGCCGTATTATTATTACATTGATTATTCGTTATCTGGTATTGATAACCGTCAGTCAAAAGATATAAATATAGGTAATCATGGTCCATAAATATTCTTCTGTTGTGTGAAAATTACACGAATATAACAATAAGTTTAGTTTTTTTGTAGAGTAGGTAAATTTAATTGGACAAGACTTTTTGGCCGTGCTTTTTTTATTTTTATTCTTATCTAAGGTTAACTAGTCCACCCCTATTTATGTCTACTTATGTTTTATAGCTGCAAAAGCTGTGCTGCTTTAGCTTAAAGGGACAGGTGCACCATAAAATTGCGCCAACCACGAGTTTGCACGTGTTTCGTCAAAACATAGATCCTGATTTTGAGATGTTGTCCCTATTTTATGCTTCCAAAAAATTGCGACAACAAGATTAATCAGTGCATGTTTCGACAGCGCTAACCAGGGGTAATATGACATGAAACATGTTTATCAACATTCCAATAAAAACTCAGACATCTCAAAATAACCGATTCAATTAACGCAGCGATGCAAACCCCTTTTATGTTTCAATAAATAGGTACAATATCGGAATCGGTAAGTCGCTCGCACCGCTCGTGATAATTCAATTATTACTATTATAGCTATGCATGCTACGTTTCAATCGAGCGATACTCCACACGTAGGTACATACATAACAATTCTAGATAAACCTGTTTTTAATTATATAGAGTTGTCGGATTAGGGAACTCCTTAGTAGTTCGACGTATTCTTTTACTCAGGTTAAAATAAGTGATTACGTTTCTATTCAATATAAATACTTAGATCTAAAGGTTTGGGAATAGAATAGACGTTCTATATTTTAAAAGGAGCAGTACTTAGGTCTAAATTAGTGACACAACTAGATTGCTGTTCTCTTCTACCGTCTCTGTTTTGACATTAAGTTCTGTCAAATGTATTTTATTTCGTCTGTCAAAAGACATCGATTGTTTTCCTACTTTTTGTTTGAATTATAGCCTAGTTTACAGGTTTTTCTTTGTGTAAAGAGAACAATGTTTTTTTGTCTGTAAAACACTTACCTACATTGAACTGTAAGTCATGAAATCACGTCGTTAAATGGAACAATCTGACCCTCAAAAGTTAAGGAAGTGAGACTGTCTGAATCTTGCGGAATTTGTTTTGCACCGTAACGTACATTACAGGTATTCGATAAACACCTTCCAATTTAGAATTTCAGTTCAAATGCAGTGTTAGAAAAAAACAATTTTTTTTTTTTATTTTTTTTTGTAGTCAGGCCGAGCAACTTAGTCAAATCTACGGCTGCGCGCTCCCTCAAGAGCACTCGAATTAGTCGAATTTGCACCTTATTCCTGTGCATCGAGAGTAGCTATTATTTTTGTGTCTTAGCAGTGACTTCTCTGTGGGTGAGTGCTAAAATGTATTCTATAGCAAAGGTGTGTTAATCTTACCTGATTGGTGAGCACATCGATAACAATATAAGCGAGATACACGATCTCTTCCTCATCGGATCCGAGCGCGGCGCCGCCTAGCCCCGCGGTCCGCACATGCAGGGCACACACCCAGCCGCCGCTGATCATCGCGCCATGCACTGCGAACGCTCCCCTGAACACAACACCCCCCAAAAGTCACCGCCAACCGGTTCACACAACACTATTCGTCTATTCACACCAAATACTCGCAGAAAAACTGTCTCAATACAAATCTCAGCGCATTTACACTGTTCTGTAACTTTCTAACGGTATGTGCAAGTGTCAAATCTCTCCGCCGAAGTACAAGTGTGGGCGACCGTGTCACAGAACACTCGGCTCACCGAAACCCAACGTCCGAAAATGTTTGTGTATGTTCATAAACGCGTCGAAAGCACTTTTTAGAAACCCGACGGTTACCCAACATGGAACAAGAACTAGCGTGCGGCGCGGACGGCGTTTTACCGCTAGCCGACTACCTACGTAAGCCGTTTCCGCTGTTGGTGAAAATCTAGAATTAACTCACATCACATAGCCACACGAAATCTGCGAGTCTACCCGTCGAGGAACTCAATGGAAAGAACAAGCTTTTCGAACGGTGTCGTTGAACGTTCCCGATTTGAATAATGTTCGGCCACGTTTTGCCGAAAATTTTCACTCGCTGCGGCCGCGCACACAGTTTGAGTTATTATGATCACTTCTGAATGTTAAAAAACAATAGTTTATGGAATATTTTGGATATATAAACGTGAGGACAGCTCGACACGAGCGTGTCTGTCGGATCGGTGGATCGACTGGCGTTCGCTCGCTCGCTTGCCCCCCTGCCTGTTGACACTGCGCAGGTAGCGCCAGGTGAGCGACGCGACGTTGCCAAACCGACCATTATCAATGATGATGAGATAGCCGCCGCTTCTACCACGTCATTTCGAAATTCACGCACCGTTGCCAACATAATAAAACGCTTCTTGTATACTGTGCTTTACGAAATTCTCGCATTCCGGTGCGTCGATGTATAGTGCGAATTTATAAGTATCGTGATTATGCGGTCGCTGTCTATCAACAGGTTTATTATATTTTTGAAATTTGTTCGAGGCGTTTTGTTGTGCGGATGGTGTTCATTGCGTGTGCAGTAGTAGACCTCATTAGCGCAATGTTAGAGACAGAGTAAATAGATGTTGTGTCATGCGATGTCGTTATTTGGGTTTTCACAAATAAGACACACAGCAAGGTCGAGTATTAAGCAATTAATAAATTATATTATTTCGTTAAGTTTTTAGGTACTTACCTAATGCATTGGCTATTCAGCATGACATTGCAATTTGTATAAAGTGGATCAGCGGTTTTAAATAGCTACCTAGGATCAGCTTACTTTGCCTACCTTCATTATTCTCTATCAAACTCTTGTTTACAAACCCAGTGGTTAGTAAAGCATCCCTTAATATTATCTGAAGGTACTGCGTTAGGCAGACAAGAGAGACTTTTAAATTTGGAATCTAGCGTATTGTGAAAATATTCCTAAATACTTACCTACTTTACTTATTCAATTGGCCAGTATTATTTCTCAATTAGGAAATAGGAAAATCACCTAACACCTAGGTAATATAAAGTTTATGTTTGTAGAAATACACAATGTATAGGTGTTGCCAAAGATTAAATGAAAATGAATGGGTGTTGCTAAAAAGTTAAGTATGAAAACTAATGGCATTAAGTTAATACTAAAGTGAAGGTCGAGTTTAAATTAAGTCGACTTAAAACAATATCTTACGGGGTGGGTTGCAAGATAAAAATAGTATGACCTACCTAATGATTTATCCTACTATATATAATATAATATAATATAATATAATATATCCTACTAATATTATAAATGTGAAAGATTGTGAGTGTGGATGTATGTATGTATGTTTGTTACTCCTTCACGCAAAAACTACTGAACGGATTTGGATGAAATTTGGAAAACAGATAGTTTATAACCGGGATTAACATATAGGATACTTTTTATCCCGATAATCCCGAAATTTTTGGTACGTTAAATACGACGCGGACGAAGTCGGCGGGCACAGCTAGTATATAATATTATAAATGCGAAAGTTTGTGAGTGTGGATGTATGTTTGTTACTCCTTCACGCAAAAACTACTGAACGGATTTGGATGAAATTTGGAACACAGATAGTTTATAACCTGGATTAACACATAGAATACTTTACTTAAGTCTACGCGGACGAAGTCGCGGTCATAAACTAGTTCTACATATTTATAGCATGAACTTGGCAGTACTCAGTCAGGATCTTCATTAAAAACTCATAGAAGACCAAAGGCTTGAATTTCTTTTAAAGGACCAAGATAAGGCCTCATCGTAAGCTTATTATGAACACCATGGAAACATCACCCATACGAAGTAATCATACTAACTTCTATTGAGGAGTGGTACTCAGTACAGTTATAATATTAATTGGTAAAGCCTAAAATCGTCTTGCATTTTCGCAAGACATTAAGGGCCTATCTTACAGTGTCCGGATAAAGCTGGTTCTCCAAATACATTTCACTTTTTGAGTTTTTCTATAGAATATCTGTCACAACGTAATTTTGTGGACATTGTGAAACAGACAAGAAAAGGAAATAGTTATTTGACTAGTTAAACTTACCGTGGTATGGGTTGACGTCGAAATAATGACGTCATATCCTACACAATGGCAGTTGACACTGTAATGACGTATTGCTTTCGTTATCTACGAGCATTGAAGACAAGTCGAAGGAGCGAAGGGGAAACACTTGTTATCCATCTTATCTCATCTACATGACGACGGCTGGCGCAGTGGTTCGAGCGTATGCCGCTCGACTCACTGCACATAGTTGTTGCGGGCTCGATTCCCGCCGGGGCAAATTTTTGAAATGGCCTTTTCATAATCTGCCTAAGTCGGGGTGTCACTGGGATCGCTCCCAGTCTATTTTACGGTACCCATAGTACAAGCGTTGCATAGTTTGGGACCATAAAGTTGGTGTGTTCGTCTGGCGATATGTATTATTACAAATTCTGGGAAGTTTCTGGCAACACAGTCGGTAATTAGCAATTTTTTCAACGCCCATTATTCAGGCGACCTCCGCGACCCGCGCGGCGCACACGCAGCCCGCAGGCCCGGGTTCAAAGTCATGACACCTTTTTGTTACAAAACTTCCAAACAACTTTATACTTTTTGTTTCGTTTCAATAGTTATGTACTAACGTATTCCGTGTTTTGCGGTGGCTTTTGAGTGCAGTGTGTAAAAGAACAAATGTGTACAATACCCGCATTAAATATGATCAAGACTCGATTTTTATTTTCTTCCAAAGGTCTCATAAGGTCCCGTCCCAATGGAATAAAGAGTGAGCTCATTGTCATTAAAATCACCACGAAAAGTGTATATCTTCTCTAGCTAAACAAGTTTTTCTTTGTTACACAATACTTTGAGGTTCTGATTAAAATAAAACAGCTACCTATGTCTAGGAATATCTGTCTACCCTCAAATCACTAGCATTATTATTCCAAAATTTTTAGTTGTGCCTTTATAATTAGGAAAGAAGGCCAATGTTAACCCACGTATTATCTATTAATCTTTTTATATAAAAACACATCGACATCGACAATAGAGCCAGAGTTTTTCAAAGGTCAGCCACAATTAACTGTTAAAGTATAAATTACGTTTGTTTCTCATAGTTACTGGCGGAAGACGTAACCATTAGACTGAGCTCATTATAAATGTGCCCGTTTTCATAGCAATAAAAACTCAAGGACGTGTGGTTTCCAATATTCTGATGAAATATTCAGTTGAAAAAGTTTTAGCTTTTATACATTTTTATATGAAGACTAGCTGAGCCCGCGACTTCGTCCGCGTGGAATTTAACTTAACAAAAAAGCCCGCTCCCGCGTTCTGAGCTTGCGCAACAGGACCCATTTTTTGTTTTTCTAAAATAAAAGCCTAAGTTACTGCGTATAACATCAGCTATCTACCAGTGAAAGTCCCGTCAAATTCGGTGCAGCCGTTTCGGAGATTACCCGGAACAAACATACAGACAGACAGATAGACAACAATTGTTTAAATCGCGTATTTGCTATAGGTATAGTATGTACTTCCATATGCACTTAGTGAAAAGGTGTTATTTTGATATTACAAACAGACACTCCAATTTATTTATTTGTATAGAAGATGTATAGACTCATGCATATTAATTGCTTCAGTAGAGTTCTCACTACCCTGTCCCTAATAGTGATAAGCTAACAGATTTACTCCCGATTTCAAATTAGGTACGAGAATGTCAACAAATCATCCACAATTAGGTAAGGAATCAACTGCGCACGCGCCGCCCCCGCGTTCGCGCCTCTACGATTGGCGCGCTCGTTGTAAAATCCAAGATGGACGCCCGCCGTTCAGATTACCGCCACATACGACATTTATAAACACATTCCCGCCGACGAATGAGTCCGAATGACCTATTTACAAACACGAGTGGCTATTTACTGGTGCTACGCCCAGTTCCTTCGTAGTCATTTAACGATTTCGTTACAAGGAGTAAGTTTACATTGTTTGTTAGCGTGTTATTATCTCCCAATAGAACGTTTCTATATTGACATTGCCTGGAGTTCAAGCAATCGATCTGATATGAGGGGACCAGGATGCTATACTTACAAAAGTGTACTAGCCTAGCAACTTCTAGCAGAAGTTGAGATCAAGGCTTATCTTCCTTAAGGATAATGGGACTCTGGTAAGGGCAGCTGATTCAGAGAAGTCAATAGAAGAGATCCAGGCCTTAATGTTGATCAAACTGAAATAATAGCGACTAAACAAGCCCAACACAAAATACGCAGAACGTAGAAATACAACCATGCTGAATACCCATAACAAACGAAGCTATTTACAACACGCCTTCTAATAGACACTACATCATCATCATCATCAGCCGGAAGACGTCCACTGCTGAACATAGGCCTCCCCCATAGAACGCCACAATGGACGGTTGCCCGCTATCTGCATCCAACGGCTCCCCGCGACTCTCACCAGATCGTCGGTTCACTTAGTTGTCCAATAGACACTTGGTTGTTTTTAATTCTTGCCGGATCTTCTTGCAGCAGCATTCCGAACCGGTGGTCGATTCTGACTATTTATGAACGCTTTGTTGGTTTACATGAATGAAACAAATTTTGAGTTTGACTTAGACGGTAGAGGGTAAAGAATATTCCTTCTACAATAAGGATTTGCCTCTCTGTGGCTTGCAGTTCCAAATAGGGATCCCATTACCGATTTCTTAGCTATGTTTGGTGGTAAGCAGTTCTTCCGTCTTCGACAAAGTGATGCATCGCATTGTTAATATGAATGAAATTGCATAAAACCGTCACACATGGCTGCAATATTAGCGGATGCGACACCCACGATATCGTGTGACAATCGAATGATAAAATTGTACAGGTCTATTAAAAATAGTTTCTTGCCGGCTCTTCTGATCGGAAGCAATATTCCAAACTATAGGGAAGCACTTTGTCGGCCTGCTTGAATAAAAAGATTTTAATTTATTTAATAAGTTGCTTTAACATTTTCAAGAATACTTGCATAATTAGTAGGTAAGGCATAATTAGTAGGTAAGGCATAATTAGTAGGTAAGGCTCGGATGTAAATCCTATTTTTTTTGTTATTTTGATTGTGTATTGAAGTGTTTTTTTTTTTAGTTCGGCTTAGGATTGCAATTTTTTTTTTAGTTTTATATGTTTTACTTTTAGGTTCTATAAGTTATTTTTGTTTGTCTTGTTACTTTATACCTATGTTTGTAAGATTTTATTTATGTTTAACTAGTGTAAGGTTACGATGGGGTTGACATATCCTTTCGGATAAAAATCCCTAATAAATAAAGATTAAAAAAAAAAGAATACTTGGTAAACTTTTCCAACCTTTATATTATACCAACCCTTTATTTCCCGATGTGATTTTAAAACCCAATGAGTAAATTGCGTTGATGCATGACCTAACCGGTCGGTCGCCCTTTCTAGTTAGATACGCATCAGAAAATATACTAGGAAAACCACTAACAACATTTCCATTTTAGTACCTATTGCCGTACTTCTATTAAACCCTTTCTAACGCTCTGGAAGAAACGGAACAATGTAATAGTTATGAATTAATCATTGTATATTTTGCAATGCTTGCTTAAAATACCTATAACGTTGAACAGCTTACGTTTTTTGCCGTCAGTAATAAAATATTGCAGTAATGTGAGACGCGTTCGTAGCGTTAGATAATGGTAGGCTTAACTAAGCTACTATCCGCCATATTGCTATGATAGGCATTTCCCGCCAAATGCATGGTCCCTTACTGAATGTATTTTTTCCAGTGATAGTGCCGTAGTCTATGGTCAGGCGCTACCTAGTACCTACCATGGAAAAATATACTTGAATCCGACTTTCAAAGATGTTTCTAATTACGATGGTATATAAATACAATCACTAAGTAACTACATAGGCGACTACTTATAATCTACTACTTTTAGTAGTTATAGGTCTAGTGTCTGAGTTTGAGAGCATGGACTTATTAAATCTAACGTAGTGCTTACTAATTAGATTTTTCATTGCAAGTAACAGGCAAAGCAATATCTAATGGTAAAATAAACGATTAAATTGGCTTCTTTTCTTCACAATGGTATCTGTTTTCAGCTGTTGCTTTTACCTTTGTAGTTCATGAAAAAACTGGACGTTCCGTTGGATACATTGTTTTAACGGCAAAATAATAAATTGGTTCGTAATATATGTTGCTTATATAATTACAAACACCATCACTCTGTATTCCCCGAAGTACTTGGGGGGTATTCGCAGTGGATGGAAAGTTTCCACGAAAGCTTCCTTGCGTCTTCTAATTAATGTGTTCCATGTTTCTCATGTCTTCATTTGAAAGGATGGAAGCTGTCATTTCCGACATCGGAAACGGTCTACTGTGAATTACCCCCAAAGTGACAGAATGTGTGTTCAGAGGGGCAAAAGTGGGTAATATGTGTTTAATTAACACATCGGTATTTCGCCCATGATGGTGTTGTGCTAGGGTATTAGGTATCACCCAATGTAGGTATTATGACCTTTTATAATAGTAAAATTGGTTATGATTACACATTGCCTCGCATCGCTACTCGCACGTAGTTACCAGCATGATACAGTAGTAGGTACCTATGCCAATTACACTGGCCACTCGAGCGAAAATCGACGACTGTTTATGCATTCGCGGCTGTGATCGACTTTTTCAAACTTATTCGCTAATCATGTATTAAATATATTACTTATTTTATTATCTATTTATAACATAAAGCAACCATTACAGAATATAGGTAGATAGGTAGGTGCCTTCCTGCCTACCTCTGCGATGTGAATGCGTCGTTGCTGCAAGTAATGAGGTGCAGGGGAGTCTATAGATGTTAAGGGAGACATGGCGAGGCCTACGACTGGGAAAGGCGTATGTTAAGTCAAGGAAATATCAAGATAGGTAAGGCGGCCAACCGTCCCGCATTCTACGGGACCGTCCCGTTATCCCAGATGTAGTCCCGCTTTCACCAGCCCCTCAGTGCACCCAGGCTTTCGCGAACCGGCCCAATCGTTTCATTTTTTTTTTATGTAACTTACCTACTCTTTAGTTCACAGATAAACTACATACTTCGAATTCAATATCGAGTCCAAAACAGTCCCGCAATTTTCAGAAAGTTGGTCGCCTTAAAGATAGGTCGGTCACAGGCTCCTCGTAGGGTTAATAATTATGCTCTGAGGTTTACCTACCTATTCACATTCCGTTCTTTGACGAAATCATAGAAATTAAATAAATAATCGTAGGTAAGTAGGTAGGGACTTAGGGTACTACACGAGACGATCAGTAGGTTCTTACTTACCGTGCCTAGGTACTTACGTTTCAACATAATATACCATTAGGTGGTTACACAAAAATACTGTTGAACGATTTAGCCACCGTCCTTGTCTATACAAATAAATAAAATTGGAGTGTCTGTTTGTAATATCAAAATTACACCTTTTCACTAAATGCATATGAAATTACATAGGATACCTATAACAAAAACGCCATTTAATTTTTTTTTCTCTGTCTGTCTGTCTGTGTGTTTGTTCCGGGTAATCTCCGAAACGGCTGGACCGATTTTGACGGGACTTTCACTGGCAGATAGCTGATGTTTTAGGGAGTAACTCAGGCTAAGTACTTTTATTTTAGAAAAACAAAATTTAAAAATTATGGTTTCTGTCGGGTGGGCTTATAACGCGGGAGCGGGCTTTTTTGTTAAGGTAAATTCCACGCGGACGAAGTCGCGGGCTCAGCTAGTAATGAAATAAAAAGCGAAGCAGATAAAACCCAAATTACGCAATTCACGCAAAATGCATGAATACCTACTATACTACCTTTTTACCTAATTAATGTAACATAATAAATACCTTGATAATTTTGATAAATGTTTAAGGTAAGTAGATTAATAGGTAGAGATACGTTACTGATGCTATTATGCAACTTTTTGATTTTGAGTTTTTTTTTGGAAATTATCGTAATCAACATAATCCTTAAATAACTAACAGTCATGATATATATATATATATATATATCCTTAATATTTAGGTTCCTACCTACTTAGAATAATAATAACCTACCAAACCATTAAATAGAAGGCATCTAAAAAAAAAGGTTTCTGAGCATACACGGCGCATATATACAAATTTACAATAATTTATGATAGTACTTACTATTTCGCATAATAACAAAGTGAATTCACAAACAAACTTGTAAAATACTTACAGCCTCAGATTTCAGCAAAACAGGCAGTCAAAACTTTTCGTTCTCTTCCTTGTTGCTTTTTCGCGCTTCTATTTGCTTGACGTGGGTTGACACTTGACATCTATGATTTGACAGCTATTGCCTTTATTGTGCTGCCAACAATAAAAAATAAATCAATTATAATGCCTATTTCATATATTATGTCTTATATTCAATGTATTTTTTACATATATATAAGACTTGAAATATATTAAACAGGTTCATCCCGTTAGATCGCATGTATGTATTTTACTATCTCATTTTATTAATTATTTATATTGTCTACTGGGTAGTCAGTGACACGTATGACCCACTGAGGAGTTTTGGATGAATATTAGCGCTGGGAGGGTTTCGTTCTTCTCCAGCACGTGCTGAGCCAATTATCTTTCGGCACAGTTCGTGCTGACCCGCGATGTGTGTCGAATAAAATGTTTCATTATCTCTTTTCTTTCTTTCTTATCACTTGAAAAAATAACCGAGTATGAGTTCTTTTCTCGCCCCAAATTACATTAGAACTAGTAGTGGAAGAAACGTTTCACAGGTCACAGGTAACGTGTGGAAAATCATATTGTATAGGTAATAGGCTTTTTATAAACTGTTAAAAATCATTGCATTTAAATCGCAAAGCGTTCGGTACTGTCCCGGTTTTTATCATAAGTTTTCGACCAGCTCTGTGTCGACCAGTGACTTCATATATAGGTTTTATTATTATAGCGTGATGGTGCACTTTCAAATAAATATAAGGAAAGCAGTATAATGGGTAACTTGACTCCAAATCGGATTCTAAAATCGAGTGAATTGGGGTCAGTCAAGTAGCGATAAGCAGGTGAATAAAAACTATAACAGTCATTAAAATTTATTTTAATTTTATTGCTGTTTCGCTAGTTGGTACACAGCGAGAAAAAAACTAAAATAGGGGTCATCATCCTAGTGGTAGTGAAAATAATTTTATTAGTTGGATGGACTACATGGGAACAACTTTATTTTACTCCACAGACCCGGGCGCGGAGCGGTGGCGTAGTGCAGAAGTAATGTATGTGCCATCACTTTTTTATTTAAAGCTGACAACACTAAATATTGACAGGTGTTTACGCGCCAAACAACAATGGTCGCTGGCTAACGTTTGGTAAAGTTTTTGTGCACACGTTTTTTGATACTACTTTCTCAAAATTCACATTGAACTTCGCTGTGACGATCAATACAACGATATTTTTCGTTGTTTTGCTCTCAATATGACTTTTTGTTCTCATATAAAAGGCGGGAATAGATTCGAGTAACTGGACAGGGCTGCAGGCTCAACCAACAAATTGTGGCGTCCCATTTTGTGTTTTGGTGTTCATTAAACTGCCAAATTAGGTCAATACACATGGCTGCGACGACACCGCGTCGTTCTTCGCGGATTCCGCACAATCATACGCCCAAAATGTCTGAGAGGAAGAAAGGGTTATTTCAAAGTGAGGGCTTGGCTCCCCGGGAGTCTCTGACGGAGCACCGGAGGCTCCCCGTGGTGGACAGCGAGAGTGACAGTGAAGACTGCGACCTGGGCATCATCAGCACCTTGGATTCGAGTTCCGGTGATGAAAATGACCAGACTGCTCCTAAAACACCAGAAAGAAATGTTTGGCGTGAGTATTACACTAAAACTTCTTGATAAGTAAGAAATCATCATCATTGGTATCGTTAGACCACATCTTAATTCTAATAAATATCTTAATCTATGTATTTTGTACTCAAAGGAGCATGTCAAGGTTGTATTTGTAAACATTACTTTGATATTACTTTCATTAGCAGTAGTTTAAAACCTCTATAAGCTTACTACTCTATTAATGTCTATATTCTGTGGTTGTGAATAATATATTTACTTCACATAAGTTACAGTACAGAATGTAGTATTAATTCCCACACTGAGTTTGTTCTGTGGAAGACTTCTCAAGGATCATGTCTCTTTCTTAATGCATTGGAGAAGATGAAGACACAATATCAATCCTTGTCACAGCCAAAAGTGTCTTGTCTGCTTTACTGTAGGGAACCCATATTTCATCTGTAGTAATTTGTCTTTCAATGTAGAGGATGCTCATTATTAACAGTAAAAGTCGAAAATTACTTCCTATAGCTAAACCCTTTGCTAACCTGACAAAAGACACAAAAAAGGAAACAAAAGAACATCTAAAGTCTTATGCACATCTAATGGGTTAAAAACGACTTAACATCAGTTCTATGAGCCTAAAAGTTAGTTTGCATTGAATAGCCATACCTATACAATACAATATGTCTGAGATTGCTTCTTCGAAGTAAACAGGAGATTAATTTGGCAAGTGATCCTTCTACCATTTAACGCTGTGCATTGCAGTCAGAAAATTAGGTGTCACAATGTATTGACCATACAACTTTATGATACTCCATTTTATATATAGTTTTTATAGATAATTAATATATTTAATAATTTTTTTGTTGTTTTTTAATTTAATTGTCTAATTGTCATGAAATAATCTTATTTCTCACATCCCAAGGCGGTTATTATAAGATACATTATCATTGTTAATAATAGTGGTTGGAATATAATGATTTAATATAATATTTATTTTTATGAAATTAAAGAATACCTACATATTTAATTGGCTATACAATTGTTTTTAGTTATTGATCTGAAGGTTACTTATATAACTTTGATAATGGGGGAAATTTATAATGTCTGATATAGGTACATTTGTATGGTGAAGGAAGATATTATGAGGTGTCTTAGAAAATCTAACTTAATTTCTAAAGACATGAGAAATCCGCCACGCCGCCTGGGCCAGCGTGGTTAATTATGGCCGGATGGCCATAATAATAAATATATATGGCCAATTTACAAATGTATAATTGATATGATTTAGATATTATTATATTCAAATCAGTGATTAAATTAATGCATGGCTTCATGCTGTGATTTAGCTTGATGTCATCAATTATGGTACTAACCTGCTGCCAACTGGCTAGTTGTGTAGCAACAAAAAGACAATAAATTGGACTGAAAAAAGACAATAAACTTATATATATCTGTCTGCAGACCAAAACCAACCCTAGTGCAAGTGTAAGTAGGTCAGTTCCACATTGCAGAAGTATTGGTTTGATTCCATTCTGCAAAACTATGTTTAATGGATATTGTCTCATCCTTTTCTATTCATTGAGAAAGAGTGGCTGCGACTTGGGGCAACATAATCTGTAACAAAAGCCTTGCCTCAACCCTGCAGAAAGAGATAATACCTTGATTAGGTATATTAAATAATTAGGTATTCATTCTGAGTTTTTGCCCTCCACAATTTTCCACGTTGAATACAATAGTGGAAACAACACAATCACATTGTATTCAAATTCAAGTTTGTTCCACAGATGAGACCAGAAGCCAAACACGAAAACTGCTCAAAGAGACGAACGATATTAAAAACTTCATGAAATCACCTTTTACGTTGAAGAAATACCAGACTAGGTACTGTCCGGATGCTAGATGTGTGTCCACACCGGCCACCCCGCATTTAAACAACCATCCAGGGACACCCTCTTCCTCCCACTCCTGCACCAGTGTCCACACTACCTCGTCTACCTCAAGCAAAGCCCGCAAAAGCCTTGCCAGCCTCATTGCTGACACGGAAAGCTGCAGCAGCTCATTGAAAGACCTCAACTTCGACACCGACTCCGGCACAGACTCTAAAGAAAACACTCCCACTAAAACCTTACGAAGGTCGACTAGAAAGCAGAAATTCACACCCAAATTCCACAGCTTCAAAGGCATACTTGTTGAACAAAAGAAAAATGTGTCTCCTATACAAGTTCTATCGCCCATGAAGACGGCGGTGGTTTGCTTGACGAAAATCGACATTAACAGCGTTATATCCCCAACGCAGATGTTAAAAACTCCTCACAACACTCCTGACAACGTCGCTTCGCCGCCGAAAATCGGCCATAACCGTCGTTCCGTCGTCGAAATACAGGAAAGTCCTGAATCAGCTTCGGAGAGCGAGAAAAGTTACAAGAGACTTCGGAACGAGAGTCTAACGGAATACGGACCAAATTCCAAGTACCCTAGACTGGAGAGCGCGCCGAAAGCGCGCCTTTCTCTATTTAACAGTGACAGACTTAAAGAGATCTTGTCAACTAAGTCTTTCTATGGGAAGAGCAACCCGGAGCTAAATACTAGTTTGACGGCGAAGATTTCCAGTGCTATCGAGGCTAGCTCGACAAAACGGAAACATGGGACCTCTCGCAGACGTAAGAGAAGGCCGGGGCAGATTAATTTGGGTGTAAGGCATAGAATAAGGAAGCCTAAAATTAAAAATAAGACAATGCGATACAATAATTCGGCTAACAGTTCGGTGTTGAATAACACCGCCGCTTCCACCGTGGCGGCCGACGCTTCGATGGTATCGCAGAATGCGTCTATGCTTAGTCAGAATTCGTCACAAGATCTCGAAAATGGTGAGAATTACCTTTATAACTACTTCTTCCGGTGTCATAGGAGGCTGGCTACTCAAATTCAAACAATGTCTTAAACTTTTATGAATTAAAACATTTTTCTTAATTTATCAATAAATATTTAACAAAAATATAAAAGTTTAGGGTTTGATAATTGAGCGGCGATTGAGTATTTTGCCAGCTGCTAGAAAATTCGGAAATTGATTCTCTCCCGATTTTTATTATACATGTTTAACTCAGTTAAGTATACAGGTTTCATCAATTTCACCATTTAAAAACTGATACGAAAATCCTAGTACTTAATCAAATTTGCGATCAAAATTCTTCAGTGGTACCATCAGCCCTCTAATTGCTGACTTCACCAACATATTAACAGACCATTAGAGTTCTTAACTACTGTTACCAGTGTCTAAAACAATTGGTTATTAACTAAACAGTCTGTTTATGTAAGCAAAATCGGCATTTAATAATTCTAGCAACTTTGCCAATAATCCTACTAATATAATAAATGTGAAAGTTTGTGAATGTAGGTGTATGTTTGTTACTCTTTCATGCAAAAACTACTGAACGGATTTTGATGAAATTTGGAACACAGATAGTTTATAACCTGGATTAACACATAGAATACTTTACTTAAGTCTACGCGGACGAAGTAGCGGGCACTAGTATAAACTAATAATGGTATTTTTTTTTTTTAGATAAAGTTGACCCCTTTGACAAGGAAAAGCAGACAATTGACGCTCTTCTAAGCCAGTGGACTGAAGAGGAAGTGCCTGAAAATGAACTTTCTTACATGGGCTCAAGACCTGAATTGCCTTGCTTCAACAGCACAGTGATTGAGGAGACAAGTCAGATATTCACACCAGTCACAGCTGTGCCAGTCACCGCAGTACCCATGCCCAGAGACTCTGAAGCAGTCATAATAGAATTAGGAACGAAACAAGACACGTCACAGAATGTGACAATGTTACCACAAACAATGACAGCGTTGCCACAAAGGCAGACGACGCTAGTGACAGCGTCGCCACATAGTTTGACAACTATGACGGCGTCGCCACAAAGTGTGACAACAATGACGTCTTCGCCACAAATCGTGACGTCTGCGCCACAGAGTCCGACTGTGACGTCAGATGTGGTGATGGCGGAACCGGAAGGGCATTCGCAGGCTCACGGCAGTTTGCCTAAGGGTCAGTTTTTACCGGTGGAAGGAGGTTATATACTTGTTGAAGAGAATACGGAACCAGGTAATTTTTTATAATTTTCTTTATTTCAAGAATCTTAATTTAATCAAGAAGCTTATTCTAACAGGAGGGAACACTTGCACAGAAAACAAGCTGAGTGACAGGCTCTTAGTGGCACTGTGTCCCTTTCTATTAGGGTATTCATGGGGAATAGGGGGGTAAGGAAAGAGGACAGTAGGGGCATTAGTAACAGCTATTTGGAGTGAGAGAGATAAAGTCTCACCAAGAACTATGTCCTTCGGCTTGTTTCTCAGTGTGCAGAAGATTTTAAGACTTAAATATAAGTAAATAAAGTACAATTTCATACTAACCAAAAATCTTGTGTGCCATCCAGCTACATAGAGAAATCAATGATTTTAATAGATGACTGCTTGGCTTAGTTTAGTGTTCCCCCAATCTTTTTCAACATCAGACCCCTAATCAAATTCCCTATTCACAGTTACAATATTTTGATTATACCAGGTGATACAGAAAGGGTGTATTATTTTTTTCGCAACTTTACTTTGTCATTCTAAAACTATCGGCTTTGTGGGACAGTTGAAGTACAAAATGTTTTGTAGACTTATGAAATTTGTCAACAACTGTATCCCTGTAGCAGCTTATGGTTTTCAAATTTCCTCCAAAGCTGATAGTTTTAGAATTACAAAGTTAAGTTTTGAAAAAAAAGTATACCCTTTCTGTTCAAACCTGTATATTTAAATTTTCAGCCCAAGAAGACTTGCCGGATCTGGACGAGATTGAGCGGGAGTTGCAGATGCTGGATGAGCAGATTTTGAAGATGGCGGAGTCCAACAATATTAACGCTGAGGCCGTCCTCGCGTCCACCACCATACAACCAGTGGATGGTAAGCTGTCCTCACTTGTCCATGGTCTTTCCATAAAACCTCACGGCGGTTGTCCGGAGCACCAACCAACACCCCCGCCCAACTCCTCAGAATTAGCTTATAATAAATAAATAATAATAATAATAATAATTTGCCTTTTTAACGTCCCACTCCTGGGCACGGGCCTCCCCTCAACACGAGGGGGATTCAGGCCATAATCCACCACGCTGGCCCAGTGCGGGTTGGCGGATTTCACATGTCTTTCGAAAATTGGTTAGATCTTCTAAGACATGCAGGTTTCCTCACGATGTTTTCCTTCACCGTAAGCAAGTAATAATCATATAGAAATGATGATTCGCACATAGATATCGAAAAATCCAGAGGTGCGAGCCGGGGTTTGAACCCAAGACGTGGTGCCCGCAAGACGCGTGCTTTAACCAATCGGCTATCACAGCTAATAAAAATAATAATAATAAATATTTCCAGACTGACACACCAACTGTATATTCCCAAACTAGGCAACGCTCGTAAACAATCTTAGCATGACTTTTTAAATGTAATTCGTACTTCATAATTTTTAGAAAACGTTTTAATAATAATTTAACATTTACCATGTTTCAACCTAATACCATTGGGGAACCTTGTAATTTTATATTTACAAATAATACATTAAAAAGGCATGTTCAGATTGTTTATCTACTAAATCTGCATCCTAAGGAAAAATACACTATATGTGTCGCAGCCAACTAGCTTAATTCGCCGTTCAATTAACAGCCTAGGCACTTTACTAAACAGCGCCGTTCAACTAGCGGCCTAAATGATATTCAGCCGTATCGTCTGTTACAACAATTAATAAACTGGCTGGCTAATGCTCAGGCAACTGGTTGACATTTAAGTACTACAAAACTTTTTCAAAATACTGCCCAGGCAGAGCGACCCGGATGGGTTTAGGTTAGGGTAATATTTTTTTATGACCCCACAGAAATCCCACCCGGCAAGTAGATTCGGTGGATCTAAACAATTTCGTAAAATACCTAAGTACCTAATAAAATTATTACATCAAAGTTGTTTTTTGCCGACGCCATATTGACAGTTTGGTGAGTTTCGGCGCTAGGTGGCAGAAAGTAGAACTAAACTGAAATGAACAGGCTAAGCAAGTAATTAAACGTCATCGATCTAAGTCATTTGCCTAGCCGTTTGATCAAATGGCTGGATATTATTAAGGCCACTAGTTGATCGGCGCTGTTTAGTAAAGTGCATAGGCTGTTAATTGAACGGCGAATTAAGCTAGTTGGCTGCGACATATGTACATGTATGTTAAAAACGAATTTAAATGCTTTTGTAAAAGGTTTAGAGGCGTTATGACGTACTAAGACTTATAATGATTATAGAGATAAATTTGTTATTATTTTATTTAAAATATTTGAAACAATGTAGCGAGAAATAGACGGTTAATATTTTTAATTATCCATTGTTTACTCTCAAGGTTACAGAATAAATCTTGAAATAACCTTCAGAATTTTAATCTTTATTTTTTGTGTATTATTTGTTTTCTAAAAATGTATTCAGGACTGAAATATGGTAGGTGTAGCTCAACAACAGTGGTTTCAGTTATTTTCGCGTGCTATGATCCTAATGATAACGGCATACGGATCAAATTGCAATGAATTATGTATATTGTTTGTTACAGAGTCGTCGAGTACACCAACAAATAAAGAAAACGCCGAGAAACCACATAAATTGTTCTCGATATTCGACAAACCAAATCCTGGAGTTAACACGCCCACATCTAAAGGTAAACATATATTAGTGGTAATCATTTAATGCAAATATTGCAGAATATAACAGATCCACACTGACTCCTGCAGACTAAAACCGACCCTAGTGCGAGTAGTTGTAGGTTGGTTTCAGCTTGGAATAATATGTGGGTCGTTTCCATTCTGCAAAACTACATCCAGTTACTTACAAATTTGTAATTCTGGCGACCTTGCAAAAATTTAACTTTTCGTGGGAAACCTTTTTCTGACTATTCTATTATATATAAGTTTCAAAACACGAGTCGTGCGTGATTCATGTTCAATGTAATATGATCGCTATCCCAAGGGCGTAGGGTATAAAATGTAAAACTTAACGTCATTACGTATTTTCGCGTATAAGGTGCAAAGCACACAGAGATTGCGGGGCTTGAATGCAGACACGCATTTCACTGTATTATGTGCAGCACATTTTTTTCTAAGGGGCAGTTCATATAGTAGGTGAAACAGAAAGGTATACAGTTTTTTTTGCAACTTTACTTTTTAAATCTTAAACTATCGGCTTTGTGGGACAGTTGAAGTACTAAAGGGTTTGTAGACTTATGAAATCTGCCAACAGCTGTATCCCTGTAACACCTTTTGTATTTCAAGTTTCCTCCAAAGCTGATCGTTTTAGAATTACAAAAATACGTTTTGAAAAAAAAAGTCTACCCTCCGTGGATCACGATTTTCTGCGACTACGACCTGTCTTCTCAGTGTGCACTGCGCCTAAGGCATCAATTTTGTATTTTTTACTGACAGCTACCACAGAGAAGAGTAGCAGACGGTGTCTTCTGAAGAGCGGTGGGGATCAATATGTCATAGACGCGGGTCAGAAGAGGTTCGGCGCCACACAGTGTACGGAATGTGGGACGATATACCAGGTATGATACTCCCTGCTTTAGTATATCTATTACGAAAAAACTCAATACGCTCGAGCGCGCATTTCATGCTGAAAACCAATTAAAAAATACAGAAAAAAATTTAATTCATGAAATATTAAATTCCAAATCTGGAGTGTCCAGAATCATGAGTAGAATCCATGGTATCAGTTTTCCTTGCGATGCCCCTTACACCCTGTATTATATTATATTAGCTGACCCGACAGACGTTTGTCCTGTCTTAACTTTGAATATTGAATTCGAATTGTTCCGCTCAACTTTCTTGTTCTTCTTTTTTCATAAGAACCTTCTCCTGACAATAATAAACACAAAAAAAAATATTTTTCATTACTCATACTCTGAAAGTAGGTCTGAAGTGGCCTGAGGAGCGGGTTGAAAGTAATACTTTTCCGGCCCGGGAGAATCGCTTTCAACTGACAGCTGTCAAATTATAAAAAAACTAGTTCCATTTTCACATTTCTATGGAACCATGTTCAAACTTTTTCTACAGTCACTCAATTACAGCACGATGTAAAATTGAAATAACATAAAGTTAAGTATTAATTAAATAATATATAGTTTTAAATTACTTAATTATAATTTAGTTTTAACAATTTCTTTAAAATAACATAGATTTGGGCAATATATTTAAAGATGAAAATGAAAAATAATGGCCAAATAATGAAGCTGGCCGGCCAACGAAAAAAAAAAACAAAATAGGCGGCAATCCGATCTTAATTTTTTTTTTGAGTTGTAAAGTATTGTTTATACTTTTTTTTATCTTTTTTTATTAGCCTGTAATGCTGTCCCACTCCTGGGCAAAGGCCTCCCCTTTTACCTTCCACCATTGTTTATACTTCCTTGTATTATTTCTTTAGCCAATGCCTTTTTTTATTTTTATTTTCCTTGTATTCGTAATGAAAAGCACAGTGTTTACCTCGGGTGAAAACCTTATTTTGTCCCTCGAACTAAAAAAATAAAAAAAAACAAGTTACTTTCACCACTCGTGTAACAATGTACTATAGCGAAATCGTTCCATCCGTTCTCGCGTGATGCGATGGCCAAGGTAAAAGAGATTCACTTATATATATTTATTACTTGTACTACAGATAGGAGATCCACAGGACGAGCACGACCATCTTGTTCATCACAACGCTGTTGATGTCCTGAGATTTAACGTAAGTACCAGCAATAAGTATTCAATATGTTAATCACTACATAGTATAAAATAGTCGCTTCCCGCTGTCCGCCTGTCCCTATGTATGCTTGGATCTTTAAAACTAAGCAACGGATTTTGATGCGGTGTTTTTAATTGATAGAGTGATTACGGAGGAAGTTTTATATGTATATAATACATGCATAATATAGAAGAGGAACGCTTTAGTATCAGCATTGCCCCCATGCGAAGCCGGGGCTGGTCGCTAGTAAATCATACAGGAGCTGATAATTTTCAAACGGCTGAACCGCTTTTCATTAAACATGGCTAGGAACACTCGTTCAGAATACCTTCCTAACCAAAAAAAACGATGTAAGTGTATATGAGTGTTGTTAGTTGTAATCACAGTTATAGATTTACAGAGATAACGCAAATGTATGTACTTAACGTGTCCGAAAACCCCGACCAAGCGTCAAGGTTGGCCGCCGATAACTTACAGTCCGCGGCACTACAGATATAAAAATATGAGTATGAGCGAGATAATCACTCGAGGGCATCGGTGTCTTTGAATCGGTTTGGATTTCCCGCCATCTGTGACGTCACAGGAGGTGTTAAAAATTCGGCAAGCTTGGTTTCAATGCAAATCGTGATACTTGCGTTATCTATGTAAATCTATATCTGTGGTTGTAATGTTGTATGTGTCTATGTGTTGTGTGCAGGGGTGGAAGGAGGAGTGCGTGGTGGAGCGGGCGGGGGAGGCTGGGGCAGCGCGCGTGCTGCGCGTGCGCGGCGGCGAGGCGGGCTGGCGGCGCGTGGCGGCGCTGCTGCGGCGCGTCGTGCATCCGCATCTCGGCTACGGAGACGAGCTGCCCCAACAATCCATACACACTTACACGGTACCTTTACACTGCTTCATTATTACTAGTTGTTGTGTTTGAAACAGTGTGGTTGAAACAGAAAGGGTATACTATTTATTTTGCTACTTAACTTTGTAAAACTAAAACTATCAGCTTTGGAGGAAACTTGAAATACAAAAGGTGTTACAGGGATACAGCTGTTGACAGATTTCACAAGTCTACAAAACCTTTAGCACTTCAACTCTCCCACAAAGCCGATAGTTTTAGAATTACAAAGATAAGTTTTGAAAAAAATAGTATACCCCTTCTGTTTCATCTAGTATACGGTGGAATAAAAAACCCGAATTTAGATGCAATGTAAGTACAATATTGACCGTAGCAGATTCTATTTCAAGAAAACATACTTTTATTAGCAAAAATTGCATTAAACTATGACGGAAGAGGAGGTGCAGCGTCATCAGTAGGGTCCATAATTTCTAACCTCCAAGCTGCGGGCGTCGACGGGTAATGTTGGAGCAACGAAACACAGTATTTAATCAACTCGATTATAATGTCCAATCACTTATTAGCTACAAAGGTACAGAATTACACAGTTATAACTAGGAACGCGCGTCGGTTTCAATATTCGACCGCACTGGCCGGCTGCTGCTCGAGAAGTGACGAGCGCGCCGCTCAGCCGATGAATCATTGACTCCGTCGAGCGCCGACAGAGGCGCTAGCGTTCCGAATATGACTCGATTGCGACAACTATATCTGATAATCACCCTTTAGCCGGAAATCGAACCATTCATATGAGATAAAAACACATCCTGTATTTTTATGTTAACAGTCAAAATGACGACTTCTTCTAAATATCATAGTTTCTAACCACGCTGTATGTGATTTGTATTGTTTCAGGCCTACCTGTATATTGAGAAGAAGCAGATCCTGGGTTGCCTGATCGTGGAGCCGAAAGTGCGCGCGAACAGGCTGATCCCCGGCGACCCTGACTGCTGCAGTGTCGAAGAATACCCCGTCAAGTGAGCTTTATTGTACAAGTTGAAACAGAAAGGCTATACTTTTTTTTCAAAACTTAACTTTGTAATTCTAAAACTATCAGCTTTGGAGGCAACTTTAAAAACAAAAGGTGTTACAGGGATACAGCTGTTGACAGATTTCATAAGTCAAAAAAAATTGTATACTCTTTCTGTTTCGCCTCGTATATGTCTTGTAACAGTTCTAAGATATGGCAAGAGGACTGAAGTGTCAGACACATTGCTGCGCTTTCGTTAAAACTATCTCATTAACATATTATAGGGAATCGAATCATATAAATGATCTGGGGTGCTACTCTTAGCAACGATAATCGATATTTGTGAGTGTGGATGTATGTATGTATGTATGTTTGTTACTCCTTCACGCAAAAACTACTGAACGGATTTGGATGAAATTTGGAACACAGATAGTTTATAACCGGGATCAACATATAGGATACTTTTTATCCCGATAATCCCGACATTTTTGTTACGTTAAATACTACGCGGACGAAGTCGGGGGGCACAGCTAGTAAAGGAATAAATATCGCCAGACTGACACCAACTTATGGTCCCAAACTAAGCAGTGCTTGTACTACGGGTACCGTACAATGGACTAGGGGCGATCCCAGTGACATCTAGACTTGGGCAAAGTACGAAAAGGCCATTCCCGATATTTGCCCCGGCGGGAATCGAACCCGCAACCACATGTGCAGTGAGCTGAGCGGCCTACGCTGGAACCAGTGTGCCAAGCGGTCGTCAAAAATGCATCGATATATCGATTATCGTTGCTAATAAGCAGCATCCCTGTTTCTGAATTACCGTCGCATCGCAATCTCCTTACGGGTTTTCAATAGCCTAGTGGTTAATTTAACTTTTCCCCGGGACTCGTCGAGGGTCAAACCTCGACGTCATTATTGGTCACCATTGTCGATCCATTACAGGAGTTACAGTGGTGGGAGTGTGTGGCGGGACCAGCCTAGGTTAGAGGTTCCGCCCTCGTAGCTTAGAGGTTCCGGGTTCGATCCCCATCCTGGCCTTTAAACTATTGACGTGAGCTCACTCCTAGTACAAGCATTTAGCTTAGTTGGAGGATCAACAGGTTCTACTAGTAATGTACCTTTACTATTACCCTCCCCTCTTTTCTCCGCTTTTAAACCCTAAAACACAAATATTTGACAAGTTTGATTGTTATATTTTACTCGTTTTCGAGAAATATGTCGTTTTAAAATACCTTTTATCTATACAAATAAATAAAATTGGAGTGTCTGTTTGTAATATGAAAATAACACCTTTTCACTAAATGCACATGAAAGTGCATACGACACGTATAACAAAAACGCGATTTAAAAATTTTTCGTCTGCTGTATGTGTATTTGTTCCGGGTAATCTCCGAAACGGCTGGCCCGATTTTGACGGGACTTTCACTGGCAGATAGCTGATGTTTTAAGGAGTAACTTAGGCTACTTTAATTTTAGAAAAACAATTAGGGTTCCGCGTAAAAATAAAAACACATGAAATCAAAGAGTATCTCCGAAACGGCTGTACCGATTTTGACGGGACCTTCACTGATAGATAGAGCTGTTGTTATAAGCAGTAATTTTGCTACTGTTATTTTAGAAAAACTAAATTTTAAAAAGTAGGTCCTGTCGCGCGGGGTCAGAACGCGGGAGCGGGCTTTTTTGTTAAGTTAAATTCCACGCAGACGAAATCGCGGGCTCAGCTAGTTGAGAATAAAAATGGTATAAAAAAATATTTTAAAGCGTGTAATGAAGGTCTCTGACATCAGCGGTTGAACGCGGCCGGGCCAGTTTATTATTTTTAATATTAGGAGCCTGTAGTGTCCCACTGCTGGGCAAAGGCCTCCCCTCCCTTCTTCCAATTGTCTCGGTCTGAGATCAATGTGCTTCGTATGAGTCGAGCTCATCCCGCCATCGCCTTTTGGGTCTGCCGCGTGGTCTGGTGTTGTGTATGACCCACCCTGTGGTCACTTTGGCCGGGCCATAGAGGATTAAAAACAACCCTTAAACACTAACCCCTCTTCCCCCTTAGATGCGGAGTATCCCGTATATGGACCCACATCAACCACCGGCGGCGCGGCATCGCCGGCCGCCTCCTGCACTGCGCGCGAGCAACCTTCCTGTACGGGGAGGCGCTGCGGGCCAGTGACGTGGCCTTCAGTGCCCCCACGTTAGCCGGCAAAGCCTTCGCCACCAAGTACTGTGGCACTGAGAACTTTTACGTTTATTTAGATTGATTTCGAGGCCAGCGCCTGGGACTGTCGATTAGGGGCTGGCCCTGTCTGTTTTGAAGAGCAGTGATGTGTTTATTAAGTAGGGGTGTGGCATTTTGGGATGGATATAGCCGTCGGGCAGGACTGGTTATGAAATAGGATGGGCCGTTATAGGATGTGGAATGTACATTCGCCCCTATATTTTAGTGCTGTGTGATAAAATAGTGTGTAAAGACGTGTGAATAGAGTTTAAAATGATCAATAAGAAAAATATTCATTATTTCATTTGAGATTTATTTTTTAAAGTAATTTTAGTTAGAACGTTTACCAACTTTGTGTGACAGTGATAACTTTCTTTGTTTCCATGAAAAAAAAAAGAAAACATTTTTTACTACATGAATTAAGTATTTATATGGCCAACTTATAGTTAACGTCCAGTGTCTATGGTCGATTGTTAAATATACAATTTGATAGCGTAAAAGTTTAAAAAACGGGTAATATTGTCGATGGTCAGTTATTTTGCAATTTATATTTTTTGATAGTTTTAATTTACTGATGCATGCAGTTTTACATATTTTTGATATTATTTTTACTAGCAATGCTATTACATTGATTAGGTACTTATGTTTTCAACATTTAATGTGAAAAATATTTATAAAAGCTCAGACAAATATAATAACTTAGACAGAGCCCGTAGAACTATTGAGTGAATCGAGCGAAAATAAAACCAAATAGGTTCAATGGTGTGATTATTATTATGCTTTATGGCATAACTAAAATAATATATTCTTAATGCCATTATAGCGGTCAGAAAATGAACAAAAGAATCCGTATTGACTATTTGGTATTACTTGCTGATTGTTTCACTCGCTAGTTTAACGGGTCCATCTACGTCATTAATTTCGTCTGAGATGTTAAATTTTACCGATTGGGACCAATTTATGTTAATTTTATACAGCATTTTGTATGAGCGCGTATTACACGAATTTATTTGCGCAATTATTCGCGTAAATTGATACGCACAATTTGGTTTCATACAATATTACGATGTGCGGAACTAGACGCAAAACTAGCCGAATATTGTATGAAAATGTATGTAAATAAGGTTGAGAATGTTAAATACGAAGTGCCAATGTCTTTAGTCATAAGCTTTTAGCTGCTAAGATAAACGTGCCTCAAATTAATTTTAAGTCTGTTTTTAATAGTTTTTGAGATATTTTTAAGGAATTTTTTGAAGAATTTTGTTAGGTATATTTTTAGATGTGGATGTAAGTTTTGCAGAATGGAAACAACCCATACTTCTGCAGACCAAAACCAACCTTACTGCAAGTGGTTGTAGGTTGGTTTCAGATTGATTTTTGTTTTAAATATTTTGTTTTTTATCAACAGGATGTTTCGAAAATGCAATTTATGCCTAAACATATAATGTTAGTATAAGTTAGAGCCAAAAATATTTAATTTCTAATATTTCTTCGCATAAATATCATTTCGCAATTCTGATACAACCTGTAGTGATTTTTAATTATGCATTGGTTTGGCAGCAGCATTTTTGATGAAATTTAATTCGTTTTCCATATATTTTATGTAGCTTTTATACAACGGATGCATATTTATGAAGGCATTGATAGGCCAACTTAATGCCGAAAATCTTAGACACATAATTAATCCTTATTAGACACATAATTATCCCGTGTATACCTCAAGATTACTAACTTTATGTTAAACGTGTATTTTTAAACAAATATATGAAGCTTGATAAAGGACGACCCTGGCTGACTGGAGAGAGGAACACTGTTCTTCTTCTTCTTCTTCTTCTTTGTTAGTGGCGTTTGTAGCTATTTGCCACAATTCTGCCAGTGTCCGTGATGCTAGACACAACTGAATATGATAGTAAAAAGTGGCAAGTGTAATCGTACTTCATTCGTAAATTTCATTTTCGTATGCGATGGATATGTCGCAGCCAACTAGCTTAATTCGCCGTTCAATTAACAGCCTAGGCACTTAACTAAACGGCGCCGTTCAACTAGTGGCCTGAATGATATTCAGCCAATTGATCAAACGGCTAGGCAAATGACTTGGATCGATGACGTTTAATTACTTGCCTAGCCTGTTCATTTCAATTTAGTTGCACTTTCTGCCACCTAGCGCCGAAACTCACCAAACTGTCAATATAGGGTCGGCAAAAAACAACTGATGGAATAATTTTATTAGGTACTTAGGTATTTTACGAAATTGTTTAGATCCACCGAATCTACTTGCCGGGTGGGATTTCTGTGGGGTCATAAAAAATAACCTTAACCTAAACCCATCCGGGTCGCTCTGCTTGGGTGGGTTGTATTTTGAAAAAGTTTTTTCATTACTCATACTCTGAAAGTGGGTCTGAAGTTGCCTGAGGAGCGGGTTGAAAGTAATACTTTTCCGGCCCGGGCCCCGGGAGAATCGCTTTCAACTGACAGCTGTCAAATTATAAAAAAAAAAAAACTAGTTCCATTTTCACATTTCTATGGAACCATGTTCAAACTTTTTCTACAGTCACTCAATTACGGCACGATGTAAAATTGAAATAACATAAAGTTAAGTATTAATTAAATAATATCTATTTTTAAATTACTTTATCATAATTTAGTTTCAACAATTTCTTTAAAATAACATACATTTGGGCAAAATATTTAAAGATGAAAATGAAAAATAATGGCTAAATAATGAAGCTGGCCGGCCAACGAAAAAAAAACAAAATAGGCGGCAATCCGATCTTTTTTTTTTCGAGTTGTAGATACTTCATACGTTGTAGATTGTTCATACTTCCTTGTATTATTTCTTTAGCCAATTCCTGTTTTTATTTTTAATTTCCTTGTATTCGTAATGAAAAGCAGTGTTTACCACGGGTGAAAGACTTATTTTGTCCCTCGAACTATTAGCGCCCTCGCTTCGCTCGGGCGCCAAACCCCGTCTCGGGAAAAATAAGTCATTTTCACCACTCGTGTAACAATGTACAATTATTTACCGTTATTTACTTTAGTCGATGTATTTGTCCACTTAAAAAGTTTTGTATACCTTCCGTTAGGAGCGCTGTTCAATTTGCCACAAAACGCAAACTATGAAGTCTACGGTTGGTATATGAGAAAACTCTCCCTTGGGATACTGGTCAGTTTTCAAACTATGAGTACGCTTATATTTATAATTATAGTTAAGTGTTCCATGATAAGGATTTTTTAAAATACTCTTATAGAAAATTGGAAGCTTCACCCTTCTTCACTTAAGGGCATGTCATTCACATTCCATTGTATATTTTTACGATAGAGCTATTTTTATGTCGTTCCAACAAGCCTTGTATGCTGCGGTTTGAACTTAAGCCTTACTTATGTCTCAACAAGAGTTCCAGATTATTAGCTTATCCATATTTCGTTTCTCACCTCTGCTTATTATTTGCAATTGTTATTATAATTAAACTGCCATTATAGCAACCTAGTCTCTCTATTAATGTATGATCTGACTGATCTTGAATACGTCTTAATTCATAATTTTGTCTTATTTATCACTGGACTTTTTTGTATGTATTTTATGGCCACAGTGTATTTTTCTCCGCTTCGCATGGATAATAGAAGGTTTGCCACACAAAGGGGGGTTAGTACGGGTTTTGACAGCGTCAAATACCGATCAACTCATCGAATCTATTGCACAGCAGCGTCCCTAGCGGAATCCTGCAGACAACCGATAAATGTATGGAGACTCGATACGATCAAAACTTGTACAAACCCCCATGAATCACAAAAACGCAAACTATTACTCCCTTATTAATGAACGTGGCTTAATGGGCGAATAGTTACAAACAGAACTATCTCTGTCATCAGTAATTTGACAATCGAAAGAAGACTAAGCATGGTGTAACTATACAACCGCTAATCCTGGTTTATTAATAAAGGGGCTTCATGTATACAAGAAAATTACACTTAGGTACTGATTATTATATGGTTTCCATTATAGAAACTTTAGGGGATAAGTCCAAAGATGTTTCGTACCTAATGTATTTGCCATAGACATGTAAATAATATTTATTCATAATTATTTTTCCTTTTGTTCCGCTGTACGTTCCAGGATTTGCTTTTGTAAGTTTTTATTTCTTTTACTTATCGAAGTAACATTAAGTTACACGCATGTGTGGTTGTGTGTTTTTAATGATTGATTAAATTGATTTTTATTAACTTATGTTTTATTTTAAACGACCTGAATACTCTGAGTGTTACACTCGCCAGGACTGGTTGGATCAAATAAAATGCGACATTTTAAAACAACATTTATTTTTACATACATTAAGTCGGATTCAAAATGCCTGAAACATACTGATTTTTGTACACATCAGTTATAGAATTATTATTAATTTCATGGACAGTAAATCATATATTTCTCTTTGCACAATCTGTGGAGACAATTAAAAATTATAAGCGTTTGTTATTTTATTTATAATCACCTCGCAGTACACACTACTATACACATAAATATTAAAAATTTCATTTTTTTATCTTTAGGAATTTCATTAATTAGGTATATTTTTTTAAAATTAAATTTGTTAAAAATATAGACTTCTCAGTATATAATTAAACGTAGATATTAAGAGTAAATACACCATTATTCGCGATCGGTCGGTGACATAATGCACGTGCTGAACTCATACACCGGGCTCCTAAACAACGTGAATTTGAGCTATGCCATCAAATATCTATACAAACAAATCGACTAATGTAAAATTGAGAGAAAAATACGTTCACTTTATTCTCGTGCTACAATGGAAATGAATTTATGAGCACTAATTATTAAATGCAATATTATTTATAGCGAAGAGACGCGACGACAGCGGGCGGCGCCCGCGACAGGTAAAACATTACCGAAAAATATTCGCAGACGAGCGCTGCACTTTGTTTCAACAAAATGTTACTCGACGACACGACCCTCACGAACATTGTGCGCAAGTACATTCACTTAACCACTATCTAGATATATTCAAAAAGGAGGAATCATTCAATACTATTTGGTTATTGGCAACGGACTTTACGATATCTACGAATCAAGTATGACGCGAAACAAATACCTTGAGACTACGACATTATTCGTCGACGACGATATGCAAGGGCATAGGTAGGTAAGGGGAGAGCCCGCCGCCCTAGCACGGCGTGTAACACGCATATTTTTACGTTTCCCTTGTCTGACAAACACCCCCGTCCCCTAAAACAAAGTCGTGCCGTAGCCTTGACGATACGAAAATACGTGAATGAAAGCGGCCGTCTTCGGGGGCGCCCGAGCGCCCCGAACCCCAAGGCTAGACGACCAATTCCCATATTTCCAAAACACCGGCAGTATTTCATCTAAATATTGAAAAACATAGAAAATGTATGTCTCTAAGCTACCTTTATACAAGTTACATGCCTCATGTTATTGCGTTCACTTACATCGTACAAGGATGAGGGTAGGACAGCAGTATACAATGATCACACACTTTTCACGTTCAGACAATTGCAAAGTTGCAACCTGATTGCGGTCGATCGATGACAACGACCGTTCAAAACGATCAAGCGGGGTATTTCGAATCGGTCGAATCGATATCGGAAACTTTGAACGTGTGTATTTTTATATTGTACTAGCTGTGCCCCCCGACTTCGTCCGCGTAGTATTCTCGAGGTCTCGCAAACAATAACTAAATATGAGGGTACCCAGTTATTAACTATGACATCAGGACGTCTAACACCTCAGTCCCCCCGTGACCATGGTTTGCTGTAAAGCAGCCGAAACGCCGGAAACATAAAAAGATGAATAAACACGATAGAATCCGTGAAATAGTTTCATTTCAATGTGTGTACTTTTGCCCATTCTTAAGTTATTTACTCTAAAAGTTCTTCTAGTTGTTTAATTTTGTGAAATATTTTACAAAATAACATTGGCAACAACACAAACGCATAAGGCTTCCGAATATCGATTACAATTATATAAAATACCCCTCTAGTGGAGTGCATGGGTACCAGATTACGGCGTGTGAAAGAGCCATGCAATCCATTTCATAATGTATAATACCGACGACTGACGGACAATCGATCGACTATGTTTTTGTCGACTTCTATCGACCGCAACCTGGATGCATCAGGGGACGAACTCGATACTTTTATAATAGCGCCTTCCATATCAAACATGCGGACAGTAAACCTTCAAAATGCCATAACGTCATATGTACATAATGGTGCCAATTCTGGTGGTACACAAACTAAATTCTGAAAATAATTGTAACTATCCATCGTCGTTATTCATGTACAACAGTCATAGGTTTAGTTTAGTCGTAATTTGTAGCTACCAGAATTAGCAACATTGTAAGTATTATCAATTTACAAGATAGCAACACGTCATTTGCCGGTCTAAGATTATCATCGACGCGCCAAACTTGTGTTCTGAACGCAACCCATATCTGCGAATGCAGCAAAACGAATTAAAACATATTTTTAATCAATCATTTTGAAACACGAATAAAATTGCTTCAATTATTTTTCAGACACGGCGACTCTAACTTATTTTATTTATCAGATTTAAAAAGAAAAACTAATTATTATTTTAATTCGCCTATGGTGCTAAAAACCGATACATATTGCATTGCAAAGTAAAACCTATAATTCTTTAGTAGGTACTTAAGTTTAGTTCACTTATTTAATCCCGCAGTGAAATAAAGCCATTTTACGTATTATTTCAAGTCTTTGAAGGTTAAAAACAACCGAAACGTATTGAGAACTTAGTGACGTTAAATCAACTACTCATTTGTAAACTAGGGCCTGTATTATTAAATCGATGTTAAGTCTGAGAGCGATCTTGAGTAGTTACGCTTTTGACGTGTCATTTAGAACTAGTGTGACATCAAAATGACATATCAAGATTCCTCTCAGACTTGAGATCGATTTATTAATATAGGCCTCGAAACTCTTGATAGGTACCACTCTTATGTTGGTTCTTGAACTAAACTAAACGCATTGCCGTCCTTTGTTGTAATGCTATTTTAGTTTAGTGTTTTAGTCTTTCAATTTGAAAACAACAGAATTAGCATCAATGCTAATTTTATTGTCCCCACATTGAGATTGAAATAAATATAACACAACCTAAAAAATTCAAATATAGCTGCCTTGTCACATTTTACCACAAACAAGGACGGCAATGCGTTAAGTTTATTCTTGTTTAATTTTTGTACGAACATAATTGTGGCACATATAGAAGTAACTGAAGCTATTAACATTAATAAATATAGTTTTTTTTTTCAAGGGCTATATTGTTTAGTTCAGTTCACCACGCTCTGTTCGACGGTCTGCGTCGAACGCATCCGACTGATTTAGTTTGCACTGGCGAAACATATACCTACATAGATGTTATACTAGGTAAGGATATACATTTTTTTTGCAACTTTACTTTGTAAATCTAAAACTGTCGGCTTTGTGGGACAATTGAAGTACTAAAGGCTTTGTAGACTTATGAAATCTGTCAACAGCTGTATAGGGATACAGGGGTAACACCTTTTGTTTTTAAAGTTTCCTCCAAAGCTGATAGTTTAAAAATTACAAAGTTAAGTTTTTTATAAAAAGTACACCCTTTCTGTTTCAACCTGTATATGTCTCTATTCTTTGACAGCACAAACAAGAGACAACACCACAAACACATAAATATGAATGAACACGTTTTCCTTGCTATACGGTTGTGTGAGGCGATTTGGTAAGCGACCAGGGTACAAACTCTGTGAACGACTGTAGCTCCACTCGACTCACATTCGATCTGATTACGTCACTTTTGACAGCATTCCTACAAACTGTCAAACTGACGCATTTATTAACGCCATACGTCAGTTTTGACGTATTGTGAGTCGAGTCTAGCGACATTCTTTAACGGAGTCTAGTCCAGCGGCATGGCCAGTAAGGCGAATATAAATTCCTCACCGCCCGCCCAGCGACAGTCACGGAGCGACGCAGAAGCGGCGGACGCAATCGCTCTATCTGAAGCTGATTGGAAATGGGCCCTTTAGTTAATCTTCTATAGATTGGTGGTATTTCTAAAAAAAACTGGGTACCGTATTGTTAATTAAGCACACGTTTTTGATGTGAGGAAGGGTATATAAGGTTGATTATCGCTTGAACGACTCTCTTATTAGTTGACCAGCTCAGTCACCGGTTGACTGAAAACATTTGCCTAGTTAGTTCGTTCATTTCACGAAAACGCGTGATGTGACTCTTATGACACTGGCATAAGGGTCAATTTGCAATAATTCACGCCTCTTTGTGGAATGACACTACTATACTACCGTCCCTCTCATAGTCATGAGTTATGAGCAAGACGGTATTACTTTAGTTGTGTCCTAGTTTAGGAGCTTGTAGACAGAATTGGCGCATTTTTTGTTACTATCTGCGATACACTAATCCTTAAATAATTATAGCTACCAAATAGTATTTGTTTTAATTACATTATTACAGAGAATGTGGTGTTAATTTGTAATTACAGTGACTTTTCTATGAATGGTATGGGTGTGGGTACAGAGGTCGCCTTTGTAGCAATTTCGACCTTAAATTTAAACGAACAAAGTTGATTTTGGGACTGCTACGATCTGATTACGCAATATTCGGCTTTAAAATATTCGAATCGTTCCTAGGGGTTTTCTATGTAAATATTATTCTTTTTATTCCTTCCTATTCTATGTCCCTTTCTTATAAAGTTAACTTTGTTATTTTAAAATTAATTAATTAAAAATATTAGCTCCCGGGAGACCTCTGCACGCAATCATCATGAACTAACATATACTCTATATGTAAGTTTTTTTATCCTCTTCTAACATTATAGTGAAACTTAACACGAGAAAAAAAAGAAAAAAATACAATTTCAATATAGTTATATTTAAAAAAAATAACGATAAGTGTTACTAATAAAAAGCAAAAAAAATAATAGCATTTCTTGTTACGTTACATAAGATACGAGGAAGGAATATTTCCAGTTTTTTTTTTATATATCCACTTTAATTATTTTAGTATGGTAACATAAGGGTATGGTGTTTCCGCTGGCAACACTAAAATTATGGCACAATACACGACTCCAGCTCGACATTCTTATATTAAGGACCATTCACTAACAAATTATAACGACTATAAATACGAAAACGCTCAAAACTGAACTATATTTTGACAGAACCAATCTGTCCCAAAAGTTAACAGAACACCTTTAACTTCTTCGTAATGGAGATAAATAACTTTAATTAATAACAATAACATCAATAGTTTCATTGTGTCAAAATATTAGTTTAGTTTCAATTTTGTGCACATCATAATTAGCGTCAATTAACAACAATTTTTAATAATTACAAACCCGCTTAAGGTCGTCGTCAACTGTGGGCCGACAGTTGCGCAACATATTGGCACTCATTCAGTTGAGTCCACTCATGGTCTAAAATTATGAGCAAGACAATAATAACTCAAATTCAGTGGTAATACAATAAAATAAGTATTATTGAGCAACAAGTGTCTCAATCGTCGCGTTTAGTTGCCCAATAGCCGTGTTCTCAAATCATGGTATGTTAGAGTAGCTGCCCACCTTAAACGATACTCAATAATTACATAGCTCACTAAAGTCACAATTATAATTAAGATTCTCATAACGACAGAATAGATCATTCAATTATTTTTTAAAAATATTCTCTTAAAATAGCACAATGTGTAAGTACATAAACCAATTTTATTATATTTTTATACATAAATAATAATAATAAAACTATTTTTTTTAGTAAACTAAATGTTAGGTTAGGTTAGTAATCTTTGTACTTAATGGCTAAAAAAACTTGTGTCCATTCTTAAATACACGAAGAAAAAAAAATAGAATAATCTTTGAAAATATACTTTTTTAAACTCAAATACTGCTAGGATATAGATATTCAGCCGCTCGTATCAAATACGACGGGATCTTTGGACCTTATGTTACTAGAAGCTCACATTACGAAAAAAAACAAAATTAAAAACTAAATTCAACCTACAAGCACTTCCTTGTTACGTTTTACTCAAAAATTGTGCTATGAACAAGTTACGACAAACGCAAATAATATTACGAAACCTAAAAACATTGGAAGACATACACGTTCATAAAACTTAAAAAAAACATATATATCTACTATATAAAAATAAGTCGGGTTTTCCTTCCTGACGCATAACTCCAGAACGCACGAACCGATTTCCACGGTTTTGCATTCGTTAGAAAGGTCTCGGGCTGCGTGAGGTTTATAGCAAAGAAAATTCAGGAAAAAATTCAACAGAAAAGCGCATTCCACGCGGACGGAGTCGCGGGGCACAGCTAGTCTCATATAAAAATAAATAAATAAATTTTAACAAAATTGTCGATTGGTGTGTAAAATTCTTGTTGGGTCACATATCGCTGCACTACCGCTACCAGTCAAAGTAGCGAACTTTTATTTTTATTTCAAGTTTGTTCTGTTACTAAGCCACAATAGCTTTACTAAACAGTAAAATAAAAAAACTTGTCAAATGAACAAGCTTGACCAGTTTGACAACGCGTCAGACAAAATAATTTTCAAAATATTACACATTAGTGCACGGGACCAAGAACGGCGAAAATTTAATTCTAAAATAATAAAATTCTGCACTCAAAAATATACAGACACGATGAAATAAAATAATAATAATTTTAGCCCTTTTTGACGTCCCACTCCTGGGCACGGGCCTCCCCTCAACACGAGGGGGATTCAGGCCACGATAACAAATTATTATTCCATTCAGTTTTATACTTCGATCAATAACAAAATAGTGAACAAAAAACTGTGATATGCAAAAAGTTGTATATTTCACTACAAAATATTGCATTCGTTACCCGAGTTATATCAGAATTGGCGCTAATTTGACAGGTACACATACTAAACGTCTTCCCGGCATGTTTATCCTCGCAATGTAGCAGCAAAGATAGCAATATTTTACTCTTGTCAAATTAAATTAAGTCAGCATTGAACGACAGTTTTGGCACTATTATCCATACTGGTGTCATTTAGTTATGTTTAACTAAACTAAATGAATTGCCATAATCAACCGCGGAGACAAAAAATATGAGTTGTGTAAACTTTAGTTACAATATGTGGACAAGAATAAGCACCAATTTCTTTTGGAACTGAGGTTTTTTCTGCTATATTAAATACTAGCTGTGCCCGCGACTTCGTCTGTGTGTAACTTAACTTAACAAAAATTTCGGAATCATTCATCCCCTATTTTATCTCTTTGGGGGTAGAATTAATCAAAATCCTTTCTTAGCGGATGCCTACGTCATAACATCTACCTGCATGCCAAATTTCAGCCCGATCCGTCCAGTGCTTTGGGCTGTGCGTTGATAGATCACTATGTCAGTCACTTTTGAGTTATATATATATTAAATATGTTACTTCATTTCAAATTCAAACTCTGGTGTAGGTACAATAAATAGTTATTCAATTCTATTATTTTTCGACATTACTTGTGACCATGCGTTCTTTCTTAGGCGTTAAATTCACCCCAGTTTTTATTCTAACAACGGTCAGCAACACTGTGACAATTTTTAGAAAAATAATGTCAATAAGAATTGCAGTTATGTGTACGTACTTGACCCGTAAGGGACAGCAATAGTACACAGAAGTACTAAATTAAGGCAAACCAACCATTTTTAATGACTTTTAAAGCACATAATCGAATATCGACATTAGACACACCCCACTCTGGTTATTATCATGCAACCAATCTCCCATAACAGCTTATGACTTATTTTGATTGGCACCAAAAATTGGTGCCTGTTGAACTTGCAACACAACACATTTACTCTTATACAAAAGTATACGCGTGTATATCTATATAATATATAAAAATTAATTGCTGTTCGTTAGTCTCGCTAAAATTCGAGAACGGCTGGACCGATTTGGCTAATTTTGGTCTTGAATTATTTGTGGAAGTTCAGAGAAGGTTTAAAGGGTGAATAAATATGAAAGTCCACGCGGACGAAGTCGCGGGCACAGCTAGTGTAATATAAAGCCAATACAAAATGTTGTTACTTTTTTAAATCGCCAGACTGACACACCAACTGTATGGTCCCAAACTAAGCAGCGCTTGTACTATGTTTATCCTGCAATATCTGGATGTCAGATGTAATTGTCAATGCAACAATATAAAGGGATATCTCTCTCACTGTCTCTCAAACTAACTGTAATGTCTGCCTTATGGTTAGTAACACACTTTAATTGTTTATTTGCTAAGTTATATCCATAATTCATCACATAAGAAAAAGTTACAAGAGTGCCAAAACATTGCCCAAAAAAAACCTCAGCTCCAAAGTAGATGTTCTTAATTCTGAGTTTTTGGGTAAATAAGGTTTAAATAAATAATGTATTATATAAATTTGGTCTAATTTGAGCATACTGCTTGAACTATATCCAGGACTGTCTAAGTTTACGTGGGAGGTGTTCCACAAAATCACTAGATATGATAAAACAAAGTCGCTTCATGTATGCTTAGATCTTTAAAACTACGCAACGGATTTTGATGCGGTTTTTTTAAATAGATAGAGTTTAATATATTCAAGAGGATGGTTTATGTATAAACTAGCTGTGCCCGCGACTTCGTCCGCGTGTAATTTAACTTAACAAAAATTTCAGGATTTTACATCCCCTATTTTATCCCCTTGGGGGTAGATTTAATCAAAATCCTTTCTTAGCGGATGCCTACGTCATAACATCTACCTGCATGCCAAATTTCAACCCGATCCGCCCAGTGGTTTGGGCTGTGCGTTGATAGATCACTATGTCAGTCAGTCACCTTTGAGTTATATATATTTAGATACATGCATAATATATAAGATAAACACTGATAATTTTAGAGCCGTGCGTAGCCGGGGCGGGTCGCTAGTATTATACATAGGTAATTTTTTTTTCCTCCATGACCTGACATTGGATAGCCAACCTGTAGCCATTTGACTACAGCTCATGTACGGGCTGGCTCGCCCAGCGGTAGTACCACCCTATCACAAAAGATCGGCGTAAATAAGCTGTTATAGTAGCGTTTCGTACAATGATCCTTCCACTCCCTCTGTCCAATTTCAGGTCGCCAACGTAAGAGCAATACCGTTGCTTGACATCAGGCATTTTGTACGCTTGTTCAGAGACTTTGTTACATCTCCTATCTATATATATTTTGTCTGTAGGTATGTCTTTTATAAAATCGTAAACTATGCATTTGATCATGTCATGATCTTCAGCAAAGTGTTGTGCATGAGCCCACAAAGGTTTCTGAGTTGGTACGACCAATCTTTGACAGCGTAGCAACGCGCGCAGGGCACAGCTAGTAATGAATAAAAAGTACTGAACCAATTTCAATTAATCAAGGCAACAAATCAGACGATATATTTATAATATTCGCAAGAAATTTCACTTCAATTTGACAGAAAAACTGACGGTACTCCATTATTTACATAGCTGCAACGTTTGCTATCATTATCTAAGACTAGGGGGTTTAGTACAAGTTTGACGACTCACGAAAATTTATTTAGATTTCGAGTCTTTTCACACATGTATCTGTTACCATAGACCAATAAGACAAGAAGACATCGCTAACGTCCACTATTGTATGACAATCGTTAAAAAATGGCGGGGTATCGGAGAAGACGGCGAATTCTGATTGGTCCGTTCGAGGTCGAGCCGTGAATGGGCCAATGAAATGATAGATGCGGTCATACGCAACCAGTGGTAATGTATGTTAGGCGAGCGGGGGCGCCCGTCCATGCAGCGTCTATGGCATATTGGTATGTGTTATGAGCTAACAACTCGTACACACACCGCCACGTAGACTGATAGACAGTCCATAAACAAAAAAAAAACAAAAAAAAAACAAAAAAAAAACAGCGTACTAACTACTTAGTTATAATATAACAAAAAGATTGCATTGTGTTGTAAACGGAAACGCGTGGAGAATACTATTCACCTAGCCTCGAGATGGACAATATAACATCGATGATCCTTAATATAAAACCGTTATAGGACACGGGGCGGAGCGACCGACGACGGTCTGGTGTGGTTCTCAAGGGGGGCTGCAACGCCCCTAGTGGGCGATGACGCTTACCACAGATATAGACTTACATAGATAACGCATGTATCACGATTTGTATTGAAACCAAGCGTGCCGAACTTTTAACACCTACTGTGACGTCATTAGTGACGGGAAATCCAAACCGATTCAAAGACACCGATGCCGCCGATGCCCCTCCGCCCGCTACGATTCTCTCGAGTGTATCTGTAGTCGCGCGGACTGTAAGTTAGCGGCGACCAACCTTGACTCTTGGTCGGAGTTTCGTACACGCGAAGTACATGCATTTGCGTTATCTATGTAAATCTATATCTGTGACGCCTTCCATAGGGGCGGTTGCGGGCCCAAGAATAGATACTACGCAACAATTTTAAAATGTTTTGTCAAGTGTAAATTGTTATATACAAGACAATGGATTTCGTTTTAATTGGAAAGGGGGCGGAGTTCCAAAGTTTGGGAACCTCTCGTCTAAGAACACCTTGTATTTATCCCGTTTGTGAGCCAATCGAGAAGGACAGCGCTATACGAAAGAGCTGATAGAGTGAACTTATTGTATTGTATAATTAACTCATCAGTAAAGTCCATATTTTAAGTCACTCGTGTGATAATTAAAATATTCGTATGGCAAATTGTTAGTTCTGAAGATGGCCTACAGAGGCGCTGAACACGCTAGCGACTATCGAGTAATAGACGCGGGTAAATATCATGGTATTTTTTTTTTTATTTTTTTTTTTTAATGGGACTAGTCCCGCCACACACTCCCACCACTGTAACTCCTGTAAGCCAGGATCGACAATGGTGACCAATAATGACGTCGAGGTTTGACCCTCGACGAGTCCCGGGGAAAAGTTAAATTGTCTTGGAACCCGCACGAATTTAATCGAAAGAAATAATAGGAGGAGTTGGAAGAAAATATTTCCACTTCCCTCCGGTGCAAAGCGGGAGACAAAATATATGTAGCTGGTATGGGCTAATTGCCATAGAAACAAGACTGTTACAGCTGATTGAAGACCAGTTGTAAAGCACCACGGATCGTAATATGACTAATTGGACCTATTTAGGTCCAAATATCATGATATATAAACTATTGTCGATAAATAGTTAATTTGACCGTCATTCCTAAGAATCCCTAAGAATTGCTCTTATGTCTTTATAACAAGTTATAAAGTGTTATAATGATGATTATCGAAACGATTTCCTATTTTATTTACTAATAGAAAGTACCGCACTGGCTGACCACAAAGCTAATCTAAAATAAATTATAACAATGCATCTTATTTTCATACGACTTTGTAAGTTCACATCCTAGCATTCAAACATTACATTTTATCCCTTAGCGTAAGTGAAACAAAGCTCATAATATCACGGCAGATTTGGCGCGTGTCGTGTCCGTGCCGTCCCCGTCCCCGTCGCGTCCCGTCGTCGTGTCGCCGCCGCTGCCGACTAACCTCACACCGCTGTGAGAACTATAGTTCGTTCATTTCACAAACACGCGTGCTGTGACTCTTATGACACTGGCATAAGGGTCAATTTGCAATAATTTATGAGTCTTTGTGAAATTAACCGACTATACTATACCTAACTTCGAAAAATTACTACCTACCTAACTTTCGGTACTAAGTAGAAATCTTTCTATGTAACAAACATGAAATAAATTTATTTATCGATATGTCAAACTGAACAGTTTCAGGTCACTACATAATATTAAAAAAATATTTTAAATATGAAATCTTGAAATAAAACTTTTGTTCAATACAACGAGGGAAAATAGACGATATCTTTTTGGCGTTCAAATTTTATTTTAGTCGATTTTCAAAACTAATTTACAACGATTTTGTTTTTAATAATATACTCGACTATACTCTGTTCTCATTAGCACTTAGTTTAAAAGCTTGAAAATAGGAATAATCTATTAATTATAAGTTATTATTAGAAATAAAATTTTAAAATAATTAACTATAAATTTAAAAGAAACTTGAAGCAAATAATTATGATAAGCTATTTAAGAACAACTTATAAGTACCATGATTTTGTGTCAACTGCATTCAAGAAGTCGTAATGACATTAAATGTACAGGCGAATAATAACACCACACTTCACATCTAATCGAGCAGTCGAATAATTAGTCGAATCACGTCACTGCCCAATAGACCCGACACCGTCACATCACTACGAACAAAATATTAGGAAAAACAATATCTGACCGTAGGGATGCGCGCTCGTAAAATCGACTATTAATTCAAGAACTAACTAACAGATAAGATTCAAATATCGAATGGTGACGACGGTGACTATAATTATTTTAAAATAAGCATCTTATTTAAGCAACTAATTAATATTACGTGTTGTCACTATTTTACATTTAGTTAGACAGAATAATGTCTTAAACTCTGAATTTACGTGTTAGCGAGTTCTCGATTAAAATCGATTGTCAGTTGCCAGTATGGGAACTCAGACGTTCGGAAACACCATGGGAGCACCGCGAGCCGTGACATATCGATTCCCACTTCGTAATCGATTACGGAATCGCCGATTTGTGCTGGGACAGTCGCCATTAAAGTGATACAATCGTATTGTGCTACATGACTTTAACTTAAAACAAAATTAAGTAATATTTACTGTATATTCACTGTCGGTTCGTAAGTTTAAGAAATCTTACACTTTCTTGCATTCAACGAGATAACATACAATTATCTCGATATAAGTCGATATTTAAATCGGCATCTACTATTGACTGTACACAAGACAATGTCATTGCTAAGTTACAAATGAAAAGTGTAATCAACATTTTACTATGTCGTCAAAATCGACTAATTATTAAATAATAGTCGAATCATGGTAATCGATTCGGGCGAATAATCGATATTGAATTGCAGACGAGTACCGTATCGATATCGAGGCGTCGGCCACGGCGTGGAGTGGGGGATCACAGCGGGTCCGCTATGAGGCGGAGGTGATAGTGCTGTGCCAGGCATTGGTGTTCGGTCGAAACTGGCCGGTGGGCGCGCGACAGCGATGCGCGGGTCACATCACTATACCTGCAAATATTGTTATGGTAACGCATGAATTAATTAAATTAAAAATAAATAAAATTGCAGTGTCTGTTTGTAATATCAAAATGACACCTTTTCACTAAATGCATATGAAAAGCACATACGACACTTATAACAAAAACGCGATTTAAACATTTTTTGTATGTCTGTCTGTCTGTGTGTTTGTTCCGGGTAATCTCCGAACGACGGCTGGAACGATTTTGACGGGACTTTCACTGGCAATTAGCTGATGTTATAAGCAGTAACTTAGGCTACTTTTATTTTAGAAAAACAAAATAAATAAAAATGGGTTATGTCGCGCGGGCTCAGAACGCGGGCATTTTGTTAAGTAAAATTTCACGCGGGCGGAGTCGCGGGCTCAGCTCGTTTAGTAATAAATAAATATGGAGCACTGACCGTGCGGGCGCGGTTACAGCAGCTCGTACTGGCGCAGGTGCATGCGCTGGATGATGTCGCGGCAGTCGTTGAACACGCGTTTAATGTTCTCCGTGTCCACGGCGCACGTGAAGTGCGGGTAGCAGTAGTGCTTGCCGTCGCCGCTCGCCGTGCTGATGCGCTGCGCACCCACCACACCACACGGTCAATTAATCAATCAATCCTTACTAATATTATAAATGCGAAAGTAACTCTGTCTGTCTGTCGCTCTTTCACGCCAAAACTACTGCACCGATTTCAATGTTTTACCCTCAAGGGTGTAAAATAACAATAGGGAATAGGGGATGAAAGTTTGTATGGAAATATGCAAGGTTTATGTGAATGTTTTATAAGTTTACGACAAGAGAAAAAATATTGGAGCAATTCTGATGTAACATTTACGGAGTCATTACAAAAAGGGGGGAGGGAGGGTGCCTAAATAATTAAAAATGCTACCCAAAGACACTATTCCACGCGGACGAAGTCGCGGACACAGCTAGTAATCTATATATATAAAAATGAATTGCTGTTCGTTAGTCTCTCTAAAACTCGAATACGGCTGGACCGATTTCGCTAATTTTGGTCTTGAATGATTTGTGGAAGTCCAGAGAAGGTTGAGAAGGTAAATAAATATGAAAGTCCACGCGGACGAAGTCGCAGCTAGCTCAAGGGCGCCACGAGGGGCACGACCTCGGCTTGGGCCGCTGCCAGGAGAGGTGGCGAGGGTAAATCTACCACCGGATCGGAACGCGACCTCGACTGAGAAGATCCGGCAAGAAACTCAGCGGGCTTGTCGGGTGCCAAGGTGTGTCTAGGTAAGTAGACGTACGGAAGCGGGGGTACGTCGACCTCGCCGGCGAGGTCGATGTCTGGTGGGGAGTGTGCGTGTGTCGGTCTCCTCGATATTTGAGTCGAGACGAGCGGTGAGTGCGTCGGCAAGTCTACAGAACCTTTAGTACTTCAACTGTCCCACAAAGCCGATAGTTTTAGATTAACAAAGTAACGTAGCAAAATAAATAGTATACCCTTTCTGTTTCACCTAGTGTATAAGAAAATAAAAGTGTAAAAATGTCAATTTGTAAGTGCCCCCGTGGGCGTGAACAAAACACACGTACCAGGAACTCGTCGCGGATGAAGTACTTGGCGCGCGCGACGTCGGGCGGGTCGTCGCGCGCGTCGGCGAGCGCGTCGGGCGGCGTCGCGTAGCGCGCGAACTCGCTGAAGTACTCCTCCAGCCGCGACTTGCCCGCCACCACCTTCTCCGCCAGCAGGTCCTGCTTGTTCAGGAACAGGATCACCGATATCGTCCGCAGCCACCTGCGACACGTACACACTATATTTAGAAAAAAACGACCCGAAATTTGCTAGTCAATTATCTAATACATAAAATTCTCGTGTCGCGGTGTTTATTGCCAAACTCCTCCGAAATGGATCAACCGATTGTCATGAAATTTTGTGTGCATATCGGGTAGGTCTGAGAATCGGTCAACATCATTTTTTTTTTGTTTTTTTATATGGCAAAACAACGTTTGCCGCGTCAGCTAGTAAAATTATATTTATTAGACTTCCTAAGCACGTATTGATAAATCAATCTCGAATCTGAGAGAGGTCTTGAATACGCTTTGGACATGCCCTTTTGTACTGGTATGACATGAGAATAACACTTCCAAGATCGCTCACAGCCTTGAGATCGATTTACAAATACCCTCCCCATCTCCCTTCAGGCCATAATCCACCACTTTGGTCCAGTGCGGATTCCAATTCTGGGGGGTTCAGAATCATGAAATGAATCCATGGTATCAATTTACGTTACTATACAGTCCTTACACCCTGTAAATCTTTTGAATGTAGTATAGTGTACCCAGATGGGTGTCCTTTAAAAAAAAACTTGAGAGGTGTCAAGGGACACCCGGATGGATGGAACGAAGTTCCTTTCGATTAATTAGTGAAGGAATTGTAATAAAATTTTATTATGTACAAAATACCTGTATACACTCAACAAAAATAATCGTCGCGACACCACACTGTTCAATGCGAAGTAGAAAGGCGACGCGAACTGGCTTGCTTTCTATAAGAGAGAGAGAGCGCACGCAGCACGGCTTACAACTATAGCAAAAAGTGTCGTTACAACTTTTGGTCTTAATTTTTTCCGTCTAGCCCCCTTTCGCAACGCGCGATAAGGAACTTCGTTCCAAGAGTGTGCGCGAGCTACCTGTTGTTCCATATGCTCTTGAAGAGGTCGAGCGACTCGCGCAGGCGGTTCTGCGTGGGGTCCTCGCGCAGCACCATGTTGTACGACGAGCAGGCCGTCACGAAGATGATGGCGGTCACGTCGTTGAAGCACTGGATCCACTTGCGGCGCTCGTCGCGCTGCCCGCCCACGTCGAACATGCTGCGCGGGAGATAAGGAATACCCACAGATATAGATTTACATAGATAACGCAAGTGCATGCACTTCGCGTGTCCGAAACCCCGACCAAGCGTCGAGGTTGGTCGCCAACCTTGTCGTTTCGTCGTCGATTTGCGTTATCTATGTAAATCTATATCTGTGGTATACCCTTTAAAAACCTTTTAAAAAATCCTTTTCAACGATATCCCAAATGAAGGGGTACCTAAAAAAAAATCTTCTCTTTCCGTGTTCGGGGAGCTACCTCAAAAAAAGCCATTTTGTTACATATTATATTTTTAAAGGTGAGATCTATTTTTCTGGTATATCTGTACAAATTTTCGTCAACTTCCGGCAAAAACTGCAGAAGTTATGGTAGTGTGACAGTCTGGGACGGACGGACGGACGGACGGACTGGATGATCTTATAAAGGTTCCTCGTAGGGACTACGCAACCCTAAAACAGGTATGGTTCAACACTCACTGGAAATTGACTTTGTCGACGACGAATTGCGTTTCGAATATCCCGGATGTGAGGACGCGGCATCGCAGGATGTCCTGCTCCGTGGGCGTGTAGCTCGCTTGCTTAATCACGTGCACCTGGTCCAGGAAGCTGCAACACCGTACACCACGCTCATTGAGCAACTAGCTTAGAAACAGAGACCAATAAGCAAAGACAACGGTAACGTCCACTTAATATATTTTTCTTGAATTAATTAATAAGGATTACTAGAAATAAATCAATGAACAAACCAACTGTATGGTCCCAAAGTAAGCAACGCTTGTACTATGGGTACCGTACAATGGGCTGGGGGCGTTTCCAGTGACACAGACCAGGGTCAATTACGAAATTTACCCAGACGGGAATCGAACCCGCAACCACCCGTGCGGCCTACTAGCTCGAACCACTGCTCCAAGCGGTAGTCAGAAATGTGAGTTTATAACATCAGCACTTTGTGGTCACTCCAGCTAAACTTATGCTTGTGTTAGGAGTCAATACTTCAATGGTCAGGATGGGGATCGAACCCGGAACCTCTCGGCTACAAGGGCGGCCGCACTAACGACTAGGCTGTTGACGCCTTATGTGAATGCAACAGTCAAATGTTACGTACGTGTAAAACATCAAATATCGGGAAAGACGGCGTATTTTGATCGGTCCCTTACACTTTACAACTGGTCTTCAATTAGCTATGACACAAACTCAACATTATTTTTTTAATGTAAGCCAACAAAGCATTTATGAATCTACCACAGGTTCGGAATGCCGCTTCCACAAAAAAAAAACGTGATGGGGATGGGGTTGAGGGGGTGATGGGTATGGGGTTGAGGGGGTGATGGGGATGTGGTTGAGGGGGTGATGGGGTTGAGGGATAGAGGGGGGTCTGATGGGGGGTTGAGGGGGGATTGAAGGGGGTCGAGGGGGTTAATGGGGGGGTGAATGGGGAGGGGTTTGAGCTACGTACTACTTAGCGCAGTCGATGAGCTGGTACTCGTTGCTCCGCTCGTAGGTGCGCTGCACGCCCCGGTCGGCCCACAGCGCCTCCGTGTGCTCGTAGAACTCGGCCGGGTAGTCGAAGTCCGGCTGGGACGCCACGTCCTGGACCACACACCACGTTAGAGAGGTCTTCAGACGCCACGAATTGCCTTACGATCGGTAGGCTCCCTAGCAATCGGCTTGCTAATTAACCTCCTAGAGCAGGGATGGCGAATATTGTGGGCACATCATTGACCACAAAATTAATTATGCACTACGAAAAAAGTGTGAAGTAGGTATGACGAGCGAACGCGATTGATCCCTACGCCGCGGAACGTTCGGGTGTGGGAAATGGGAAAATTATTATTTTCATTACTCATACTCTGAAAGTAGGTCTGAAGTTGCCTGAGGAGCGGGTTGAAAGTAATACTTTTCCGGCCCGGGAGAATCGCTTTCAACTGACAGCTGTCAAATTATAAAAAAAAAACTATTTCCATTTTCACATTTCTATGGAACCATGTTCAAACTTTTTCTAGTCAATCAATTACAGCACGATGTAACATTGAAATAACATAAAGTTAAGTATTAATTAAAGAATATATATTTTTAAATGACTTAATTATAATTAAGTTTCAACAATTTCTTTAAAATAACATAGATTTGGGCAAAATATTTAAAGATGACAATGAAAAATAATGGCTAAATAATGAAGTTGGCCGGCCAACGAAAAACAAACAAAATAGGCGGCAATCCGATCTTTTTTTTTCGAGTTGTAGAGTATTGTTCAAACTTCCTTGTATTATTTCTTTAGCCAATTCCTGTTTTTATTTTTACTTTCCTTGTATTCGTAATGAAAAACACAGTGTTTACCTCGGGTGAAATACCTATTTTGTCTCTCGAACTATTAGCCAAACCCCGTCTCGGGACTAAATAAGTCACTTTCACCACACGTGTAACAATGTACTATTTCCTAATAATCACAAAGTCAACATTATTTGGTGGCACGTCTATGCCCTTCCGACGGAAGAATACCTGTATATAATCGACGCGCGCCTTGTTCTCCGGCTTCTCCAACGCTATGGGCGGTGTCAGGGTGCTCATTGCACCTGTGATTGTCTGGAACGAAACCAACAATCAGTTTAGCAAACATCTTTGTCAATAAATAACGCCAGACTGATACACCAACTGTGTAGTCCCAAACTAAGCAACGCTTGTACTATGGGCACCGTACAATGGACCGGGGGTGATCCCAGTGACACCCAGACCGGGGCAAATTACGAGAAGTCTATTTCCGAAACTTGCCCCGGCGGGTATCGAACCCGCAACCATCATGTGCAGTGAGCCGAGTGGCCTACGCTCGAGCCACTGCGCCAAGCGATCGTCTTTGTATTCAATATCACTGCACTGGAGCATCACAAGTCTTGTGGTCATTGCATCTGTGATTGTCTGGGACGAAACCAACATTCAGTTTAGCAAAAATCTTTGTAGATAAATAAATATCGCCAGACTGACACACCAACTGCATAGTCCCAAACTAAGCAGCGCTTGTACTATGGGCACATAATGGTGTGGGTAAATAATGGTGGTTAGACGGGCCGCCCTCGTAGCTGAGAGGTTCCAGGTTCGATCCCCATCCTGACCACTGAACTATTCACGTGAGCCCATTACTAACTCTGTAATGCACTACCAAAAGTACTTGTAATACTAAAAGCATTGCTCGCTCTTCGCCGACCTGAAGGGGGGACAGAGGTAACGGAAGGGAGGTAGGGGGGGTCTGCCGGCTCTCTCCTTCATCGTATGAATCGCAAATACACTGCCGTCCTCTAACTAAAACACCGTTATCAGTAAAAATCCAATTTAACAAATACACTGGACCCAAAAACCTGAAAAATAAAAAACGTGTGCGTCTCGGGACGATCGACAGAAGTGATAATTTAAATTAATCTAAGTTGAACTATTTCATCATCATCATCATCATCATCATCATCAGCCTATGCTTGTCCACTGCTGGACATAGGCCTCCCCTAATGAGCGCCATAGCGCCCTGTCTTCAGCTTGCCGCATCCAGCATCTGCCTGCAGTCTTTCGCAGATCGTCATCCCACCTGGTCGGAGGGCCTACACTACGCTTGCGTCGAGGTCTCCACTCAAGAACACGTTTACCCCAGCGGTTGTCGGTTCTTCGCGAGATATGGCCAGCCCACTGCCAGTTGAACTATTTAATCTAAATATATATAACTCAAAGGTGACTGACTGACATAGTGATCTATCAACGCACAGCCCAAACCACTGGACGGATCGGGCTGAAATTTGGCATGCAGGTAGATATTATGACGTAGGCATCCGCTAAGAAAGGATTTTGGTTAATTCTAACCCCAAGGGGATAAAATAGGGGATGAAAAATCCCGAAATTTTTGTTAAGTTAAATTACACGCGGACAAAGTCGCGGGCACAGCTAGTAATAAATAAATAAATATTGAATTTTTTTAACTTGAGAAAAGCTTGCCTACTGCTGTCGTGTGCGTGAGAGAAAGGGAAGCCAGACAGAGTGGCGCCGTAACGTGTTACGTTATGAAGCGGTTTACCCTCCCATAAGAAGTTATCACTATAAAAAAAACACCCAAAATAAATTAGCATAAAGGCGTTTTTTCTTCTTTTATCTCAAAATCTATTAAAGATAGAAATATTCAGCTTAGACAGGTCGATAGATATTTTTTTGTGATTAAAATGGCTTAAAAAACTGGAATACGACCGGATGTTGGATGACGGCATTTTAGTTAGAAGACCGAAGTATAATTTAGCTACTTTATGCCGTTCTTCTGTGTGAGGGTGGGACTGCACCGGTTGAAGCATGCCCTTAGATGAGCCGTAGACATTTGTCTACAGCATCCCTCTACCATCGTCAAAGTCAAGATCCTTGTAAAGAGTCGTGTTTAGCATCTATACAAATAAATAAAATTGGAATGTCTGTTTGTAATATCAAAATAACATCGTTCCACTAAATGCATATGAAAGTACATACGACACCTATAGCAAAAACGCGATTTAATTTTTTTTGTCTGTCTGTCTGTCTGTGTATTTGTTCCGGGTAATCTCCGAAACGGCTGGACCGATTTTGACGGGACTTTCACTGGCAGATAGCTGATGTTATAGGGAGTAACTTAGGCTACTTTTATCTTAGAAAAACTAAATAAAAGATGGTCCTGCCGCGCGGGCTCAGAACGCGGGAGCGGGCGTTTTTGTTAAGTTAAATTCCACGCGGACGAAGTCGCGGGCTCAGCTAGTTCTTACTAAAAAACGAATCTGTGAGACAGCACTAGTAGTTGTTTATGGTGATAGTGGCTGGCCAGCCCGCGAAACTCAAAATTTTCGAGCTCTTTTATAGTATATCCAAAATCTGAAAACATTTAAGACAAAATTTTGTGATTGGCGACAAACACAGTATGCAGTGCGTCCATTAATACATTTATTTTACTCTAAATATTATCACGGTGGATATGATACTATTAAATCATCAAATAAACAAAAATTGCCAGTTTTTCTGGTTATCTGTGGTTCTTGAAATGTTTAAGAGTAAGTTGGATATATTAATAAATGCACTGCACACGGTCTTTGTCGCCAATTACGAAATGTGCCCTTTATTATTTCCAGATTTTGAAAATTTTCTAAAAAAACCTCAAAAAATTTGAACTTCGCGGGCTGGATGGGAGCTTTGGCCTTATGGTTCGCATTATATTTTCTCTCTGTTCCGCTCTAATATGTGATTTGACAATACACAACATTGTGTGAAACATAATAGTGTTTTCAATCCAACCACATCTCCACAAAACCAACAATATAAGTACAAAACATGCTGGTCGTTTGAGCTTTTACTCACAAGTATCGCATCGCGTATGTTCTTCTTGATGTCCTCGATTTTCTCGCGTCGTTCTTTGTCAGAAAAGCCGTTCACGTGCAAGATACGCATCTGCTTAACTATAGTCGACTTGCCCGACTCGCCCGCGCCCAGCAGCAGCAGCCGGTGGGTCGCGCGGTATAGCTGAAGGTGAGAACAATAATCTATATTATGTATATAAAGATCTATTTCGTTGTTAATCGCATCACGCGTGAAGTGACTGTCATACGTCAAACGTTTTGACAGTTTTGCTCTAGTAAAACTGTCAGTTTTGACGTATCGCGTATTGCGATTCGATTCACAGTACTCGCAATACGTCACAACTGACAGTTATTCGACAGAAAAACTGTCAAAAACATTTCCACTTCCGTTGCAAAGCGGGAGACAGAAATAACTGTATGGACTGACGTATGACAGTCGAGTGTGCCGGAGTCGTTAACAGAGTTGGCCCCTGGTCTTGAATCATCTGTAACAGTCTTGCTTCTGTGGCAATCAGCGCATACAATTATTTCTGTCTCCCGCTTCGCAAAGGAAGTGGAAATTTTCCACCAGTTCCTCCTATTCTTTCTTTCGATTAAATTGTTGCGTGTTCCAAGAAAATTTAACTTTTCCCCGGGACTCGTCGAGGGGCAAGCAATCTTCATCGTCATCATTGGACCCCATTGTCGATCCTGGCGATACCACACCAACTTATAACGATTGCATAGTCATACAATAGTGGATGTAAACGGTGTCTTGTGTTATAGGTTATTGGTCTATGTGTGAAAAGTACAGATATTACGTCATCCGTGAAGTGGCGTATTATGTACCTGCTTGTCCTTCTGAAGCTGCTTGGTAATGGCGTCGCTGCGTTGCTTCTGCTTCTTGTAATCATCTTCGTTGCTCTTGCCGCCCGGCGATCCGAAGCATCCCATCGCGGACCACGCCGCCCACCTGGGAACACAACGACACCTATTTAATTACACATATCAAAGGCGGAAGGCATATTAATACGGAAAAATCGATCTCATGTCTGAGAGCAATCTTGAATACGCGTTTGACACATATTTTTTTACCGGTATGACATAAGAATGACATTTGGATATCGTTTTGCAGAACGGAATCAACCCAGATGTACTGCTGTAGACCAAAATTAACCATGTGCTAGTGAGTCTAGGTTGGTTTTAGTATTTTTAAACGCTCTCAGTCTTAAGATCAATTCATTAACATGGACCAAAGTCATATAACACCAATAGCATCACTCGAACACCGCCGACCTGAAGGGAAGTGGGGAAGGGGAGGGGTAGTGAAGGTTGGCTGGGCTCGCCGATATTGCGATCATTTTAATTTGCGGTGACACTGACAGGAGTGAAGTGACGGATTAAGTCAATCCTACTAATATTATAAATGTGAAAATTTGTGAGTGTGGATGTATGTATGTATGTATGTTTGTTACTCCTTCACGCAAAAACTACTGAACGGATTTGGATGAAATTTGGCACACATATAGTTTATAACCGGGATTAACATATATAGGATACTTTTTATCCCTATAATCCCGAAATTTTAGCTACGTTAAATACTACGCGGACGAAGTCGGGGGGCACAGCTAGTTTGCAATGATTCACGGGTCGTCGTGAAATCAAATGACAGTACCAAGAGCCGATTCGTTGAAACAGTACAGTGATCGTGTTTATCATGGATGCGAGTTTACAATAGCAATCATATTCTTTTTACAGCTCATTTGGAATCTCGTTGCCAGATCAACATACAAAAATGTTTTATACGTTTAACTACTAATTATGAGACACGTGTCTTACACATGGTTCCTGGTCATTCGACGTAAGGAGACAGCAGTCAAAATAAAAAAAGTGTTTTGTTAAAAATGAGGTCTTTCCTTTGGTTGTCCATATGTCATTACTTCCGAGAACTTGATCTTTATTAGTGACACTATTTAATACGGTAACATTCCCGTGCGAGTTAGATTTTTGGCTAGGAATATTTATTTTTCAAACATCCAAAGATGCTGTTTTAGTTTTTATCAAAATCGGGCACGCGTCTCCTTTAAGTATTTTTCACTACTGTTGCTATTGTATTGGATTAGGCCATCCACACATTTTTTTTTTTAAAGCCCATCATGCTCATTGACGATATTGTGTAGGAGTATCCTTAATAGTCATTCACGAAGTATAGGATTTTTCGCATGCGTGCATTGGTATGATCTGTAAGTCATATATATACGGCTAACCTAAAAAAACCGGATTTAATCAAATCAGCACAGAATTTATTTATCTCTACATATCCACGTTGGAAATTCAAAGTAGTTAGCATAAAGAAACCGCCCAAAAAGCCGAAAACACATTCCATTTTAAAAAGGTGTCCGTATAACATCGACCTCACATGTCCGTCGTGCGATCACCGTACACTGGACCGCTGGCTATTCACACGTTCAATTGTTAAGCTGTCTGTAATGCAGTAAATATGCTAATTGACTCATTATGTGCGAAGCCTTTTGTGGCGTCGCGACGCGGGTATGCAAAGTGATTTCGGTAAACGATTTGATCTCAAACGCTTGGAAGGAACTGAGTAGTGTGCGTTACGTTTGTTACGCGCGTCTTTGCTTCAAATTTAGAGTACATTGAGTACATTTGTAATTAATAGCCGCTTAATATATAGGATTGCTTGATTTGTCTACGTTAGCATATATTTTATTTTACGGATGTCGACAACAGCGCCACTATCGGGTTCAACTACAGCTAAGAACTAACAACAATAAAGAAATCACGAAAAAAGGCCAAGCCGTTTAGGTGGAGGAAGAATTACGAACACACGTACACCGGTATCACTACATAATATAAAACAAAGACGCTTCCCGCTGTCTGTATGTCCCTATGTATGCTTAGATCTTTAAAACTACGCATCGGATTTTGATGCGGTTTCTTTTAATAGATAGAGTGATTCAAGAGGAAGGTTTATATGTATAATACATCCATAATATAGTTGAGAAACACTGATAAAAAATAACCGTGCGAAGCCGGGGCGGGTCGCTAGTTTTATACGTAAAGAACAAGAAGGAGTTCCAGGACATTTGTAATTGATACCTGATGAATAAAGAGGGTTAGATCTCCTGGCCGAAACTGTTTGCTAAGGTCCTTTGGTTCGGTAAGACTATGATGAGGGACTTCAGACAAGTCCTCAAAAGCCTTTATGTTATCTCTGGATGAAAACCAAGTTGTCTTTCTCACTACGTTTTATCCGGAAGGTAGACAAAGAAGCTCATAAGGGAAAAATATCAGCTCACTAGATGTTGCTAGGTTAGACTGGACGAAGGTATCTGTCACTTCACTTCTGTCAGAATGAAAATAGGTTAAGAGACTGTCAGAACTGTCAATGTCAGACGACTCCAACGTCGCGCCGCCATGCTAAATTTTTAGCTCTTATTTCAGTTTCATGTCAGGAGTTGTTTTAAATTTGGTAAACGGAGTAATTAGAATGAAAATGCTCCCTTATAAGTAATGATTCTAGCTTACTTTGCATCCTATCTTAATTCTAAAACTCATTAAGAGCGATGTTATACGTGCAATACCACCCGTAGCGCGTCCAAGATCTCAGACGATGATCTTTCCATAAAAAACATTACAGATTTAAATTAATTAGATATACGTTAGAATATAATATACATCGCCTTTCTGTGGGTGACTACTATAGATCCAAGGACGAGTAATAGGAACATGCATGAGCTTTTCCTTACTGGTTAAAATATTGTTCTAATCTAAATTACTTTAGCTTGTCTCCGACCGACCGCTTGGGACAAATTTATTCAGATCAACACCAAAACCGCTTTTCAGTGCCTAGGAATCTTCCAAGAATCGCCGCCGGACTCGGCCAGGCGGTCGTCAACAGGCTAACGGCACGCACGCTGGTAGCTACACAGGTGGAACAATAGGCAATCATACGTACGGAATACTGAGACGCCCACCAATGGCGCTCCGTGGCTGGCGTTTGAATGAAACTTCAAACCGGGTTATTTAGATCCTGGTTTTGTCCGGTCTTTTATAAAACGACATCTCCGGAAAACCGGAGGTCAAGTCTGTTAACCGTTCCAATAACTCGCAATACGTCAGTTTTGACCGTTTTCGTAACCCACTAACCACTCGCCCACCCATTCCGACTGATTTTCAACTCTCGAAGCAGTCGTTGGTGGACTTCGAAATTCTTGGCTCAATCGTAAATGTCGAAACCGCGTTACTGGAACGGTTAACAGACTTAGCCCCCACACAAGTCGTAGCTCGATTTTAGAACAGAAAACCTTTTAAGCATGAAAGCGTATTGCTTGAAGTTACATAGCATGTACACAATAAAAAGATTTGCTCCAAAGATCTAAAGGTTTCAACTTGATTCAGTGAGAAAATACACAAAGATAAAGAAGATCGATTTCTAAGAGATAAAGATTGGATATAGGTTTTACATGTAAGAGTTTCTTAACACGACTCCGGTGTTCTATTCATGGAAAATTTCAATTTACCCAGACCGTCTGAATATTTAATGGCGTGATTTCGATTAGGTTCGTCCTTATGGGACAAACCCAACACAGGGGTCGATACGTGCATCTGTGAATCAGTACAGTACTGCCGTTATCCTTTTTGTAGGTAATTTTGCTGTGCCCAAACTTTCGAATAGGTACCTACTATCCTTTGTAATTATTGAATACTAGCGGCCCGCCCCGGCTTCGCACGGGTACATTGCGGTTACATTATTCAAGTTATAGTAAAGATCCCAAATTTTTTGAAAATATATTATAGCCTATGTCACCCGGGGATAGTGTAGCTTCCCAACAGTGAAAGAATTTTCAGATCGGTTCAGTAGTTTCGGAGCCTATTCATTACAATCAAACAAACAAAGTTTTCCTCTTTATAATGTTAGTATGATAGTATGATGAGAAACTGCCGATAAAAAAAAATGACGTAAAAAGACAAGCCTTCATGCCGGATCTTCTCAGTCGAGGTCGCGTTCCGATACGGATGTAGATATAAGAAAAAAAAATATTTAAAATTGACAATTTGTAAGTGCCCCCGTAGGCCTAAACAAAATAAACGCTTTGAATTTGAATTTGAGTACCACCCTCTGACAAAAGGTCCGCGTAAAGTAGGTATTATAGCACCATATCATACGAATAGTGAGAGAGATGGAAATCGAACCCCCTCCGTCCATTCCCCTCCCAGTGTCCCACACCCCTTCCTTGTTTCAAAAAATCTGCTCGTTTCTCGGTTGATTGGACTGGTCATAACGCACTTTTGACAGTAGTCAGTGTCGCAACAAAAAAACTATCGCGATGATAGAGATAAACAGATAAATTGCAACCTTAACAACGTGAGGCCAGACTGGTTGCAATAAAAATCCGGGATGCCCGTCATTTGTGCAAGAAACACAGTAGGAAATAATAACAAGTATCACGATTATGTATTGAAACCAAGCATGCCGAATTTTTAACACCTACTGTGACGTCATTAGTGACGGGAAATCCTAACCAATTCAAAGACACCGATGCCGCCGATGCCCCTCCGCCCGCTACGATTCCCTCGAGTGATTATCACGCTCATACTCATATTTTTATATCTGTAGTCGCGAGGACTGTAAGTTATCGGCGACCAACCTCGACGCTTGGTCGGGGTTTTCGGACACGCTAAGTACATACATTTGCGTTATCTATGTAAATCTATATCTGTGAAAACAGCCCTATTTAACCTCGCCTCCAGGCCGATGCAAATTTCAGCCAATTTACAGTTGGTCCTGTTATGTGTCTCCACTTGGCACGGGAGAATTGCAAATGAATGGAGTTTTGCAGACGGCGCCCGGACCGATATAGCTGGAATAATTACGAATGGACCCCGCTATGATATGACGTATTGTGATTCACTTTGTTTGCATGTGAAAACGGTTGGAGGAGTATTTACGATATTATGTATGGACGCTGGTAACTACATCTATCATCATGTTTTAACTAGGCGTGGAAATGATTGCTACTTTCAATTCATATTCATTTCGTGAAATTATATTTTTCTTTCACTGCTATTTCACCTGTGATTTTTCACAGTATATGATTATATTCATAGTGAATTTTCACTATGAGACGTAATCCTATGAAGTCACTGGTCGATGATTTATCATAAAAACCGTGACAGTACCGAACGCTTTGCGATTTCATTGCGATGAATGCAATGATTTTTAACTGTTTTAACCTGTGTCGGTAGCAGGTGTTACTTATGAAAAACTATATAATATGATTTTTCACATGCGAACTGTGAAATGTTCCATCACTGTTGTATTCGAGCAAAGCCCTTAAAAACGGGTCAAATCTTTCGTTTATAAACTTCCAGTGTGTTCGTAATACCTTTCCTCCTAAACGGCTTAACTTTTTTGTACATATGGGGTCACATGGGTGATTCTTAGCTATGGTTGGACCCGGTCGGCGGCGACACTGTAGACGTCAAGAAAATAAAATCTACGCTTGAGAAGCTCCAGGACGCAAGTTGTGATAAAAAATCGTAAAAGTTCGTGAGTTGAATCCATTGTATTAAAAGGACGCAGATTTAAAGATGTACTCGTATTTCGCGACTCAATAAAACTGCTTCAAATCTTCATTGTTCCAAAAAACCTGAATAAAATGAATTTTATCTTAAACTCAATAACAGACACTGAGTGATGGGATTATATTAAAAAGGGCTTGTATTCTGTGGATCTAGTAAGCGTAGTTTAACATAAGAAACGTCATGGCGTTAACTGATTTAAATTCCAGCTTTGAGTCACCTAGCTGATAGGGTTACAAACATTTGGATTTACTTTTTGGGATACGTCCTATTTTTACAATAACTTGATAAGCTGTGCTAATAAAATTATCTTTGAAGCAATATCATAAAATCACGAGACCTAGAATCTATAACCCATCCATATAGAGTACCCATCTGCACTAATGTCGGGGCAAAGAAATAATTGTAATTTACAAACATTGTGTTGCGAATCACAAGAATTAGCAATACTTCAAGATTTTTTATTCATATTTCTTGAAGTCTTGCTAATTCTTGCGATACAAAAATAACTTCCAAATAAAGTCCTCCCGATTCTAGGTATATCAATTTCTATCCATCCTTCGATTGATCAGCATCTTTTACGAACGTATTTTTCCGTCTATTTCCCAGGACTTGTACCGTTTTTATGGATGTTACATGGTGCCCCTACTAGGGCACAATGGGCCCGGCACTGTCGAAACTCGCAGTGATATGGACAGCATTCTTTATGTACGGGAAAGTAGTTTAAGCGCTCATTTACTCGTTGCTTGACATTTTTGACATTGTTCGCTTGGGAGTCATTTTTGAACGGCTTTAGGTCAAGTTGTATGGGTCCCAATTTCCAATTGATTGTATGATTGGACCCTCAAAATACTGATAAACACCTTTGTAATTACCAGAAACCTATAAGGTATTTAGAATTGAAGCATCAGAGATATAACTGCTGGTGGAGCTGAAAGATTCGAGTTCGATATCTATTACCGACAGTGATTATTGACGTATCCAATATAAGCTTAAACATTTGTTATGCTTATTCGAGGACGCCTCATTGATCCAATAAAAATTTGTATCTCTATCTATTTATATCAGCTAGTTTATAGATAATAAACTAGCTGGATTTTTTTAAAATCAACCTTATCCTTTAATTTAATTTATTTATTTATTTCAGATAACATAATGTATTCCTTTGCATCTGGAATAAGATACTTCAACTCTAAACCTGATTTTTTTGAGGTCCATTTTTCTTAACGCATAGCGAATAACCAGTTGCCAAACATATTGCTCAACTGGTGGCACCACTCGCCTAAATCCGGAAAGACATATTCTAAATTAAATTTACAAAAAAGGCAATTTAGGAAGTGGAGAGACCGTCAGAAGCAATCACTTGCAGGGTCAAGTGGGTATTAACTCAAGCAACGGCATGTCAAATGTCTGATTGGACCTCAAAAAACTGACTTTTTGTCTGTCAACTCCATTACGCTGGAAGCACTGAACCAATTACTATGAAAAACATCTTGTTTATTATTAGAATGCGAATAGTAAACAGCTTGTCGTTTTTCATTGAGATATTTGAGCTGAAATCGTATTCCAAGAATCATTAAAGGCTGATCAATATCGTCGCTTACACAATACTACCAAGAAAGGCTTACACCGATCGACCTTTCTATTTCTAAATCAATTTGATAATTCCACGAGCTTAAAGACGGGAAACTCAGCCGTTACAAAATATAATACATAGTACCATGGCATTAAATATTATTTACACATGAAGTCGTATCGGTATTCCTCAATGGTATAAGGAAAACCCGTCGGTTATATACAGAAATATACCAACATTGGATAACACACAAACAGGTGAGTCATCGGTTGTATCACCTTTTACTCTCATTGTAATAATTTGTTGATTAAAGAGATCATGATAACTCCTTAATTAAGTACTTTTTCTCATTCAAAGTTAATGCCAATGAATGAATACGTATAATAACAAATATATTAGAAGTGGCACTTCTAATATGGATGGGGGTGGGCGGTTCATGCAAAAAGAAAGAAGCCGGAAAAATGGGCAAAAATGTCAACTGAGTGGGTTCTAGCCAAGAGGCCTGGAAAGAAGAGATGGTTGATGATCTCGATGAGTTCGAGAAGGACTGACAAAAAGTAGCCGACGCAATCGCAAGAGATCAATGGAGGCAAATGCGGGAGACCTTCAACCAGCAGAAGATCGAAGTAATATATATTAAATAAGAAAAAACAAACTTGATAATTAGTGGCGCGCCAAGTGAATCAACAAATAACAAAATTTCTTTAACAGTGCTAGTTCCGGCATTCTTAATCCTAGATTAGGTAGTGCCTGTGGGATTAGCTTTGGAAAATATTATTTGGATTCTAAGGGCCGTGGATTTGGAGTCTTAGGGCCGTCTTAATTAATCGATCTCGTTTAAGAGCGATCCTCTTGAGTACGAATTTCGTAACATGTCGTTTTGTGGTGGTATGACATGAAAGTTACATTTTCACGATCGACTTGAGATAGATTTATACACAATTCAGTTTACCTTATCAGCTCAAGAGTTAGTTTACGACGTTAAATCTTAGGTACACAGCACTATCCCCGAACTTCTTCAAGCAAAAGTTACCATGCAATGTCGTACTTTCAGACCTTATTCCCATTTATTTTTATATTGGATCGGCCTTTAGATAATCCTGATTTGACTGATAGAGCGTTTACTATCTCCACTCCGTGACACTACTGGTGGGTACCGTGACCTGAGGGTAAAACCACTTATTTCAGTTCTTCAAGCTCCTGACTGCTCATATTAATGGATACGTGACCACTTCATTCAGTATTACAAAATCGATGTTTTCCTCAATATTCATTGTGAGCATTGAATGAACTCTATGAATTAGGTATTTTACCGTGTGACGTAATTACACTACATTTACGATATTATTAAAATAACAATTGACTCATGGCAATAACATGCTCTAATTTCGTTGTTTGTATACTGCAAGTGCCATCGGTAAAGCCAAATTAGGGTAGACTATAAGTTGGAGCATAATAATGTTCTATATAGCGAGGATTGATCAATAAAATAAATTAAGCAGATAAAAACAAATTTCATGTATTTGTCATAAAATGTTTGAGACGCCGCGCTATTAAACTTGTATTTTTCGTAAAGTTTTGGAGTATATATCACTAAAGGGCACGGTCGCTATCTCATAAATATATTATCAAAGGTAATCTCACAAATAAAAAGTTTGATTAAGATACGATTCAGTTTCCTCTCCCTATAAAAACCCCACAATCATCACCATTGCAAACCAATTATTAGGTGATATAAAAGCTTCTATATTTAGCCACCGCTAGGATGTCTCTGGCAGCGCATTGTTGTTTTTCATTCGCGTGCCGAGCGGTAATCGGTTTAACTCAACAGAATAATACTGCTGATTAAGTGGCGCGACCGGGGCATGCTCTTTGATTACGCTAATAGAATGTGTTGGCGATTCTATTCCCACGGCGGAACGGATCTTTTGTGAGGATTTAAGGAACTCTATTAGAGTTCAATGTAGCGTATAATTTTGGATTAACCTGGATAAATGTAGGGGTATGTACGGTGGGCACAGTCATTTAAATTGATTATAGCGTCTTGGTTTTGTCTGTATTTGATAAATGCTTTGTGATGGTTGCGGGTTTGATCGATTCCCATCGGAACAGATTCTGGGAATTGTCATTCAGAAATTTTCTCTGGCTGCGTGATACTGAGATCACAAATAGAAATGTTCAAACAAAAACAATTACTGAAATATTTGAATTAAAAAAGCCGTACATAAGAAACAACCAATCATCAATATAAAAATATCCCAAAGTACATAATATTAAGTCACTTATAGTCTAAATTATCCCGTTGAGGTTGTAACTCGGCTCGGGAACTACACAATAGTTGTGTGGTAATAGCGTATGTGGGCGTAACCGTGCCCCGAATATAAAGCGGATCTCACTTAGAGGGTATTTTATTGCTTTTTTACAAACTCCATGCAAAGAAGGTCCTGTTCGATAAGGCTGGCTGAAGTTGATTGAAGTATGTAAGAAGAAAAATTGACGCTAGGATGCTAGCCCAAACATAAAAAAACTTCAGATCGAAATTAGCTCATGAGGGGCAGTTCCGAAAGAATAGGCATAGAGCAACCTCAAACACCATATAAAGGGATGGAAGTCAGATTTCAGATGGGGTATGGGGTAAATATTCCGATGTCAGAAGCGAAAGCTTCCATCTTCCTTTTACAAATGAATTAGAAGAATGATCGAAACTGTCGTTTCCAGCACGTCGTACCTTTGAGGTCTACCTATGGCCTGTATTCGACCTTTGGGTAAGACTCGCAGAATCGATACCAATTGGGGGCAGAAAAGTGACCACGCACCGGAAGACGCCTTGTAGCAGCCCGCCCCAAAGTCAACCGATGACATCACCAAGTCTGGGGGAGTGAAAGACATTGAGGGAGATGTATTTTTAACAGTGGATATATTTCGTATGAGGGATGTACGACCTTTTTAGGCTCAGGGTCATCTACGAATGATTTTATCAGTAGCGTAACACGTAAGAAAAAAATATGGAAAACAACTTTTGAAAGAAACGTTAACTGAATCAAACAAATTTGTTGATCATCGTGGTTCTCATCTCGTAGAGATCGTATAAGTCAATCAAGGCGAAATGATTTAATACTTCTTTTGTAATCGATAGGCTTGTAAGCTCTGATGTCCTTGGATGGAAATAAATTATTTACTTATTTGCTTACTATTGCTTAAGTGTGGAAGTTTCTCTTCGGTATTAACTTTCATGGTGTAGGACGCGAGCATACGAATTAGGGCATTGGAATCTTGCTGTGGGTGGACACAAGCGCGAAGAAAAGGTGGGAAGCGACCAAAGCAAAGAAGGATACAACATTTGTACCCCTCTTTAGCTCATCTTTTTAACACAGGTTTATTAATCAAGCTGCTAAAAGCGTAACTAATAATTTTAGAAACAGTACACTCCTGGACAATGGGCGTTCGACTTTGATCATTTACGTTTGTTTTGAAATGTTAGAAAGGTGGAACGTAAACATGTACACGGAACTTTCACTGCGAGCTTGTGAGATACATAAGCAGTAACCGAATGGTCTTCATGTGCTAATTTGTAGAGAAATTGGGTAACAGTGCTATTGGCTTCACTAGGTAAAATAGGTACTCTGAAAATCTTACTAAAGCAACAATTTTGATTATCTGTAGAAAATTACGATACAAGTGGTTTATTAAAAATTCAACTTAGAGGCTACCCTAACCCCATCCTGAGATATTTGCTTATGCTAGAATTCATCCTACATAGTTCACCCGTTGGAAACATGACGAGCACCGATAAAGTTTCGCTGAAGCGTACTGAGTTACGTATTTTTATTACTTCATTATCACTTGCTCACGGTGAAGGAAAACATAGTATCAGCATCCGTTTCTAAAACGATTAAAGATGTCTACGAACTTGTAACAGCAGAAATGTTTAATGATCCAGTTTGCTTGAAGGATGCATAGGTCTCGCAATTAGGGAAGACTCGGACCCAGTAGTTTGCCATGAATGGGGTTACTATTGTAACGATTTAACGTAAAAGAGAATGCGGTACTAACAACCTAGGTAGCTGATTGAAATAATAGTGAATAATCATTGCGGAGCGAAGAAAAATAAGTGACTCAGACTAATCCCTGGAAGCTCGTTATTATCTGAATTTCAGCGTAAACACTTGTGTGTTATTGCGACATTGAGATCAGGATACTTTATCACAATGTTGAATATCTTCACGGTTTAACCGGTAGCTGGGTAGCCAGAGAGGTATGCGAGTGCATCTACTAAAATACCGTATGGACTATTGGTTGGGAAATTGTATTTTCGTAGTAGTGTTGGTTTGTTACCGAGATCTTCCAGTGATTGTGACCCAAAATACAAGCGTTGCTTAGTTTGGGAATATACATTTGGAGGGTTTAATAAGAGGGTTTAATAAGGGGGGTTAATAAGGAGGAAGTACGAACGCAAATTAACCGGATTAGATTGGATGAGAATGGATTGAGCGTCGGAGTGGCAATGTTTCGAAGAGGAAATGCGACAAAAGCCTTCTATCTAAGTCGTTATAAGACTTTTTCATCGAATCATAAGATTTCGATCCTTATAAATGGTAGATTATAAATATGCTCTTGCGTGAGCCTTCTAAAAACGAATTGAAAATTTGTTTTTATCATGCTACATATAAAAAAATATTTCCATACAATTTGATGGATATTTATCCTGAGTTGCAGAGAAGGAATAGACAGGTACCTAATTGTATTTTACCATCAAAATGTATAGATTTCCAAGCAAGTTTCTTAATATCCACACCGAGTAAAACTGCGTGCATAAGCTAGTTATGCAACATTACATTTGTTAATGCACTCTCGCGCATCGGTAAGCAACAGCGATATATTTAGCTTGCAAGATAAGTGAATCAATTGTGGATTTTGTCTCCACTTATCAAAGTAATGTCATGTTTCATTCTTATAATAACATCTATTAATAAAATGGCGATATTATTATATTTAGATGAGTATGTGTGTTGAACTTCATCAAGTCCAAGACCTTTAGATAGATATGTAGAGGTGAGGAAAGAATATATAAACGAAAAACATTATGCCCTTGATTTACAGAGTCTAATAGAAAATACTATTGAAGAGCCATTGTTAGTGTAAGTGTAGAATAAATTAACAATGGCTTTACAAAACACTTTTGTTATAAGGGATGCATTGTAGACGTCATTATTCCAGGTTTACAGGAGTAACAGTGGTGGGAGTGTGTGGCGGGATCAGTCCCAATAAAATAACCCACAGAAAATAAAAATAAAGTAACAAAAAGTTAATGGTCCTATTGAAAACAAATATTTTTCATGTTTTGATATTTATTAATGCCTGGACTATTTTTGTACTGGACATAATTTTATGAAAACATTTTTAGGATTGGCAATTGTTTTTTCATATTTATTATTGATCATAAAGTATTTGTGCAAAACTTATGATGCAATTTTTAATTGACACAGATTACAAATTTATAAATCATAATACACAATGTACCTGTCAAAAGTTGACTAATTATTACAAACAAATTAACATGATAACGGAGATACAAGCAGTGATACGGTACTGTATTGATTGGATTTGATTATTATCAAACATCAATTAATATATTATCACTTATTATCCAAAAGGGAATTAAATCACAATTATTATGGAGAATGTCACGTGACTGCCACTCCTATTAAAGGCAATTCCACCATGGACTTTAAGTCACAGTGTTACAGCTATATTGCATGTACTGTACCCACATCTCTTCTATATTAAGGCCTATTTTCCACGAAAGCGTAGTTTCCAAGACATGTTTTAGTCATTTTACACTTGATACCTATATGAAACTATGAAAGTCTGACAGACAGGCAGACAGTTGCGTAGTTTTATACCTAAGTAAGGGCCTGTGGACACCACGTTTTTTAAACGCGCCGTCGACACGCGTTTTAGAAACGTGCGTCGACGGCGCGCTTTTATTCTACAAAGGTCTACAGGCTGCGTCTGACTGGCGTGCGTATCGCGTCTGTACCGCTAGAAACGCGCGTCGACGTCGCGTTTAATAAACGTGGTGTGCACAGGCCCTACAAGTAAAATGAGCTTACACCAAGCATATCATGATGAATATGCATCTATACAGCTACATTTCGTGAACAGTAGGCCTAACAACAATGACACATTGAGTGAGAGAGTCGGAAGAACAACCCCGCTCCCTAGCCCTCCCTGAGTCCCACATGTGAGCAAAACCTTTATTTAGTACAACAAGCATCTGTTGGCTATGGTAAGCTTGTATGCAGTCTTTAATGAATAAAAAAAAAAACTCCTATTTGAATCTACACTGGCAATTTTACAACTGTAATTAAAAAGCCATGAAACCTTCTTAACAATACAAATATAAACCATATTATTATTACACTAATGAATGATTAGTTGGTAGTAAGTAACCCTTTATTTGAAGTTAATTAGGTAGTGTTCAACATTTCCGCGTTAACAGAACCTATTAGTAATTGGTTTGGTTTGCAATTAGGTGCAGTGAACAAAATAGTGTTGTGACCCATCGTAAGTTTAATTTTGTTTGCCATAAGGTAGAATTTAACTTACATGTTACCTAAGTAATAAACTTTATTCACAGTGACAGATTCAAATGGAAAATCTTGTAGGTGGGTTATGACTTACGATGCAGTATTCATGATTGTACAAGGGTATACTGTTGTTAATACACCAAATTTGAGAGACATTTTGGACATTGTAAAATAGGACATCAGCGAAAAATGAAAGCCCAAAATGTTGTATATAGATATATCCTAAAATACTATCAGGTTTATTTTACAATACTATCAGACCTTTCTCTTAAGCATACTACACTGGGACTGATAGTGCTATTGCAGAAATGTGGATGCAGGGCCCAAGGTTAGGCGGATGTCATCACTCCATCTCACACTCACTTTCTTATATCCTCCCTTGGGTACCATAGAGTTACTTGCTTGCTCCATTTATTCAATTTGCATTGCAACATATGTTCTGTCCATGTCCATTTTAAATGTTCAATACGTGCAACTATATCTGTTACTTAATTTTACTCCAAAGTCTATACATACATTAAGTTAAACCAAATCATGTTTCATGACAACTCATGATTTCAATGCAATAACGTTGAAAAATACAGCACCAACACTTTGGTATTATAATAAATTGGGAAAAAAAACACCCAAATAGATTCAGAATACAGAACCGAATGTAAACTTTTAACTGAAAAATTGAAATGGAAACAGTCTTATTGAATTCAAAACAGATTTGTATTGAATTAAATAAACACAACGGGCACAATATCAGATAACAGGGACATTTTCAAGGTGTAAAAAGTGCAATAGTGCAGATAATGTTGCCGTCAAGTTTCTTATCATGCAGCGCTTAATTGCTTAAAGTTTTTAATGATAAAAAGCGTGCGGGACTCACCAGCAGGTGGGCGTGGCGTTGTCCACCGTGTCTTGGTTGGGCTGCGAAGGAGACTCGGCTCCCCGCGCGCCGCCCGCCACTGATGAAGCCGTGGTGTCTTCCTGCCCCTCACTGCGCCCGCATCATCACTATCCCGCGACCACGACACGCGCACTGCTATTATCTCGACAGCACTGATACTAGTTGCATCTCTATCTGAAAATCACCACACTCCCTTACTTATGCACTAGCAAGCCCCAATGTACACTGGCTCGTTTGCACACCCCGTGGATTCAGCGCGCCCCCACTGTCCCAGAACACCCCTACAGCATCCCAGTCACGGCCGGGACGACCTCCGGAGCACTGGTTCACGCCCCGATATCACAACACGCGATTATATCCAACTAAAAAAATGGCAACCTTTAGCAGTCCGACCCGACTCAACTCGCGACTACACCATGGATTACTGTAATATTTATAAACTTTCACGGGTTAATTATAGACCAGACGTTACTATTAACGTTTGAACATAAGTAAAAGCTGAGAAAATAATATTTATAAATAGCTGCGGATTATTTTGATACAAATCTATATCGGTCTATCACTGAATACACACCCCTGTCTTGGGTGCCTTGGATCCTCTTCTTTCTTTTACGATACGCTTATCATATGAAATTTAGCACGGATTAGTTATTACAAATAAATGACCTACACCCTGATAACTACAAAGACATTTTGTAGCAATGACAGCGGAACGTATCGGCTTCACAGAACCTATAGAAAAAAATCAACATGTCGCCTCCTGTGATATTGCAAGGTGTTTTTTTTATCATTGAAACTTCAGTCAAATCGAGATAAAGGGGCGTGGTCATCGATAATCGAGAAGATTTTCCGACTATGACCGAAAGAGATAAAGTATCTAATTTTGAAGAATTTTCCGCACAATTTTGAAGGAATAATTTACTAATTTATTTCACATATATTTAGTAAATGAATAATTATTTGCACAAGGAAATCTTGGGTATTTATTTCACATAATATGAAATTCGACTACCGTCAAAACACGAAATGTATTTAATTTTCAGCATAAATTATTTTGGTATGATCCCTTACAATTGTCTATGATGGATGATATGATTGAATGAAAAAAATCTTAAACGTCACTTGTTGATTTTGTCTGTGGTGTTGTCCGTTAAATGTTCATTCAGTTTACCATTCATTCATTTTTAGTCATATGGCGCGCTTTGTTTTGCTGAAATTGAAAATCATTACCGATTGGTTATTACAAAAGAAAAACAAGAAAAGTTCGACTAACGTATCATCAGAATCAACGAAATGGCAAAACACAATAAAACATTACATCTTATAGCTACTAAACTAGGACTTGGCGAAGAAGAAAAAGTTTTACGGTTCGTAAACTAAACAAATTTCAAACACTTATAATCAAAGCCGAAATTGTATAAAATGAAGAATACAATTAGGAACAGTACCTTAGAAATATGAATTATCAAATCTATACTTCTAGGACTTCTAGTTTTACTTTCTAACCGAAATAAATAAGTTGGATCAACTCGTGATTGATGTTATCTTTTTCAGGAAAGCTGATGAATTCCATCGCCTGTTACAAACGAAATGGACAGCAGGGAGCAACATCAGTGATACAAGTAAACTTGTCATTTGTCTAGACTTGGCTGCTATCCTGCTTGGAGCTGATTTGGATATTGTTAGTACTTACTTAAACTTATTAACGTAACACATACGTCTTGCGAAAAAGTTGTGTGAAGTTCCTCGCACTGAGTCAGCGTGATGGACAAAGTATGGCCGCAATTCCCCTTGAATTTGGGAAGGGGAGTAGGGGCCGATAATATGGCAATAAGGTAGCCACCACATTAAGACTGGAACCCATCGGCGACTTGTTGTTTCACTGCAGTACATCTCTGTATACCTCTCCAGTGAAAGATGAAACAGGCATTATGGTGTTTGACACTGACACAGACCAACTATACGATTCAAAGCTCAACAATACTGTTACAGGCCTCCATTTTGGTTTTCTAAAGTAGACGGTCACATTTTTGTATTGTTTTGTTATGAAATCTTTGCTATTAATTACTTGACACTGGCGAAATTTCTATTAACTTGGGTGGGCCATATTTTTAAAGAAACAAGAAGAATACTCTTACAATGGGTGGGCTACTGTATAATGGACTGGGTGAACTCAGTGCCGCCCAGACAACCACAAATAAGCCATTTCCAAAATTCGGTCATCAAACCTGTAGCCTCCGAGTGCAGTGAGTCAAGCAGCCTGCGCTCAAATACTAGGCTAAACAGTCATCAATGTCATAACCTATTGTTTCTTTCCAGAAATCAGCCATAAAGTACTCCGGTCTGAAGCTGTCGACATACACAAACAGCCGAAAGGTGGTGGAGAACCTGCTGGAGCTGAACAGTGACAAGCTAACTGCTGCCATGCTGTGCCTCACACTTCAATGCACTGGCGTGCAGGAGCTGGCTGACAAGATACTAGATGAGTACCAGAGGAAAGCTAAAATGGTAAATGAACACTATCATTGTTTGACTTATTTCAAAATATAGTACACGTTGAAACAGAAAGGGAATTCTTTTTTTCAAAACTTAATTTTGTAATTGTAAAACTATCAGCTTTGGGGGTAACTTGAAGAACAAAAGGTGTTATAGGGATACAGTTGTTAACAGATTTCACAAGTCCACAAAACCTTTAGTACTTCATCTGTCCCACAAAGCTGATAGTTTTAGATTTACAAAGTAAAGTTGCAAAACAATAGTATACCCTTTCTGTTTCACCTAGTATATTCCTCTGGTGAAAGAACTTCTCATAAATATTAATTGATTACAATGAGTATTTTTGTTACAAAGATTACCTATAAAAGTTTGCTAAAAGCAATAGTGGGGGGATACGGCATGCTCTATTTCTGTTGCACAAGCATTAACTCTTGAATGTGATGCAGAGCTGTCAGTTCTATTTTAGTTTAGTTTGGTACAATATTTCTGATGGGAAACTTTAATCTGATCTGTAGTTTTAATAATTTAAAATGTTAGTCCCATACCCCATTTATATTTGTATAAATGGACATAGTTTTGCAAAATGGAGCCAACCCACGCACACTTCTGCAAACTAAAACCAGCCTAGAATCACCAACACAAAGTTGGTTTTGGTCTACAGCAGGTGCATGTGGGTTGATTCCAGTCTGCAAAATGTTATCCAAATTCTGATATTATTTTAAGTCCATGATTTTATTGAAATTGGGGCCTTAGATTTGTGTATTTCTTGTTCACCTTCACTAAATTTCCCACTCCTGTCCAAAGGCCCTACATTTGCCTGTCTCCACATGTCCTTGTATCTGGGCCATATCTTGCTAAGGGTCTATAAAGATTTTATTTTTATCATTATTCCAGGCTGTTGATTTGAATCTACCTCAGTATGTCTGTATGGCAGTGTATCACGCTTGTCGGTAAGTAATACCATTTTTAAATCAATCATAATGATCATTGGAACTGATGGCTGGTAGGGCAGAAAGGTTTTTTTGTCACAAGGTTCTGTAACAACCGTGGCTTCAATCAATAAATAACTAATGCTGGGTAATATAAAATTTATTATAGTATTCACTTTTAATACATTTATTTAAATATAGTTCCTATCTTAGTGGTCTCTCGGTTGTCACTGCCAGCGCACCGCAGAGCTTTCAATTTCAAAACTCAATATGTTTTTAAATTCAAATATTCTTGTCGGCCAGGAACGCTTATTGCCAGTGGCTAGTGCGCCGACATGGACCTCCTGACAGTTCCTAAAAATTTTGTTGTTTTGCTTCAGAATGAACAAAATTAAAATATCTAAAAGTAAAATCATAGAGAAATCTAGACTGAAACCAATGCAGTGGACGAAGTTAGATGCGGAGTGGACCAAATTCGTTGATGAGAATTTTGCAGTGGCTAAGAAGAAAAGAGGCAAAGCTAAGAATGCTGAAGAACATGGTAAGAATGTTATAAATAAATATTGTCAAGCTATCATCACCTGTAGAGCCCCAAACTAAGTAATTCTTGTAGTATGGGTACCATACAATGCACTGTGGGTGATCCTAGTGGCAACCAGACCAGGGCAAATATGAAAAGGCTTTAACAATGCCATTTTAACTCACAGACAATTTATTCCCATAACTTTTTTTGTTTTCTAGTGGAAAAGGAAGAAATTATGGAAATAGACACTGCCAAACCTGAGGAAATCGTCCAGGACACGATAGAATCGTACGAAGATTGGAAGATGAGGATGCTGGAGACGGCATACAAAGAGTTAAAAGAACTGGAAAAGTTGGAGAGGAAAATTGTGACTCCTAGGAAATCCCCCAGGAAGTCGGTACAGAAATTCTCACCCTACAAAAGCCCTAGCAAAACCACTAAATCACCTAGTAAGAGTGTTCGATTATTATTCCCTATGGATTTGTGATAGTACGGCACAGACCAATATGACAAGACGCCAGCTTACATCCACTATTGTAAGAGAATACAATCGTCAAAGTTGGCTCTGCCTCGGGTACGGGGGAAAGACGGCGAATTGTGATTGGTCCGTACAAGGTCGAGCCGTGAATAGACCAATCAAGATGTCAGATGCGGTCATACATATGCCAATGCCACGGCAATGCATATGTTGTTAAGCGAGCAGAGATGTCCAGCTATGCGGCGTCTGGCTTATTAGTTTGTGTAGTGAGGTATTAATTTAATTTCATGCTATAATTTATTACGTAATTTTTATTATAATGATGTGAATATTAAAATGTTGATAATGTAAGTAATATTGAGATATTTTCCTTTTTTGACACTGAGCACTTTCTGCGTGGATCGGACCGCAAACAACAACTAAATATGAGGGTACCCAGTTACTAACTATGACATCAGGACGTCTAACACCTCAGTCCCCCCGTGATCATGGCTGCTGTAAAGCTGCCGAAACGTCGGGAACATAAATTTATTAAACGCGATAAAATCCGAAAAATAGTTTTATTTCAATGTGCAATATCTGATTTTTTTTTGACGTTCCACTCCTGTTGTCGGGCCTCCTCTCACTACGAGGGGAATTTAGGCCGTAATCCACCACACTAGCCGGATGGCCTAGTGTGGGTTGGCGGATTGCACATGTCTTTTGAAAATTGGTTAGATTTTCTAAGACATGCAGGTTTCCTCACGATGTTTTTCTTCACCTTAAGCAAGTGATAATCATATAGAAATTATGATCCGCACGTAGATTTCAAAAAAACCCACAGGTGCGAGGCAGGGTTTGAACCCGGGACCTGGTGCCCGCAAGACGCATGCTTTACCAATCGGCTATCATTGCTGTTTAAAAAAAATAGCTAAATAAAGACCATTGCGCTATAAAATAAAAACACAACCAAAATCTATACAGTCATGCACAATATGGCGTTTGTAACGATATTTATATTACTGTTCTCAATTGTACACTGCGATAATACAACCGATCATTTGATGTTAAACCAGCGGATCAATACTACGGAAGATGTGGTCACGTTTGACGACCCGAGCCGGCCCTCCCTCGCCTATCCTACCTCCCTCGGGTTCCTCTTCATCTTCGCCACTCTTCTCATAGGCGTCGTCGTCAGATCGCTGATGCTGTGGCTCGGAATGTGTGTACCGTATCGCGTGGTGATGTTCTCGATCGGAGGCCTGGCGGGCTTCTGCGCGAGCCGTTTTCCCACCTTCAAGCCGATAGTCCACATCTGTTACATGGACGTCGATATACTTTTGATCACGTTTCTCCCGATACTGATATTCAGAACCGCATACAGTGTTGACGCGCATTCGTTCTGGAGGAGTTTCCCTCAAATATTATTGGTTGGAGTGCCCGGTGCTTTGTTGACGGCGCTCATGGCCGCTTTCATGGCGTATTATCTTATAGAATCCTCATGGAATTTCACGACAGCTTTGCTTTTTGGTGTGGTGTGCTCGCCTATATATCCATTAGAAGTGGTTAAACAGTTGAAAGTTATGACTAGGGGGAAATATATTAGTGTGTTACTGTTAGGCGAGGGCTTGCTGGGAGATGTGACCGTTATGATCGAGTTTACAGTGGTCTTCGGTTATTTAGCGATGGCGATAACGGAGCCGTCTCAAATAGCGTTACTGTTAGTACGTTACGCGGGAGGCGGATTGTTGCTAGGCATAGTTATGGGTAAAGTAACGGGTACTTTGCTGTCGATAACGTATTACGACGTGTTGTGCGCGGTGACTGTAACGCTAGGGGGTGCGTATTTGACTTATTATATCGGTGAGAAGTATTTGTACGTCTCGGGGTTGTTGGGGGTGGTGATAACGGGGGTGTTGGTGAGCAATAAGAAGTCGACTGTGGCGGGTGATGTGGAGCAGGTGATAACGCATTTCTGGACGATACTGGCCCACGCGGCGAACAGTCTTGTGTTCACGATGATAGGCGTGGTGATATTCGAGAAAGTCAGCTATGTGATTAGCGTGCGGCAGGTGGCGTTGGTATTCGTGACGTATACTACTGTATATTGTTCGAGGTAAGTTTTTTAAAATGTTATTAAAATAAACACCGATTTGTAAAAACCAGGGTGCCCCAAATAGCTAGAATAAATAAATATCGCCAGTCTGACACACTGTCAATTGTGGACCAATTTATTTCTTTCATATGGAGTCGGTGCCACTATCTTTACACTATACTTAGGAATGTACCTACCCACTTAATTCAATTGGCACCAACTGAATTAAGTGGGTAGGTTAATTAAAATACAAGGTAGTAGAAATAAAATACAAGGGCCCTAGTATTTCTTGGCCGCTGGCGCAGTGGTTCGAGCGTAGGCCGCTCGGCTCACTTCACAGGACGGTTGCGGGTTCGATTACCGCAGGGACAAATTTCTGAAATGACCTTTTCTAAAGATGCCTAAGGTCTGGGTGTCAGTGGGATCGCCCCACTCCATTGTACGGTACCCATAGTGCAAGCGTTGCTCAGTTTAGGACCATACAGTTGGTGTGTCAGACTGGTGTTTTTTTTATTTATATTTCAAAATGATAATTTTATATTAAAGGTAATAATAATTCACTGGTACGTGTACCTACTCGTAAGACATACTTAATTTAATAATGAAATTAAAAAAGTATAGTCATCATCCCTATTGTTCTAATCCTTTTAAGGCTGATGGTATACGCAGCCATGACGCCAATCCTCTGTCACGTGGGGTACGGCATGACCTGGCAGCATTGCATGGCGTGTGTGTGGGGTGGCCTCAGGGGCCCCCTGTCTCTGTGCCTAGCCCTGATCGTGCTGCAGACCCCTGCAGTCGCTGACGCTGGAGAGGTATGGACTCTTCGCGTGGCGTAGGCCTGCCTTGCTTCTGTAGTATTTCTTTAAAAATATGGCCCACCCAGTTTAATAGGTATTTGGGCAGTGTCAAGTAACTAATAGCAATCCAAACACATTTAATAACAATACAATCCAAAAATATGCCCGTCCACTTTCGAAAACCAAAATGGAGGCCCAATTGTGTTAGTAATTCTCCTAAACGGCTTGACCGATTTTGATGTTTTTTGTTTACTTATTTGGTCACCCGGAAGGTACTTAGCTGTAGTTTGACATGTTGGCGCTGTCGTCGACACCCAGATATAAAAATTTCGTGTCACGGTGTTTGTGGTCGCACTCCTCCGTAACGGCTCGACCTATTTTTATGTTTTTTTTTAGTATTTTTATTTATTTATATATTTGGTAGGTATGGTAACAGGTCGTAAAATATAGGTATTTCATACCTAGAAATAATTTATATGGCAGAACAACGTTTGCAGGGTCAGCTAGTAGAATGATCACTACATAGTATAAAACAAAGTCGTTTCCCGCTGTCTGTCCCTATGCATGCTTAGATCTTTAAAACTACGCAACAGATTATGATGCAGTTTTTTTAAGAGATTGAGTGATTCAATAAGAAGCTTTATATGTATAATACATGCATAATATAGTAGAGAAACACTGATAATTTTAGAGGTTTCTTTCACCTGTGCGAAGCCGGGGCGGGTCGCTAGTCATACTAATCATACTAATATTATAAAGAGGAAAACTTTGTTTGTTTGATTGTAATGAATAGGCTCCGAAACTACTGAACCGATTTGAAAAATTCTTTCACTGTTGGGAAGCTACACTATCCCCGGGTGACATAGGCTATAATATATTTTCAAAAAAATTTGGGATCCTTACTAAAACTCGAATAATGTAACCGCAATGTACCCGTGCGAAGCTGGGGCGGACCGCTAGTAAGTAATAAAACTTTCCCAGATATTCATAATCCAAACGGCCGGGTTAGTCATCCTGTCGCTGGTGATAAACGCCACATCCATGCAAAAGGTCCTCAAGATCCTGGGCCTGGCGGAGATATCCCTCGCCAAGAAGGCGAACATGACCAATTGCGTGAAACGCGTCATGGTCACTAGGGACCGGTGTATTTCCATGCTGAAGATGGATAAGTTCCTCGCTGATGCTAACTGGGACTTAGTCCAAGTCGGTAAGTTGATACAGACTAAAAATAATCTTATAAGTATATAAAATTCTCGTGTCACAATGTTAGTTACCATACTCCTCTGAAACGGCTCGACCGATTTTCATGAAATTTTGTGTGCATATCGGGTAGGTCTGAGAATCGGCTACTATCTACATTCTACACATTCCACGCGGACGGAGTCGCGAGCACAGCTAGGAAATAAATAAATATCGCCAGGCTGGAACACCAACTGTGTGGTCCCAAACTAAGCATCGCCTGTACTATGGGTACCGTACAATGAAGTGGGCGCGATACCAGTCTGTCTGGAAAGAGAATAAATTAATGTTAGGGGTACCTTATTTATATTTTGTTTGGCTACCCTGACAAAAATCCAAGTATGGTAGTCCAACGACCTGAATATGGACGACCGCTTGGCGCACTGGTTCGAGCGTAGATCGCTCGGCTCACTACACATAGTGGGCAACCACTATGTGTAGTGTAGTGGGTTCGATTTCCGCCGGGGCAAATTTCGGAAATGGCCTTTGCGTAAATTGCCCTGGTATGGGTGTCACTGGGATCACCCTCAGTCCATTGTACGGTACCCATAGTTAGTACAAGCATTGCTTAGTTTGGGACTATACAGTTGGTGTGTCAGTCTGGCGATAATTATCTTATTTTTTAATTTCATTCGTTAATTTGTATTATAAATTTTAATTTACTGTTGGGTTTTTGATGTGATAATAGGTTAGATATATTTAACATATAAAATAAATAAGTCACTTAGGTTTGATAACAGAGCCGTGTACTTGACTGGCTCAAACCAAGACCATTTAGGAGACGGACAGTGTCATTATTTTTCTCCATCAGGCACAACAATAAAGCACCCCTATCAATTGCAAATGTCCGGTCGCGATGAAGACAGCGACGACGATACATACATGGGGTACCATTACACGACCTGTCCGGACTGTGAGAGAGAGATACCTAATGAACCCACGAAGAAAGAATTCGCTGAGATGACCAGGTCAGACCAGGACAGACCATAAATAAATAAATAATAAATATCGCCAGATAGACACACCAACTGTATGGTCCCAAACTAAGCAACGCTTGTACTACGGGTACCGTACAATGGACTAGGGGCGATCCCAGTAACACCCAGATATGGGAAAATTACGAAAAGGTCATTTCCGAAATTTGCCCCTGCGAGAATCGAACCCGCAACCACCAGGTGTAGTGAACCGAGCAGCCTACGCTCGAACCACTGCGCCAAGCGGTGTCAATCAAGTTGTATTTTTTTCTATATAACTGTGCTCCTGATCCGCCAGCCAGTATATGGACTCTAGTCAACTGGATATAACTTGGTTCTACCTGCCTCCATCCCTTGCCTCACTTGTTGATCTACATAGAGAAGCAAACCAGCGTGTGCTGAAGGCGATGAAGATATCTTACTGGCGTCAATACGAACATGGTAAAATCAGTAAGGACGGAGTCAGGATCCTGGTGCAGGCGGTGGAGGTGGCTGCTGACTCCGACGACGGCAGGGTCAACTTGGAACAGCTCGGCAGCTTGTGGAAGCCCAAGGTAAATGACACACTATCGATATTCGATTTGATAGACGTTTTTGGCTCAACGGAAGGAAGTAGATTATTTTCTTCCAACTCCTCTTCTTCACTACATAGTATACTAGCGGCCCGCCCGGCTTCACACGGGTACATTCGTTACATTATTCGAGTTTTAGTAAGGATCCCTAATTTAAAAAAAATATATTATAGCCTATGTCACCCGGGGATAGTGTAGCTTCCCAACTGTGAAATAATTTTTCACATCGGTTCAGTAGTTTCGGAGCCTATTCATTACAATCAAACAAACAAAGTATTCCTCTTTATAATATTAGTATGAAAACAAAGTCGTTTCCCGCTGGCTGTCTGTCCCTATGTATGCTTAGATCTTTAAAACTACGCAACGGATTTTGGTGCGGTATTTTTTAATAGAGAGTGATTCAAGAGAAATGTTTATAGGTATAATATAATACATGCATGATATAGTAGAGAAACACTGAGGAAAAGTCGTTGGTTAGTATATACAAATTAATAAAATTAAAGTGTCTGTTTGTAATATTACGTCAAAGCCTATTTATTTAAATATCGATTCGCGTAAAAAAAGATTACAGATCAGCACGAAAAAAAAAACGAAATATTCCGACACTTGGGGCAGAGGGCGCTCGGAGGTGGGGATCATTGGAAGGGTTAAAAGGGCTAAAGTACTATATTATTTGGGCCTACTTATGCAAAATGGAACCAACCCACACACACTCCTGCAAACTGAAACCAACCTAGAACCACAAACACAAGGTTGGTTTTGGTCTACAGTAAGAGGAAGTCTCCTCTCGCACACCGCCCAACCCAGTGGGTCGCATTGTTGGCCCTAAGAAGGGCCCTTTTAATAATGTGGGCTAACCGAGATTAGCCCGCAACAACACACAACCAAACAAAGATGAATCCGCCAACACAGAAAACATCCAACAACAAAACCAACCTGCTACTTTGTTGTTGCACAGTGCACTTTAGCCGAACACCGGTCTGCCACTCCGTTACGGTGGTCAGAACCGGGTCGTTGCCCAGGGAACGCGACGAGGACGCAAGCACTGTGGGGGGTTCCCCTAAAATGGAACCAACCCACACACACTCCTGCAAACTGAAACCAACCTAGAACCACAAACACAAGGTTGGTTTTGGTCTACAGTAGTGCATGTGGGTTGGTTCCATTTTGCATAAGTTGGTCCATTTATCCAAGGCCTACGCAGTTTGGTTACGACGGAAACTGGTGAACATGATGACGCCCGAAGCCGCCAACGCCCAAGTGCCGCGGAAGAAGTGGCGCCAACATTGCTATAGATTGGTGACCAACATATGGTTCGATGGGTTCATTTACCTGGTGATACTTTGCAACACGCCCGTTATATTGTGCGAGGTGGCGCTGCCGATGCCGGTCACTAAGGCGGTCATGTTGACGATCAAGTCGCTTAATTGGTGAGTATACAGAACGCCGCCTCCCTTGGGAATCCGTACTTTAAAAAGAAAGATTAGAAAATAAACCTAATAACATTTACTACGTGAAACAAAAAGTGTATACTATTTTTTTGCAACTTTACTTTGTAAATCTAAAACTATCAGCTTTATGGGACAGTTGAAGTACTAAAGGTTTGGTAAACTTATGAAATCTGTCAACAGCTGTATCCCTGTAACACCTTTTGCTTTTCAAGTTTCCTCCAACGCTGATAGTTTTAGAATTAAAAAGTGAAGTTTTTTTTTTAAAAAAAGGTACCTTTTCTGTTTCAACCTGTATATGACACAGCACAAAAACAATACAATTACTAAATAAAACAAGATAAAGAATGACACTCACTTTACTCGCTCTCTCTTGGGCTTAGGCCTCCCCTCACTACGAGGGGGATTCAGGCCGTAATCCACTACCCTTAGCGGGTTGGCGGATTTCTCAAGTCTTTCGAAAGTTGGTTAGAATTTCTAAGACATACAGGTTTCCCCACGATGTTTTCCTTCACCGTAAGCAAGTGATAATCATAATGATGTAGAAATTATGAATCGCACATAGATATCTAAAAACCCAGAATTACATAATATTTTTACAGTGTTTTCTATATTATCTACGTGCTGGAAATGATCCTTAAAATGCTGGCCTTAGGCTTCTGCGGATACTTTAAATCGAATTGGAACAAATTGGACTTCTTCATCATTGTGATGGCTACTGGAGGTCAGTAATATACCTATAAATTAATATCGCCAGACTGACTCACCAACCGTATGGTCCCAAACTAAGCTACGCTTGTACTTTGGGTACCGTGCAATGAACTGGGGGCGATCCCAGTGACACCAAGACCTGGGCAAATTACGAAAAGGCCGTTTCCGTATTTTGCCCCGACGGGAGGTGAACCCGCGTCCAGTAAGCTGAGTGGCTTACGCTCAAACCACTGCGCCAAGCGGGCATCCCCCTCGCAATGAGAGGCGTGTGCCTGATATTAATAGCAGCAATAAGTTCGCCCCCTGATAGGCACTTTGGGTCCAAAATATCAGTATTAAAGCTGTCTTTCGTACGATGAGTGAGAGTGTCTGAAGCCCAACCGCCTGTTTCCCCTTCCTTGGTCCGTCTTTCCTTTAAGTTGGCTGCGTGCGAGCAATGGCTTTGGTATTGCAAGCGTCTTTAGGCTACGGTAACTGCTTAACATCAGGCGCGTCGTACGCTTGTTTACCGGCTTTGTAATGTTGGTGTATAATTAATCGACTTCAAAAAAGAAGGAGTTTGAAAATCATTACTATCCTACTTATATACGAGTATATATTATTAATATTATAATTGCGAAAGTTTGTAAGTGTGGATGTATGTTATGTTTGTTACTCTTTCACGCAAAATCAACTAAAGGATTTGGATGAAATTTGGAACACAGATAGTTGATAATCTGGATTAACACATAGAATACTTTACTTTAGTCTATGCGGACGAAGTCGCGGGCAGAAACTAGTATTTAATTAATAGCTGTCTTCACCGAGTGTAAAGTAAGGACCTACGTTAGAACAACTTCGTAGTTGCCTGCCTCTACATACTTGAGCTGGCACCGACGACGCCAAATTTAAGACATTTAAAGGCTCGTAGTTATGTCTAGATTTTTAGTGCACCCAGGTTTTCTTGAAGTCGTTTATTTTTTATTATTATTAAACACTTTTTTATATACCTCCTTAATGTTTTTTCAGTAGAAACTGATTGTTTATGGTGTTTCGTAGACTTGGTTCTGGACATCATAGACGCGTTGACCACCTGGGACAAATGGAGTAATCTGAATTCCAGTTTTATAACGGCCACAAAACTGCTCAGAATGTTGCGGTTTCTCAGACTCTGCAAGCTAGCGAGGTACGTTTGTTCAGAGATGAATATAATACACTTTGACGACCGCTTGGCGCAGTGGTTCGAGCGCAGGCCGCTCGGTTCACTGCACATGGTGGTTGCGGGTTCGATTCCCGCCGGGGAAAATTTCGGAAACGGCCTTTTCGTAATTTTCCCCGGTCTGGGTGTCACTGGGATCGCCCCCAGTCCATTGTACGGTACCCATAGTACAAGTGTTGCTTAGTTTGGGACCACACAGTTGGTGTGTCAGTCTGGCGATATTTATTTATTTTATTATTTATTATGATTACAAAACCCACGCAACAGATTCCTCAGAAACGTGAAGGTATGGGCGTTTAAATATTTCAGCTCACCAAATAAAACAAAATATATATCGCCAGACTGACACGCCAACTGTATGGTCCCAAAGTAAGCAAAGCTTATAATATGGGTACCTAGTGGAAAAAAAATCGAAACTGAAAGGCTGTCAACTTTCATGTATGCTTTTCAGGCCATTTCGGGGGAGATTACCGTTGTCACCACCCATAGCACCTATAATGATAGTGATATTTGTATTATTAATACGTATCTTGGTTTATAAGGTTTATATTGTTAGGTACTAGGGCTAGGTACAATTAATGCCGTTAAACGTGTAAAAAGGGTTTAATTCGCTCTCCACAAACTTGACAAATACACAGTACTACACTAGTTCACTTATACTAGTTACACACAACAAGCACTGTTCCGAACCACTTAGCAGACTCACAGTATTCCAATATTATCGCCTAGGTCACTGGTATATTACTCTTCGTTCGCTTACTTGAGTTCCGTACACTGTCGCTTCCAAGAAGTAACTAACTCGCTGCACGTCGTCGACTCCTTATATATCGAATAAAGATGCGAGCTGGTGTTTTCCTGAACATTCTCGGTAGGTATGTAGGTAATAATAATCGCAAGCGAATGATCTCGAAACCCATTGTCGGCTTCCCTTTGTATTCGTTCGCGAGTAGGTATTCGCCGCCGCCGTCGCGTCGCCGCGCCGATAACGCAAGGGCGTTCACCTTATACCTACATACCTACGATTTCGAACATTCCATTTTCGAGATCTTTCATAACTAATCGATGGAGTACATCTAGACTAACAATGCGTTTTTGTCTAAAGCTGGTAGGATGTGGATTCTTCGAGATAATAGACGAAACAGTTTCAAGGTCGCAACAATATATATGGGCCCACGACTCCTGAATATAAATAAATGCATAAAAGAATAATAATTATAAAATTAGTTTCGAATTTCGCCACCGCATATTTAAAATTGTTATCGCATAGAAAATTGGGTGCAAACAAACGTGCCCTTTGATTTTCAATTTTCTTTCAGAGTGTCTGTTCCGAAAATAATGGCGTACATAGATCGCATGATCGATATTCAACTGGCGTTCGGGTATGATGTCGGAAAGGTACGAATTACGCATAGAATAAGAAAGTTAACATTTGAAATCTTTTATCACCTTGAGCAAGTGATAATCTTATTGGAATTATGATTCGCATGTAAGATTTAGAAAAACCTAGAGGTGCGAGCTGGGGTTTGAACCCAGGAATTTGAGCCCGCAAGACGTGTGCTTAACCAATCTGCTAGCACATCTTTACCTGAATAGTAAATATCAAAACATAAAAATATAATATACCTAAGCAACTGGCGATTGTAAGAAAAAAAATTAAAACAAGACCGCTGAGTTTTTTATCTTTTTAGTCGAGGTTGAATTCCTATACGGTTTTGGACTCTAATAAAAGATGTAAAAATAATAATTTGTAATTGCCCCCGTAGGCCTGAACAAAATAAACGATTTGACTTTTACTTTACATTTGTTAGGGGTTCGTGACCAGCGCCCAGGAAGTCTGTACACTGCTGCCTCAGTTGGTGGACAATAAACAAATACAGGAGACTCTTACGGCTAAATTGGACGCCGACAGGTAAGTTAGCAGTTAGCATTGGGCGGCCAGGTTGCGGCGGCCAGAGCGGCCAAAGCGTTCCCTGCATCACCAACCACTTGTTGGACGCCTATTGTGTGAATACCCTTGACATAAAAGTTAACATTTATTTACAAAAGAAGTGCCAAAGTACTTCACCCAATGAGATTTCTTTATTGGACCAGTATTAATAAATTGATCTCAAATCTGAGAGTGATCTTGGAAATGTCATCCTAACGTCATAACTGTACAAAATGATATGCCAAAAGCGCTATCAAGATCACTCTTAGAATTGAGATCGATTTATCAATACGGCTTTTTGAAATAATGTGCCTACAGTAAGTCTAAGGGCCTATACATGTTCAATCTATCTATATATATAAAAATGAATTGCTGTTCGTTAGTCTCGCTGAAACTCGAGAACGGCTGGACCGATTTGGCTAATTTTGGTCTTGAAATATTTGTGGAAGTCCAGAGAAGAGTTTTAAAACGTGAAAAAATATGAAAGTCCACGCGGACGAAGCCGCGGGCACAGCTAGTTTGTTTATAGTATAATGATTAATGTCACTTCACTAACTATAAAAAATACCTACCTAAATAAACTTAAGATAAAGAAATTTTGTCTCTTTCTCTTTTATGCATTAATTAAGAAAGAGGGGCGATATTCTAATCCGTGACAAGCCTTGTGTTGAGCGATACTATAACAATTAAATTAAAAAAAGATCCAATTCTATAGTGAGGTCAACGGGCATGCATTCGCGCGCACTGTGAGACCTCATAGTAATGATTGTGAATACTAGCGAAGCATTAGTCCTGTAGGTAATAGGGAATGTGTTCATCACAAGGTTAGCGGTGACCCGCCAGTTAGGGTTGCTGCAGCGGGACAGGCCATGGACCGCCATCACAGTGAAGACCAAACAAGCCACCACCTCCACCCTGAACATCATGTTGCTAGACGCCGTGCAGCTGAAGGAGGAAGGTAGAGATCGTTATTATAGAGGAGTGCTACTCTTACCAACGATAACACCGGTCAACACGATTTTTGGGTCTGGCTCCTGAATGTGAAATTTTGGTTTCTCCTATGTTACAAATAAATAAAAAAATAGCTGTTCCGATCAAAGTTTGCTTTTGTAGAAACTAGAGCAATTTTACGGAGTTTAAGAAAAAATACTAATTTTTATATTTTATCTGTAATTTTATTTAAAATTACAATAAGAAAAGCTTTTATTGAATATAAAAGCCTTTTTTATACAAGAATTATTAGAAATAATAGCAAACAAATAGAAAATAACAAAAAATCTAGTTCAAAAATGAATATTTTTAGTGGATCTTTTAGGTTTGTATGGGCTTTCTCGTATCAAGCCCCAAATGTAATCTCCCATCATATTCTTTTTGTACTGCCCTTGGTAACGTCGTTCAAAGTCCATCACATCTTGGTGAAAACGTTGTCCCTGTTCCCATATTATCTTTAAATTTGTCCAGGTGAGCATGTAGCATATGGAGTTTATGGGACATTCTGCAGCCCATCAATTTAAAACTTTCAAGCATATTTTGAATCAACTCTTCGTAATTGTCGAGTCTGTGGTTTCCAAGAAAACCATTGTCTACTCCTTTCAGACTCTTCCAGCCTTGTTATTCATAAGCATTAAAGAATTCTGTGAAATCATCGCTGCTCAATATTTGTTTTATTTGTGGTCTAACGAAAAGTTGGTAGCTTTAACTATAGCTTCAGATGATTTGGGAAAGAATATCTTTAAATATGCAAAAGCTTCATAATTATGATCTAGAGCTTTCACAAATTGCTTCATGAGACCTAACTTTATATATTACGGTGGCATCAATATATCTTTAGGCTCTACTATTGGTTTCACTTTCACATTATATTTTCCAATTTGAAATTCAAGTCAATCAGGCCATACACGGCGTTCGTAATGTTCCGAATCTGCTCTGCTATCGCTTAAGCATAGGTGACAAGGATATTTAGTGTATCCGCCTTGCATTCCCATCAGAAAACCAACCATTTTAAAATCGCCTACCGCAAATAAAACAGAATGAATCAACATCCTGTTTACACTGACTTGGTGCCATTTTCTAACTAAATACGATATAAAAGTCGATTGTTACAACTGTAATAGCCTTTTTTGTAATATGACGACGAAAAGGCCGAGCTTCTAGCCTCCGCTCACGAGAGCCAGTGCTCCCCTAGCACCCAATCCTCTGATCCCGACCACCTGGAACTCGTTGATAGGGAAGTCGAGCGCAGGGTTTCCTTACCCCTCACTACCGCTCTCACACCGGTTACCGAATCCGAGGTGAAGGATTTGATTAAAGGTCTCAACTCCAAGAAGGCCCCGGGCTCGGACGGCATTAGCAACAGAGTTCTCAAACTCTTACCCGCCCAGCTTATCTGTCTCCTAGTAGCTATCTTCAATGCCGCTATGACGAACTGCATCTTTCCCAATGCGTGGAAGGAGGCAATAGTCATTGGCATTCACAAACCCGGTAAGCCCCGCAACGTCCCTGCGAGCTACCGTCCCATCAGCCTCCTCAAGGCCATTGCCAAACTCTATGAGCGCCTGCTTTTAGCAAGACTCAAAGAGTATATCTTTTCCAATCATCTTCTCATTGACGAGCAGTTCGGCTTTCGGGCCGGCCACTCTTGTGTTCACCAAGTACACCGCATCACGGAGTACATTCTCAAAGGCCTCAACTCCTCCTCCGGCCGCCCCCTATCCACGGGAGCTCTCTTCTTTGACGTCGCTAAGGCGTTTGACAAAGTCTGGCACAACGGCTTGATTTACAAGCTGTACCTCTTAGGCGTGCCGGATAGTCTCGTGCTCATCTTACGAGACTTCTTGTCAAACCGTACCTTTCGATATCGAGTCGAGGGCACGCTCTCCCCACCCCACCCCATCAGGGCAGGAGTCCCTCAGGGCTCCGTGCTCTCCCCTCTTTTGTACAGTCTGTACACTAACGACATCCCCCGCACGAACAATGTGCAACTCGCCCTTTACGCGGATGATACCGCGCTCTATTTCTCCCATCGTAATAAGGCTCAGATCACACGCGTTCTCCAACGCGCTGTCAATTCTCTCGGAGAGTGGTTTAGGAAATGGCGAATAGAGGTGAACCCGGACAAAAGCGCAGCCGTGCTTTTTGCCAGGACCACCTCTCGACGCCCCTCCATACGCCACACTCGCTCCAACTTAGGTACTGTCTCTTTGTACAAGCAGCCTATCCCTTGGTCCAAGTCAGTTAAATATCTCGGGGTCACGCTCGATGGCTCCATGACCTTCGGTCCTCACATTAGAAACGTCCGCAATCGAGCCGCCTTTGTGCTCGGTCGCCTTCATTATCTCCTATGCAAGCGGAGTAAAATGTCCCTTAGAAATAAGGTGACACTTTACAAAGCTTGCATTCGCCCCATCATGTCCTATGCGAGCGTTGTGTTCGCCCACGCGGCCAACTCTCACATTAGTCGCCTCCAGGCCTTACAGTCCCGTTTTCTTCGCCAAGCCGTCGGAGCCCCGTGGTTCGTACGGAACGTAGACCTTCATTCTGACTTACGCCTCGATTCTATCCAGAAGCACTTCAAAATAGCGTCTGAACGCTATTTCATGAAGGCTTCTGAACACACCAATCCCTTAATCGTCGCCGCCGCCGATTATGCACCCGCACACGAGCCAGATACATGCCGCCGCAGGCCGCGGCATGTGGTGCTGGACCCCCCCGACCCACTCACCGCTCTCCTAGACTCAGATGTCGAGGAGAACGACACACGCACACTCCCCGCCAGACACCGACCTCGCCGGCGAGGTCGACGAACCCCCGCTTCCGCTAGAAGGTGCGTCTACTTACCTAGACGCACCTTGGCACCCGACAAGCCCGCTGAGTTTCTTGCCGGATCTTCTCAGTCGAGGTCGCGTTCCGATCCGGTGGTAGATTTACCCTCGCCACCTCTCCTGGCAGCGGCCCAAGCCGAGGTCGTGTCCCTAGTGACGCCCTTGAGCTAGCTGCCCCCCTGCCCCTATGGCTGGAGCGCACTTGCGCTCGCCCTCTGTCCGGGTGAAGTTGTTATGGCCACTCTGGCCAACAACATATAGTCAATTCAAAAAAAAAAAAAAAAAAACAAGTAAACACTCTCTAGTGCCGTTCTGACATAATACACGATTTGCAATTAAGATAATTAAAGTGCTCCTAAAAATCAATTAAAATCTTCAAAACCTACTTATCAACATAAATCAGACAAAAGCAAACTTTAAGAGTTAAAAATTCATATCCGAGTGTTTTTCGATGTTTGGAATCAGAATTCAAGCATTAGAACAGAAACCCAAATAAAAATTTTTTTTTGTAGACCTGTGTAATCGATATATCATGACATGCGTATTGTCGAATTATACTCCAAATTCCATACTTTTTGTCGTCGTTATCATCATCTGCCTTATCTTTTCCCACACATTCTTCACCTTATCCATTCGCGTCACTCCACACATCCATCTCAACTCAACATTCGCATTTCGGCAAAGTGGAGACGTCGTATCAATAGAAAATTGTCGTTCGTTCAGACGACATACGACGGGAAAAAATAGGATTTAGAGTAGGATTCGACGATACGAATGTGATATATATCAGTTATCGTTGCTAAGAGTAGCACCCCAGGGTGTAAGGGGCATCGTAACGAAAACTGACACCATGGATTCAACTCATGATCGTGGACACCCCATAGTTGGAATTTTCCGTCGATATTTTCATGAATTATACGATTTTTTTTGCATTTTCAAATTGATTTTAGCATGAAATGTGTATTTCATACATTGCAGTTTATGTCTAAAATAGTAATTATTGATTTATTTATGTAAAATCACTTGAGACTTGAGATAGATTTGTATAATGATTTCAATTGTCCATGTTCCCATACGCATAATACAAGCGTTGCTTAGTTTGGGACCATACAGTTGGTGTGTCAGTCTGGCGATATTAATTTATTTACTGGTTCCAGCCCGCGACTTCGTCCGCGTACACTTAAGTAAAGTATTCTATGTTTTAATCCAGGTTATAAACTATCTGTGTTCCAACTTTCATCCAAATCCGTTCAGTAGTTTATGCGTGAAAGAGTAACAAACATACATCCACACTCACAAACTTTCGCATTTATAATATTAGTAGGATTTACTTATGTCAATTGGCTGCAACTTGACTTTATCACTTGGGTATATTGTTTTAGGATTTCTGGACGAAATGGAATACAAATTGCTAGTGAATGCCATACAGGAGAAGATTCAACTGTGTCGTCACAAAGGCAGCCTGGTGGCTCCCTCCTCGCCTGAAGTAAGTGAAACTCTACAATACTCTACCAGGAAAACAACCTCGAAGATACTAATTAATATGTGCGTTCTTCAGGGTTGGAAAAGAAACGTGATTTCTCGACTGTTTCTTTTTAAATCATCATTTTTCCATAAAGAATTCCATCCCCAAGAAGTCTAATAATTTGTCAGTAAAGTATCCTCCAGGCCCGGCCAAGCGGTTCCCTGTGCTTGACACATAGTAAACTTGAAATTACAATTTTAGTTAAACTCGAAGCCAAACGCTAAACAAAATTGTCCGTCTTAGGACGCCCGGCTGGGACCTCGACGTCATCATTGATCACCATTGTCGATCCTGGTTTACAGGAGTAACAGTGGAACCCTCAAAATGAGTAAACATTATGATTGAAATAAAACTATTTTACGGATTATATCACGTTTATTTACTTTTTTATGTTCCCGATGTTTCGGCTGCTTTACAGCAACCGTGGTCACGGGGGGACTGAGGTGTTAGACGTCCTGATGTCATAGTTAATAACTGGGTACCCTCAAATTTAGTTGTTGTTTGCGGTCTGAACATCCTACTAATACTCGTATTATAAATGTGAAAGTTTGTGAGTGTGGATGTATGTATGTTTGTTACTCTTTCACGCAAAAACTACTGAACGGATTTGAATGAAATTTGGAACACAGATAGTTTATAACCGGGATTAACATATAGGATACTTTTTATCCCGATAATCCCGAAATTATTGTTACGTTAAATACTACGCGGACGAAGTCCGTGGGCACAGCTAGTAAAAAGTAAATAAACGCGAAATAATCCGTAAAATAGGTTTATTTAAATGTCTAGTATTCGCGTAAATATAAGAAAATAATAAACATTATGATGTTTGCAGACTCAATTACGCGCTGTATCATGGCTGCAGGGTAACGAGAGAGTGGCCGAGTTCTTCTTGGAACATTCTGAAATACTGAACTACAATATCAACGATATCCTTATATCTAGAGGTGGGCATTTTTATTTTTGTGCGCTTATTGTGAGACCGGGTTATTGCGGGTTCGACTCGCAAACTCAAATCAAACTAAAAAAAAAACTCAAAAATTGTTTTTATACATGTGAGGCCAACAAAGCATTTGTTGAAGCTCTTTTACTCATCGTACTTTACGTACATCCTTTGAGCAAGGGCTATATATACCTTTAAGGTTGAATTTTCCTTGTTTCCTTCAAAAAATTTGTGTGTGTGTATCATTAAAATTTGTAATCTTTTGAAGCGAAGCTTGTATACAGCCGGTCGGTGCGCTCGCCGCGCGGCCCCTCTATCAGTGCTAAGCGTCAGTAGCGTTACACGACAAATACCTATATACAGGTTGAAACATAAAGAGTATACTATTTTTCAAAACGTAATTTTGTATTTCTAAAACTATCAGCTTTGGAGGAAGCTTGAAAAACAAAAGGTGTTTTAGGGATAGGTACAGCTGTTGACAGATTTCATAAGTCTATAAAACCTTTAGTACTTCAACTGTCCCACAAAGCCGATAGTTTTAGATTTACAAAGTAAAGTTGCAAAAAAAATAGTATACCCTTTCTGTTTCACCTAGTAGGTACCTATACATATAGTAGCAGTTGCGGCGCGCTTAGTTCCTACGCTTTAAGACTTAATAAAAATTGAAGATCCGGGGCTGTTTTTAGGTTTTCAATTTATTTTTAACTAGCAGCTGTATAGCCGCGGCTCTATCCTTTCTAGCCACGATTTTTTCGAACCAGGGCAGGAACTTGATAGTGGCGCCCTCTCTCCAGCTTTGAGATAAAATAATAATAATTTTAGCCCTTTTTGACGTCCCACTCCTGGGCACAGGCCTCCCCTCAACACGAGGGGATTTCAGATAAATCACTTAAAAATAATAATAAATAAATATCTCCAGACTGACACACCAACTGTATGATCCCAAACTAAGCAACGCTTAGTTTGGGCACGTTACCTATACCGTACAATGGACTGGGAGCGGTCCCAGTGGCACCCAGACCTGGGAAAGTAAGGCTTCGCTTCTTTCGGGCGTCCCTAGACGGCACTGTCTTTTTATTTCAGGTGACGAGCCCAAAGGACTCTATATCCTCGTGTCTGGTCTCCTAGAGGCCTCATACATTCCGCCTGACGATGACATCGACGAGGCCATACCGAACTACGAGTTCCTGACCGACATGAAGCTTGGGGAGCAGAGCCAGGACTTCATTGTGTCGGGGAACGCGGTGGGAGTGTTAGGGGTAAATCATACTAATATTATAAAGAGGAAAACTTTGTTTGTTTGATTGTAATGAATAGGCTCCGAAACTACTGAACCGATTAGAAAAATTCTTTCACTGTTGGGTAGCTACACTATCCCCGGGTGACACAGGCTATAATATATTTTCAAAAAAAATAGGGATCCTTACTAAAACTCGAATAATATAACCGCAATGTACCCGTGCGAAGCCGGGGCGGGCCGCTAGCAATAAATAAAGTTATATAATATAGGTTATAATAATTTAGCCCTTTTGATGTCCCACTCCTGGGCACGGGCCTCCGCTTACTACGAGGGGGATTCAAGCCGTAATCCACCACCCAGTGCGGAATGGCGGATTTCGAAAATTGTTTAGATGTGGGTTTCCTCACGATGTTCTCCATCACCGTACAATTATACAGCCTGGCGCTACCATGGCGACTTTAATTTAACACATAGGTAGGGCTAGTGGTCAATAATCATAATAGTAATAAAATAACTGTAAATAGAAAAAATACAATTTTCGAACAAAATAGATAATAAATACAGTAATGAAATTGGCATCCGATTCATTCAGCTACTCTTACGCTCTTACCTACTACTCGGAGCGGGGCGAGCTAATAGTATTATTATTATTTCTAATAGTATTTATTTTTGGTTTTAATTTCATTGAAGAAGTGTTATTGTCCGTGATTTCGGCAGATGACCTCTGCGCTAGAGTTATTTACGTACAGGCTGCTCCAAAATGGTATTTTAGAAAATGTTGAAATATTTTATAAATAATGTTTAATAAAATTGTAATATCTCGAAAATCTGAAAATGCAAAGCCTAATACGTGTGTTAATTTAAAGTCGCCATGGTGGCGCCATGCTGTTTAATTATTATTCGCACATTGATTTCGAAAAACCCTGAGGCGCGAGCCGGAGTTTGAACCCTGGACCTGGTGCCCGCAACCAAATGCCAAATTTACGACGATCTTCTGTGAGAGGGTGGTATTACCCCAGTGCAACCCGTATAAGAGCTGTAGTCAAAACTCAAACTCAAAATTGTTTTTATTCACGTAAGCCTACAAAGCATTTATGAACAGACAGAATCTACCACCGGTTCGGAATGCCGCTTCCACTGAGAAGATCTGGCAAGAAACTCAATGGTTACTCTTTTCAATGGATTAAAGATGGTGTACATTCTCAGGAACAGCATAAAAATATGAGCAGGCAATAGTTAAATTAGTTACAGCTTGGCCCAAAGATCGTAACAATTGGTCATCATACCCATTGCGGCATGGGCAAAGAATCCCCAGGTATAAGTATTGAAAATTATTCTTGTTCCCAGGTTCTGACGAATCGACCATACAGCTACACAGTGCGATGCGACTCCGCGGTACAAGCGTACTACATCACCTTGCCCGTATTGAAGGAGGCCTTCAACCTTGCCCCGCACCCTATTATGGGGTAAGCATCGTCTTACCCCCTTGCATTGAGGGGTAAAATAATAATTTATACATTTTATCGTCCAATAAGATGCGGTTCCAGGCCATATACTCGCGCGTCGCCTCTCACCTCCTTATTAATAAACGTGGACGAATAGTTACACACCGGACTATCTCTTTCTGACTTCAGTAATTTGACAATCGAAAGAAGAAGATTCCAATTCAAAGCGTTTATTTTATTTTGGCCTACGGGGGCACTTACAAATTGACAAGTTTTTTTTTCTTATATCAACAACCGGATCGGAACGCGACCTCGACTGAGAAGATCCGGCAAGAAACTCAGCGGGCTTGTCTTTTTACATTTTGTAATTTTTTTTATCGCAATTTTTTTATTATAGATTGTTAACCCGCCCCGGCTTCGCACATGTATTTTGAAGCGAAGCTTCTTTACGGACGTTCGGGGCGCTCGCTACCCGGGGACTAAAACGGTGTAAAGCGTAACGCGTAACGCGTGACGCATAACGCGTAACGCGTAACGCGTGACGCGTGACGCGTAACGCGTTACGCGTTAATATAATATATCTAATATCTACTGCAAAGCTTCGCTTCTTTCGGGCGTCCCTAGACGGCACTGATTTTTTATCAGTGTTTCTCTACTATATTATGCATGTATTATACATAATAAACCTTTCTCGTGAATCACTCTATCTATTAAAAAAACCGCATCAAAATCCGTTGCGTAGTTTTAAAGATCCAAGCAAACATAGGGACGGACAGACAGCGGGAAGCGACATTGTTTTATACTATGTAGTGATAATTACAAAGGGTAGATATTAATATGAATATAGACGGTGTAACTATGTAACAAATGTATGGTGTAACTACACAACCCAAAATCCACGTTTATTCATACGGGAGTCAGATTTTTACGCCATTAGGCGTATATACAAGGTGAAACAGAAAGGGTATACTTTTTTTTCAAAACTTAACTTTGTAATTCTTAAACTACCAGCTTTGGAGGGAACTTGAAAAACAAAAGGTGTTATAGGAATACAGCTGTTGACCGATTTCACGAGTCTACAAAACCTTTAGTACTTCAACTGTCCCACAAAGCCGATAGTTTGAGATTTACAAAGTTAAGTTGCAAAAAAATAGTATACCCTTTTTGTTTCACCTAGTATTAGGCCTTCGTGTTGAAAATAGTAATTTTCAGACTAGAGGCGGCGATGTGGCGGGAGATAGGCATAAAGCTGGCGATGATGGTGCTGCCCACCGTGCCCGCCTACCACGCCTGGTCCGTGGAGAAGCTCAGCATGCGGCTCGAACACGCCTTCGTGCCTTGCCTCAAGGCGTTCAAGGTACACCCTTTATCTATACACCTATATAATATTCTCGTGTCACTGTGCTTGTAACCTAACTCCTCGGAAACGGCTTGACCGATTGTAATGAAATGTTTTATGTACCTATATTCGGTAGGTCTGAGAATAGTTCGTAATAGTACATTGTTATATGAATACAAGGAAAGAATAAATAAAAACAGGAATCAGCTAAATAAATAATACAAGGATTGTTTTTATTCCGTTGGCCTGGTTCAATAGAAATGTCAAAATAGAACTAATTTGAAATAAAACTATTTTTACGGATTATATCGCGTTTATTTTTACTTTTAATGTTCCCGACGTTTCGGCTGCTTTACAGCAGCCATGGTCACGGGGGGACTGAGGTGTTAGACGTCCTGATGTCATAGTTAGTAACTGGGTACCCTCATATTAAGTTGTTGTTTGCGGTCCGATCCACGCAGAAAGTGCTCACAGTGTCTCGAGGTCTTGCAATGGTACACTTGGTTTTGGATTTAATTATATTAATTACTGGATCCCAAGTTGGTGGTAGCACCCAGCCATCTTCCCTATTGAAATTTGGATGTTTTTTAATTTCAATGGCCTCACGTATCATCCTTGGTCGGAATCGGTGTTCTTTTGCGAGGATCTGTGGTTTATCAAATCTGATATAATGGCGGGTGCGGTCCTGTACATGTTCACAGATTGCAGACTTCGTGGAGCGCCGGTGTTTCACGTCAGCTATGTGTTCTTTTACGCGGGTTTTTACTGATCTTTTAGTTTGCCCTATGTAGGAGAGCCCACATTCACAATCGAGTTTGTATACCCCTGCATCTTGTAGAGGAATGTGACACTTGACAGGTGGTAAGAACTGACTAATCTTCTTAGGTGGCTTGAAGTAAGTTTTGATTGAAGCCCGTTTCAAGATGTAGCCAATCTTGTCTGTGACACCTCTTATGTATGGTAGTACAGCAGGTAGACGCTCGACTGTGGCTGGTTTCACTCGGTCACTGTGATGGCGGCGCGGGATCCGAAGCTTGTTGTCATGCAATACTTGCTTGACGTGACGGATCTCGGCAGCCAGGTGTTCCTCATCACAGATCCCTTGTGCTCTCTGAAACAAAGATTTACCCACGGTAGCTAACTGTGTTGGATGGTGGTGAGATTCACCGTTTAAGTACCTATCGGTATGGGTCTTTTTCCTATACACGGTGTGGCCTAAGGTGTTATCAGGATTACGGATCACTAAAACATCTAAGAATGCTAGAGAGTTGTTGGCCTCTAACTCCATTGTAAATTTGATTTTAGAGTGTATGGAGTTAAGATGGTCTAGAAATGCTGTTATTTTATCAGATGGTAATATTGTGAAAGTATCGTCTACGTACCGCTTGTAGAATCTTGGGGTCACAGGTGAAGTGCGAAGGGCTGTCTCCTCAAAGTCTTCCATGAATATATCGGCGACAACGGGAGAAACAGGGGAGCCCATCGCTACACCATCTACTTGCTTGTAGAACTGTTCATTCCACAACAGATACCCAGATGTAAGGCAATGTCTTAAGAGTTCAGCATATTCCTCCGGCATGTTGTTCTCTGCTAGCTTCTTTGATACTATTGTGATGCAGTCTGCTACAGGTATACAGGTAAACAAAGACTGAACATCAAAACTGACCATAGTTTCATTGTCTGCAAGATGTAGATGTTTAATCTCACTGACAAAATGGTATGAATCCTTTGTATGTGCTCTTGTGTGTCCTCTTAGTAGTGAGAGCACCTTCGCTACGTGCTGGGCCAGACTGTATGTTGGTGTGTCAATCTGGCTTACAATGGGACGCAGCGGGGCCTCGGGCTTGTGTATTTTAGGTAACCCATACAGCTTAGGTGGTTTTGCGCACGAAGGTATCAATGATTTGACGTCTAGATTCAATGCGTCGGAGTGTTTCTTTAATAGATCGGTAGTTGTTTTTAACACGTTTGTAGTTGGGTCTGTTTTGACCTTTTTATATGTTGTTTCATCCGATAGAAGTTCTACAATTTTTGCATTGTAATCTGACGTATCCATTATTACCGTCGCATTTCCCTTATCCGCGCGGAGAATAGTAATATCTGTAACGTCGGGAACATTAAAAGTAAAAATAAACGCGATATAATCCGTAAAAATAGTTTTATTTCAATGTGTAGTATTCGCGTAAATATAAGAAATCAATAGAACTAATTTATTTTTAATAATTTGACAGCTGTCAGTTGAAAGCGATTCTCCCTAGGCCGGAAAAGTATTACTTTCAACCCGCTCCTCAGGCAACTTCGGACCTACTTTCCGAGTATGAGTAATGAAAATTATATTTCATACCTAGAAATAATTTATATGGCTGAACAACGTTTGCCGGGTCAGCTAGTAAAATATAAAATTCGGACTAGTCCCGCCACTTTTACTGTGTAACCAGACACGTACCTGTAAGCCAAGATCGACCACTGATAACGCCGATATTTACCTGTGTACTAACTACTGTGTCTTACTTGACATATTTATTATACCTAAGTAATTCTATGATTTTATTTTTTTCCTAAAAAATATGGAAATCTCGCAACAAGCTTTTAATAAATTGTGTAATGCATGTACGAAATTTATTGGTTTGATTTAATTTAAAATTCATTTTAAAAGTTGCATTTACCATTAATTTAATTTTAAGTTAGTCTTTTATTCCCCCACATTTTGGATTTAATGTGACGTTGTATTAGTATTCGTGTTCTCCTCAGCAATCCCTATCATTTGATACCCATACTGTGGTAGTGCAGAAAAATAACTAGTCCGCCATCTTGGATGATCCGCCATATTGGAATTAGAATGACGTCACATAGCTAAGCATGCATTTTCATTTAAAATAAGCGTGTCATACCAAATTTCAGCTCAATCGGTTAAAGATAACTGCTTTAAAATTCAGTTGCAAGATTCCACACGGACAAACACACATTGCAAGTTAAATAAAAGCTTGTACAAAGAAATGGCCACTATTTCCGCCTCAATCCCCAGGTGTTCGTGGTGAACGAGCTGATGGAGGACATAGTGCTCCTGGACGGGATCTGCCAGGACATGTCCACCAGGGAGGTGTTCCAACCACCATGCTACATACCGAGGTGGGAATAATCAGTTATCAAGGCGACACGCTGGAGCAAATACATTTTATAAAAATTGAAAATTTAGAAAACCCCCGATGCGACGACTTTTTAAACTCCAAAAGAGCTGATAATTTTCAAACGGCGGAACCGATTTTCATGAAACATAGCTAAGAACACTGGATCAGAATATCTTTCAACCAAAAAAAACTAAATTGGAATCATCTGCTTGGGCGATACGATGCCACAGACAGACACACAAATACACATGTTAAACTTATAACACTCTTTTTTGCCGGGGTTAAGAACGACGACTGCTTGGCACAGTGGTTCGAGCATAGGACGCTCGGCACATGGTGGTTGCGGGTTCGATTCCCGCCGGGGCAAATTTCGGAAATGGCCTTTTCGTAATTTTCCCAGGTCTAAGCGTTGCTTAGTTTGGGACCATGCAGTTGGTGTGTCAGTCTGGCGATATTTATTTATTTATTTTATTAAAACACCTGAGGCCCAGCTCTGTTTACCGCTGGCATCTCGATCGACTCGGAATACGTCAAAACTGATGTATCGCATATCTGAACACGTCACTTTGACAGATTTTCTCTAGAAAAACCACAGAGAGAAACACTGACAAAACTGAAGAAGAAGACAAAGTATGGTGTAACTACTAACTACACAACCGCTAATCCAAGTTTATCAATAACTAGCGACCCGCCCCGGCTTCGCACGGCTTTCTATACTATTTGCAAACTTAAGTCTGTTTGTAATATGAAAATAACACATTTTTACTAAATGGATATGAAAGTACATACGACACCTATAGCAAAAACGCGATTAAAATCATTTTTGTCTGTCTGTCTGTGTGTTTGTTCCGGGTTATCTCCGAAACGGCTGGACCGATTTTGACGGGACTTTCACTGGGAGATAGCTGATGTTATAGGGAGTAACTTAAGCTACTTTAATTTTAGAAAAAACATTTAGGGTTCCGTGTAAAAAAATAAAAACACATGAAATCAAAGAGTATCTCCGAAACGGGTGGACCGATTTTGACGGGACTTTCACTGGTAGATAGCTGATGTTATAAGCAGTAACTTAAGCTACTTTTATTTTAGAAAAACAAAATTTTAGAAAATGGATCCTGTCGCGCGCGCTCAAAACGCGGGAGCGGGCTTTTTTGTTAAGAAAAATTCCACGCGGACGAAGTCGCGGGCTCAGCTAGTTATCACTCTATCTATTAAAAAAACCGCATCAAAATCCGTTGCGTAGTTTGAAAGATCTAAGCATACATAGGGACAGACAGACAGCGGGAAGCGACTTTGTTTTATAATAATTATGTAGTGATGGAGTAGATGTGTTCCGTATTCCCTGGCAGGACCGCCCACCGGCTGATCTTCCCCAAGTCCTCGCAGCTGATGGTGTCGGGCAGCTGCCCGGAGACCAAGCTGCTGATCGTGCCGGCCAAGGACACGGACGAGCTGGACATCATGGAGGACGAGCTCGACGACTTGCAGTGTGAACTGGTATGACAACCTTTTTATTTTAGACTAGTTGCTGCCCGCGACTTCGTCCGGGTAGACTTAAGTAATGTATTCTATGTGTTAATCCAGGTTATAAACTATCTGTGTTCAAAATTTCATGCAAATCCGTTTAGTGGTTTTTACGTGAAAGAGTAACAAACATACATCCACACTCACAAACTTTCGCATTTATAATTTTAGTAGGATCAATGTTCCATTCTGCGGCTGCAATAATGCCGTCACTAGGGCGGTGCTAGGTACTAGGGCAGAAATATTAATGTCAAAGTCAAATAGTTTATTTTGTTTAGGCCTACGGGGGCATTTACAAATTGTATTTTTTTTTTCTTATATCTACAACGGGAACGCGACCTTGTCTGAGAAGATCCGGCATGAAACTCAGCGGTACTATGAGAACCGTACAATGACTGGGGGCGATTCCAGTGATAAATCACGAAAAGGCGATTTCCGAAATTTAACCAGACGGGATTCGAACCCACAACCACTCGGTGCAGTGAGCCGAGCGCCCTATGCTCAAACCACTGCGCCAAGCGGTCGTCATTTATAAAAGAAATGACAAGACCGGGTCTAAGTTTCAAGTTATCAAAGGCACAGTTATAGGAGCTCGCACCGGATTCATAAAAGGCTACTTAAGGCACTGCGCGGCTAATGCTTGGAATGGTCACGCTTGAAAAGGGTTATACGTCACTTTGTAACGTCCACTATGAAAAAGTTCTCAAAAAATCATCTAGATGGCATGACTGGCTAGAGCGATGACATCAAAAAACTTAAAATGCTGTGCAAAACTTCGTTTCTGACGAGGGTCCGTCGACAGTACCTACATTTTTAAATATATATATTTGGTACAAAGTCGTCAAACAAGCGTATTATCCGTCTGATGTTAAGCAGTTATCGCAGCCTATAGATGCTGGCCTGAAGGGGGGCGCGCTAGAGGGAGGGTAATCGCAGCTTTCAAAAAAAAAACTAGGTGAAACAGAAAGGGTATACAATTTTTTTTGCAACTTTACTTTGTAAATCTAAAACTATCGGCTTTGTGTGTTGTGTTCAAGTACTAAAGGTTTTGTAGACTTATGAAATCTGTCAACAGCTGTATCCCTGTAACACCATGTGTTTTTAAAGTTTCCTCCAAAGCTGATAGTTTTTGAATTACATAGTTAAGTTTTGAAAAAAAAATAAACCCTTTCAGTTTCAAGTTACAACCTACAGTGTGTGTGTGTATGTGTGTGCGTGTGTCAGGTGTCGAACGTGTCGTCCCGGTGCCTGTACCACCGCGTGGCGCGGCGCGTGTCGGCGGAGTCCCGCGCCGCCGCGGTGCGCCGCTCGCGCCCCAAGCGCCGCCGCGTGTGTGTAGTGTGTGTGTGCGTGTGTCAGGTGTCGATCGTGTCGTCCCGGTGCCTGTACCACCGCGTGGCGCGGCGCGTGTCGGCGGAGTCCCGCGCCGCCGCGGTGCGCCGCTCGCGCCCCAAGCGCCGCCGCGTGTGTGTAGTGTGTGTGTGCGTGTGTCAGGTGTCGAACGTGTCGTCCCGGTGCCTGTACCACCGCGTGGCGCGGCGCGTGTCGGCGGAGTCCCGCGCCGCCGCGGTGCGCCGCTCGCGCCCCAAGCGCCGCCGCGTGTGTGTAGTGTGTGTGTGCGTGTGTCAGGTGTCGAACGTGTCGTCCCGGTGCCTGTACCACCGCGTGGCGCGGCGCGTGTCGGCGGAGTCCCGCGCCGCCGCGGTGCGCCGCTCGCGCCCCAAGCGCCGCCGCGTGTGTGTAGTGTGTGTGTGCGTGTGTCAGGTGTCGAACGTGTCGTCCCGGTGCCTGTACCACCGCGTGGCGCGGCGCGTGTCGGCGGAGTCCCGCGCCGCCGCGGTGCGCCGCTCGCGCCCCAAGCGCCGCCGCGTGTTTGTAGTGTGTGTGTGCGTGTGTCAGGTGTCGAACGTGTCGTCCCGGTGCCTGTACCACCGCGTGGCGCGGCGCGTGTCGGCGGAGTCCCGCGCCGCCGCGGTGCGCCGCTCGCGCCCCAAGCGCCGCCGCGTGTGTGTAGTGTGTGTGTGCGTGTGTCAGGTGTCGATCGTGTCGTCCCGGTGCCTGTACCACCGCGTGGCGCGGCGCGTGTCGGCGGAGTCCCGCGCCGCCGCGGTGCGCCGCTCGCGCCCCAAGCGCCGCCGCGTGTGTGTAGTGTGTGTGTGCGTGTGTCAGGTGTCGAACGTGTCGTCCCGGTGCCTGTACCACCGCGTGGCGCGGCGCGTGTCGGCGGAGTCCCGCGCCGCCGCGGTGCGCCGCTCGCGCCCCAAGCGCCGCCGCGTGTGTGTAGTGTGTGTGTGCGTGTGTCAGGTGTCGAACGTGTCGTCCCGGTGCCTGTACCACCGCGTGGCGCGGCGCGTGTCGGCGGAGTCCCGCGCCGCCGCGGTGCGCCGCTCGCGCCCCAAGCGCCGCCGCGTGTGTGTAGTGTGTGTGTGCGTGTGTCAGGTGTCGAACGTGTCGTCCCGGTGCCTGTACCACCGCGTGGCGCGGCGCGTGTCGGCGGAGTCCCGCGCCGCCGCGGTGCGCCACTCGCGCCCCAAGCGCCGCCGCGTGTGTGTGTGCGTGTGTCAGGTGTCGAACGTGTCGTCCCGGTGCCTGTACCACCGCGTGGCGCGGCGCGTGTCGGCGGAGTCCCGCGCCGCCGCGGTGCGCCGCTCGCGCCCCAAGCGCCGCCGCGTGTGTGTAGTGTGTGTGTGCGTGTGTCAGGTGTCGAACGTGTCGTCCCGGTGCCTGTACCACCGCGTGGCGCGGCGCGTGTCGGCGGAGTCCCGCGCCGCCGCGGTGCGCCACTCGCGCCCCAAGCGCCGCCGCGTGTGTGTAGTGTGTGTGTGCGTGTGTCAGGTGTCGAACGTGTCGTCCCGATGCCTGTACCACCGCGTGGCGCGGCGCGTGTCGGCGGAGTCCCGCGCCGCCGCGGTGCGCCGCTCGCGCCCCAAGCGCCGCCGCGCGCCGCGACGAGTCAACTACCGGGAGTCCGTCTGGGGCAAGCAATGTACACACTATTTGTATACACACACACCAGCGACGGAAGGAAAAGAGGATAATTAATTAATAAAAATAAAAAACTAGCAATGTGGATTTAATATACCAGTGATAGCCAGATCCTGGGTTCAAACCCAGCCTCGCACCGCTGCGTTTTTTCGAAATCATAAATTCTATATGATTATCAATTGCTTACGGTGAAGGAAAATGTTATGTATGAGGAAACCTACATAAATCCAACAAATTAACGACAGACATGTGAAATCCACCAACCCGCACTCGGCAGCATGGTGACGTTTTCTCAGGTACCCTTTCCGTAATTTGCCCTGGTCTAGCTAGATGGCACTAAGACGGCCCCAGTCCAATGTACGGTACCCATAGTACAAGCGTTGCTTAGTTTGGGACCGTACAGATGGTGTGTTCGTCTGGCGATATTTATTTATTCAGTTATGCATTAATAATATTTGTTTGATTTTTGGGACTATTTTAAAACAGCCCCGATTATGCCTGGAGGCGCGAGCGAGAAGGAAATGACTTCCAAGTACTACAAGCCTAGCGTCGTCGATGTGGTAAAGACATGTTACAAATAAAAAATATACAGGCTGAAATTGGATTCATTTGACAAACTTCTATGAGTGATCCTTCGTGCACCAAAAACGATTTAGGGCACATAACTAAGTAATATAATTAAGTCATAATACTTAAAGAAAATCAAATAAAATAAAATTATTCAACGTTACATTTTGTTATTTAAATAACACGTGTAAGTACTCAGTAGGAGTAATGAAAAAACTGTTTTACAACTATAATTATATTGCAGTTACCAAACTTCCGATAATAACTTTGGCCATTGAATTTAATTTCAGCCTGTATATTACAATTATTTAATAAATTAATCAAATTAAATACCTTTTTTACCATTTTGTTACAGCCAGACAAGGTGGAAACTACGAAGAGAGGTGAGTAACCGTAGGAGAGCCGATGAAAGGCTTAAAGGGCCTGTGCACACCACGTTTTTTAACGCGCCGTCGACGCGTGTAGCGGTACAGACGCGATACGCACGCGAGTCAGACGCAGCCTGTAGACCTTTGTAGGATAAAAGCGCGCCGTCGACGCACGTCCACGGCGCGTTTAAAAACGTTGTGTGCAAAGGCCTTAAGACCCCTTATTTAATCAATCGATCTGAAGTCTGCAAGCAACCTTGGCGATGTCATTCCAGTATAAAATGACACGTCAAAAGCGTACTTAAGATCGTTCTCAAACTTGAGATTGATTTATTACTACGGGCCTAAGGATAGGTGTCGGGACTACATCGACAATTGAAATTATTTAAATTCGATTTATCCCCAATCTTTAGACGTGAGACACTCGCCGAATTCATCGCTTGCGAACAGGCCTTCCGAAGAAGAGGTAACAAAGATTATTCTCCTATCTACATCTGCTTTTCCAATTTGCTATATAAAGTTTCTACAACATTATAAAAAAAAAATAGCCAGACGAACACACCAAATGTATGGTCCCAAACTAAGCAACGCTTGTACTATGGATACCATACAATGGACTGGGGGCGATCCCAGTGACACCCAGACCTGGGCAAATGAGGAAAAGGCCATTTCCCAAATTTGCCCCGGCGGGAATCGAACCCGCAACCACCATGTGCAGTGAGCCGAGCGGCCTACGCTCGAACCACTTCGCCAAGCGGTCGTCAAACTAGTCTAGTGTATTTGTTAACGAGAGGTGACTACTAACGTTTTTCAGATATACAACACAATGCTATCAAAAGGCAAAAGGACCTCAATGGACAGAAGATAAGCGATTTTGAGTCTTATTTCTACATAACCAGTGACGATGTTTACCGTTTTGTTGCTTTATAATTACTTTATGACAGTAACTACTCGTCAGTTTTGTGATAGAAATATACGTTTTACTTTTTTGAATTCATTTATTTTTATTACTATTTAGTAAATCAAACTGATAGCTACTTATTTACTTTATACAATACTAGCGACCCGCCCCGGCTTCGCACGGGTACATTGCGGTTACATTATTCGAGTTTTAGTAAGGATCCCTAATTTTTTTGAAAATATATTATAGCCTATGTCACCCGGGGATAGTGTAGCTTCCCAACAGTGAAAGAATTTTTCAAATCGGTTCAGTAGTTTCGAAGCCTATTCATTACAATCAAACAAACAAAGTTTTCCTCTTTATAATATTAGTATGACTAGCGACCCGCCCTGGCTTCGCACGGCTTTTTCTACCATTTGCAAACTTAATTAGAATGTATTATACCTACATATAAACCTTCCTCTCGAATCACTCTATCTATTAAAAAAAACCGCATCAAAATCCGTTGCGTAGTTTTAAAGATCTAAGCATACATAGGGACATACAGACAGCGGGAAGCGACTTTGTTTTATACTAATCTTATACTGTTGTGACATTGAGGTCTTTTCCACGAAAGATTTTTATTCTATATATCCGTTACAACGAAATGTAGTGAGTACCTACCTAATGTTTGTGGGCTTACGGTTGTATCATTCATCGTATGAAACGGAGCTATAATTAATAGTACTTTGCGCCAATATTCTGTGAGAGTGGTACAACCTCGTGAATGCGTATAATGCCAATGATCGTAAATAACAAACTCGCAAACCCGACTTTCAATGTGAAGTTCCCTCGACGTACTAAAGATTACATTTGTTAATTAATTCTTCGTAATTCGTTTAGTAGATTCGAGTTTCCTCGCTGCCGACCTCAAACAGTAGTCTGTGATACAACACAACGTGAGAAATCTCTCGTCTCATTCTTTCCTATGTTAATACATAAGAGAGAAAGAGTGGGTACGACTCCTTGCGACATAATCCGTGACAAATCTCTTCTTGGCGCGCGTGCTTGTTCTGCTGAAGCTTCTTCTAACAAGTCAAGTATGCTGGACCTATTTCTTACAAGAAAATACAGGTAAGTAGAGCACCTTTGTATTTAATAATTCCGGTGTACGTGTGTTTGTAATCCATCTCCTCTCTCAACGGCTTGACCGATTCTGATGTTCTTGTAGTACTGATTGAGGTCTCCTGGATGGTCCTTAGATATTAGTTTGACCCGGTGAGTGGCGCAGTTGTTGACATCCAGAAAATATAATTTATATACGCTAACGAAACTGCGGGAAAAGCTAGTATACCATAAAAACACACATTGATTTTTGGACTTTTTATTTTAAAACTAATAAAATAGAAAAGAAACATCACTTAAAATGGTCACGAACTAGAAGTTCAGACCACAAAAATATAAGTAATTACTTAAATATAGCTAAACTTTTTTTTACATTTTGTTAGGAATGTGGATAAAATGCAACCAATTTCAAATATCCATGCTGTAGCACCGAATTAAAGTAGAATATAACTTTTTTTATTGATACGAGTCCCGTTAACACCAAAGACTAATTTTAATTTGACACGACAAACTTTAATCCTCGTCACGTTATTAAAAAGTAACACGGAAATATACTTAGTTTATGTCAAATTAGTTACAGTCCTGACCCAAGGGAATACTAATATCATTTTAAATATCTACTAAGTAATTAAAATTATAACTCATCCGACAAATAAGAAAATTGAAAGATTACATGTAAATGCAATTTTTACCCAAATAAAATTTCAAAGGCAAGTATCTTCTTAAAGAAAGGTTTTCGTATGCCCTTTCTAAGAGACTTTAAACCACGCCTTAAACTCAGTAATTGGAATAAGTTGTAAGTTGCGTGGCGGGAGCAGAGGCAACGCCATTGTGATTGGCCTATCGAAAATAATAATGGACTGTGATTGGTCGATTGTAATTCTTATACACCATGCCATCCCTTTTATAATTAAGTAGTAAGGAAGGAAAGGTCAAATACAAAAATAAAATAAGTTCTGACATGTTTGTGCAACATAAAATTAGTGGACTTTTAAAACTTTTTTTATATCTACATTTTATTAATATAACACTGCATACCTATAAAGTAAATAAATGACTTGCATCTATGCATTAGGGTATTTTTTTTCTTCACTGTCACTTATTTTTATATACTAAGAACGATTTCTTATGAAATCTTGAACATAAATCTATGATGAATAATAATAAGTGGTCTTTATTAAAAGATTTACCCCCAAATTTATTGAATAACTAGAGTGCAATTACAATGCCTTCACAAAGTACATTATGTCTTTATTGTAAATGGATTTTAACTTGCTTTAAATTTGGGGATATAATAATTAGCACTCCTCATGTCTCCGGTATCCGGTTTCGCTACTGGTAAATGTATAGAAAGATGCAAAAATTCAAATCTTCTAGACCCAAAACAAGTTATTTTTTAATGATGTTATTTATATTTATGTTAACAATTCCATTTCAGTAAATGAATTCTCGACTATTTTAATACAATGACGGTTGAACGGTTGATGGAAGTGTTAAAATAGTGGTTTTTAACAATATAGGTATAAAGTTGTCCAAGACATGTTGTTTATGCACCATAATTTATTGACATTAGGCGTTTCAAAACCCTGCATTTGACAAAACAAAACTATACTTAAACAATATTTGTTCAAGTGTGGATATCCTTTGTTTGAAATGAATGAAATTGCAAAACACTGTAGCAAACACTGGAAATGTTAATACAACTCTTTAATAATTTCTAGCCACTGTGAATTTATGTTGTTTCTATGAGTACTTGTGAAATACATGTTACTAACTCAATGATTAGTACTGACGAAATGTTCACACAAAACATATTGTCTCCATTTTTTGATGTCATGACAGACAAGTTTCATCAACATCCCATACAAATCAGTGCCAAGACTGAAGATTCAACAACACATGAACCAATGAACAGAGACTGATGGAGCTAAAAAGACTTGTCTTGTTAACAAGCCTTGTCCCTCAGTCACTCTCCCTTTTTCATAATTCATACGGGAGTATGAGAAAAAAAACATAGTCTTGTTATGTGTGAGAATTCAATATCGTTATCATAGAAATAGTAAATTCATAGTGCATTTGGGTTGTACAAAAAATATTGTTGAAACTATGAATTGTTAAAAGACAAATTATATTTATCAATGAGCCTAATGTTAACAAATTATATCTTTGCCTTATCATGGTAGATAGATAAAATAACAGTTATTATTGCGTTTACATAACCTAAATAAGATTATTTTTTGTTGAGATTGAAATATGAGACAAAAACCAAAGCTTGTCTAATTTTGCACCAAAGTTTATGGAAACCTTAAGTTTTAGTTTCGTTAGTATAAAATAATTTACTGATACAAATTTCATTAGCTAATTGACCTATATAGTATGCATAGCATATGGGTAATTTGACATAAAGATTTTTTATTACTGTCAGTTACAAAAACATCAACAATTGTAAACTGTTTTTTTATCTATAAACCATAAAGAATGCCCGTTGTGATACACAAAATATCTACTTTCTGGGTTGTTGGATATGTTGGACAGGCTTAACGTTAATATGTGCTGGAGGCTTCGGACTGTGAGCTATTTGTGCTGCCTCCGGTGTGAAGTCAGCATTACCCCGGTTAGGCGCTCCAGCAATTGATACCGGGTTTGACGGTACTGGATTAGGGCCGGCAAGGCCAGTCAAGTCCTCGTTGGCGGGCTCTTTGGCATCTTTAGTGTGAGTTGTTTTGTGCTGGGTGATTCTCATGCCACCGGCTTTAACTGCGGATGTGCAACAAACTCTAGTTATATGTTTTGTGGAATTGAAATAATAACAATTGTGACAATTCTGGCACACAAACTAAGGCTAAATCTATCTTAATTCTGAGAGCGACCTTGGATATGCAATTCTTATGTCGCACTAGGAGGGTATTCAGTATTCACCAATGTCGAAAATGACAGATTCCATCCTTCTCTTACAAATGAAATAGAAGGAGGATGGAAGCTGTTGTTTCTGATATGGAAAAGTTGATTGGATAACCCCTGTACAAAATGGCACATCCAAAGCATACTTAAGGCCGCTCTCAGACTTGAGATTGATTTATTAATATGGGCTTAAATGAAATATAATTCTGACCATCTCATGATCCTATTGAAAGCAATAATGGTATTTTTAAATGTATAGTTCTCTAGTTTAGTTGTAATTTATAGACAACAGTAAAATCATTGGCCTCATAGTGGTGTTATATTTTATGAATATATTTTTATAACTTGCAGGTTTCATTTAAAAGAGTTTGCAATTTGCTGTTGTTATAACTTGCTGCAAACTTAAACAGAATCTAATAAGCTTTGTCTGGGATATACTATCACCTACATAATATTATTATTAAAGGTAGGTAGGCAGACCAGTGGATTTGTTCGGAATTAAACTAATAACAAAATGGTTTCCCTATACAAAATCGGTAAATGTACATTCATAACCCGGATTATATAGCTGACAACTTATTTTGATAACAAGTAGGTAGTTAGTTCTGTAGCGACCACTGACCGCGAGTTGACCTTGAATGCGTTCTCTTTGTTTGACAACACATACTATTATTTGCAACATAAAACAAACTTAGCTGTGACGTCAGAAAGAGGCACAAGGTTTTAGTAACTTGATAACAACTGCATTTATCGACTTTACCACAATTACTGCATATAAATAATTAATTACACATCTCAATATGTCTTCGATGCGCCAGATGGACTAATATAGACCCAAATGATTAAAAAAAAGTTTTTTTTTACTTTATATGCTTGACTATAAACAAAGGTAAATGTAAGTGTGTAGGTACCTGCCGGTGGGTGTCCAGCTTTTAGTTGAGAAGTTTCTTCAACAGACGACATGTTTAAGATTTATATTTTAAAATATGCCAACGATACACTTCACAAATACAGGTAAATTCGTTTACGACGTGTAATTACGATTTGATGACACGGCACCAAGCGGGCACGATTCGTCGTGAAATTTAAATGTCAAAGTCAAAACATCATGTGTCAAAATTATAGTCATGCGCGGTGTACTAATGGCATTGCCTTACCTTAGTCGATTAAAGTGATTTTAGTCAATAACACTGCTTGCACCTTAGACCATTTATCTATGGACTCGACTTACATGATCATTCCCCTCTGCCAAGGTATAAGAACAATAAGGTCTAACACGTTTATAAAAAGTGTTTATGGAATCGATTTAATCAAAGTCAGTATCGTTTTCGATGTGAAAGGTGCTCCATAAAAAATGCCGACCTGCGCTATAAACCATTGCAAGAAGAGGTCAAACACCTCTAATCTACAAAAAAACGGTGTAACGTTTCATATGTAAGTGTTTTTGGTGTAAATAATCCCTTATTTCTAACTAAAATAAATAAAATATAAAATGTCATAAAATCGAAAACATTATCGATTAAACAATCGAGTACGAAATAATTGAAAAGTGTAGTATGGTATCTCGAGTTCGCCATTTTGAATAGTGTTGCGGCAGTGATAAATTTATGATTGTGGATGTGTATCGATAAAATTATATTTTTTGGAGTTTTTATTATATTTTACTTTAAATTATATATAGTAAAAATATAATTACTTATTGTTATTTTTTTACTTTGGGAAATCTGGAAAAATAGTGGACTATTTTTCCAGATTTCCCAAAGACCCTCAATTAAAACCAAATGGGAAAAATCTTGCAATAGAAAGTGGGGTTGGGAACCTACTCGCACACGTATTATTTGTTCAGTACACTTTGATTCGTCGCAACTCCAATGTTCATCTAATAAACGACGAAAAAATAGTAGATAATGTCGTACCAATATTATTTTTTAGCTGATGCCGTAAGTATTTTATTTATACTTCTGCTGACATGATTCTAAAAAAATATTTCACTGATATACACACGTGAAGTATATATATTAGTGATGCAGTAGAAGTTCCACCTTGTATATTGTCGTAAAATATTATTTATTTTAAATGCTTCATTACCACATCGAGGGATTTTTTCAAAGTAATGCATAAACGATAAATCATCGTACTGTCTAGGATACCATAATATACAAAATAATTCATATTTTGTATTAGATGAAGAAATGCACACGTCTATGCAATATTTTTGTGATAATGAGCAAGTAAAACTATCGATATATCTAATTAGAAATATCGATATTGGTTTCTCCCTATTGCACTTAGTGTCTTACACTCGTAAATTCTTGCATGTTGACGTATTTGACCGATTAGTGTGCGTAAAAGTTACTAGTGTTGAATATTTATTTAAGTGTGCATTCATAATGACACAATTTTTTTGTAGTAATTGTGCATCATTTCTTTGTAGTGGTTACCTCGTCCCCCCCAAAATTTGACAGAATTTTTTATTAGTAAAATGAAGCACGTTACGCCTCCTTTAGTTAACACCTCTCTGGCTTGCACTGAGAAGCTGGCAAGAAACTCGACGATTAGGTACTTTATTTTTATGACTGAAAAATTTACCGGAATATTTGTCATTATTGCCTATTATTATAATTTATCTCCTTGTCATAACTGCATTTTGACTTCTATATTAATAATTCCGTTCAGGGGTATGGTAGACTCGATTGAAACCTTACCAGAATAATAAAACATAAAAAAATTATGTCGATTCGAAATCATTAATTTTGTGGATATATTATATCCACAAAATTCGGATTGTCGAGTATTTTGTTATATTCTAACGGTGCAAAAGGCAATCTTTCGCCATATTGGCAGTTCCGTCAAGTTTGGCACAGTACCGCTATATTTTCTATGAACGAATCCCTGTCAGTTAGTGTCAGTGTTCTCAGTCTGTAAATGAGTCTTTATTCGAAATATCTATTAAACTGGGTGGGCCATATTTTTAAAATAAATAAAATAAAAAATAAAATAAAATAAAATAAAATAAGTTTATTTCAGACGTTATTTTGTCCATATTTTTTGGTTAGTAGCTACTTACATATTACAATACAACTTAAACAACTATGTTAGTATGACATGACATATAATTCAATTTAAATACCTGCCAGGTCTTCTCGAGGCACCAGTTACACACACATGTGTATGCACCCAGTGCCCCAAAACTGGACAGTCCGGCTTATCACTAATGACCTTCAGAAAGGTGTTGGTGCTCCCCCGCACACGGCGCATCAGCGACGCGACCCGCTTGCGCAACACTGCGTGGTAGCCATCGGTGTGCGCATGCGCAAACATGGCCGACGCACTACAAAATCGGGGGAGCCCCAACAACACCCTGAAGGCATTATTATATTGTACTCGGAGAGCGTTGTAAGCTCTCTGCGTATAACTGGCCCATAGATTGCACGTGTACATAGTTTGGCAGAAAGCCTTAAACAGTGTTATTTTAACACCTACACTACAACGTGCAAATCTACGCGCCAGCATATTGCAGCGAACTGCCATCGCTCTCCTCTCCCTTTCAATGTCACTGTCATCCCTCAAGTCCTCGGTCACTACATGACCTAGGTACTTGAAAGACGACACCCTAACGAGAGCTATACCATTCAACATGACTGGGGGCACGCAGGCCAGTCTCCGACCTTTAGCTCGGAAAACCATGAGCTCACTTTTAACACCGTTATACAGGAGACCATGTAACTCTGCATACCTCTCACAAATAGTAAGCAACCTTCTTAGTGCTGCGACTGATGGACTCAGCAAAACCATATCGTCAGCATAACTTATGCTGTTCATGCAGTGACCATCAATTGAGCAACCGACTTTTACATTACTAAGCCCAACAATCAGCTGGTTTATATACAGGTTGAAAAGCGAGGGAGAAGTTAATCCACCCTGTCTCACCCCACACTCCAACCTGTACTCTTCAGAAAACTGACCAAGCCATTTGACCCGGTTAGTCTGGTGGCCATACCAGTACTTAAAGATCTCTATTAACTGAAGTGGCACACCAGCATCTCTTAGTTTGGACCACAGAGTATCGTAACTAACCCGGTCAAATGCCTTAGAAAGGTCCAAAAAAGCGGCATACACATGAGTGTTCCTACTTGTATAGTACTTGACAATGTGCTTGAGAGACACAATGGCACATTCTGTGGATAACCCAGGCCTAAACCCAAATTGAGCATCGTGCAGATGAAGATGTTTCTTAAGTTGTCTCTCAAGCAAACCGTCAAGCACTTTTGCTGTAATAGTAGCTAGTGATATCGGCCGATAATTACACTTGTCGGTGATATCTCCAGTCTTATTTTTAATTATAGGCACCACTACCGTTCTCATTAGATCAGCTGGCAAATAGGAATGCCTTATGCAGATGGTAAACAACATACCCAAGAGTCTGGAAAGGTGCGGCCCAGCAAATTGGAAGTGCTCGATGCTGAGACCGTCATGTCCCGGGGACTTGCCTCTAGTCATCCCTTTAAGAATTATAGAAACTTCTTTTGCCGTGATACGCTCTGACACGCCCAACATGACCGTCTCAACATCTCCCACCTCTGTTGACTGTAGTGGAGATTGTACCTGAAAATGGGACCTAAACATATTTGCTATATGACTAGGGTCACTAACGCCGTTGATGCTCACCGGAACATTTGGCTTTGGACTCAACTTTTTTGTCTGTTTCCAAAACCCTTTAAAATCTCTATTTTTATGTTTCGATGCTAAAATATTCATTTTAATTAATTCCTGATTATTCTGACAGTACTTTAATTTTAAAGAAAGAAGAAGATTGAGCTTTCAGATCAGAACAAACAAATTCAGTCTTCATGTTTTTAGGGTTCCGTAGTCCCTACGAGACTCTTATAAGATCATCCAGTCCGTCCGTCCGTCCGTCTGTCTGTCCCGACCCGTCACAGGGTCATAACTTCTACAGTTTCTGACGGATGTTAATGTAATTTGGTACAAAAATACTTGTAAGTGTAGATCTAAGTGTAGATCTTACTTTCAAAAATATAAAATGTAACAAAATTACTTTTTTTGAGGTACCTCCCCGAACATCGAAAGAAGGGCAATTTTTCTTTTTAGTTACCCAATCATGTGGGGTGTCGTTGAAAAGGGCTTTTCAAATAAAATGGTGTTTCCATACAACATTTTATCATCAAAAATTCCGTTTGCGATATTTTTAACTTTTAAAGATTAAATCAAAATTTACGTAATGAATTCCGACACTTCTGACATTTTTCTATTGCAAAAACATTAATAAGATTATGCAGTCGAAAATGGATACATAGTTCACCAATTTCAATGAAATAACAGCAATAAATTTATGTTTTGTGTTATAAGTGTATTTCTGAAGTGTTAATGCACGTGGATAGATGTCGGTAGTAGTCTATAAACAACAGTGGGTAAGATTTTTACGAAATAAATATCGACACTTCTTACATTTTTATGTTGCAAAAATATGAATAAGATTATGCAGACGAAATTGGATAAATTGTTAATACATTCCAATTAAATAACAGCAATAAATGTATGTTTTATGTTCATTAGTCTATTTCTTAGTATTTAATGGTGTCGATAGATGTCGGTAGCAGTATATATACAACTTTAGTATCTATTTCAACCTGGGGTGTAATTTTAAACAGATTACCTTCAATGACTCGGAATCGGAACCCTTCATTGTGCATGGCTCGACATGGCACTTGGTGATTTTTTCGTATTAATTTCAATGGACAATGCTTCCTTGCCTAATATTCCTTGAAAGCCGATAAATAAAAAAATATCTACCTACGTTTTGTAAAAGATTGTGTATTATGATTCACATTTCAGCCGAGCGAAGCCGGGTTTTCATGTAGTATATAATTAATCTCGTTGACTATAATAATAATATATTGTTAAATTTATTTACATTATTTGTAATTGTAATTCTATTGATAAATAACTTAATTTTATGTAATAATAGACCCATAATTTTGATAACCATATTTGTACGCCGGAAACGGCAGAATATTATGATCGTAATATATAATTCACAAAACAACTTTGTAGGTACAATATTCACACAAATAAATGATTCTATTCTATTCTACTCTTTACTCTTTGCATTTAAAAAAAGGTAGGTGTAGGTACTTTTTTATAACACAAGTCGGCAAACAATCAAACGACCTGCTTAATTTAAGGAGGGAGGTCCCGTAGCCTATAGATGCTTGCAATATTTAAGCCATTGCTCGCGTACTGCCGACTTGAAGGCATGAGGTGTTAGGCTGTCGGCTCTCGATATCACTCATCGCATTAGTCTCAGCTATAATAGTTACTTACCTTGCGGCGATTTTCTGTGAATGGTTGGTTTCTAAACTGGTCGAGCCGACAGTATAAATTATACAGGTTTTTTGGCTGTCGACGAGGCCATGGAAAAAAACTAGCAAGGTAACTTAATATCAATTTATTATTTTAAAAAACTGCAGGCAATTTATAACAGCGCCGAACATCTTGGATAAATAAATCTATTTGTCTACTGATTACAAATAACGAGGAATTTCCGTCGAATGCTTCCTAAATGTAATTCAAATTTGTAAACTGCGTAATTTGACGTGACATACTGAAGGTGATAATTGACAACGCCTCAAACAGCAAGTGATGCAAATTTCGTTAGTAAGTAGCGTTTGAGTATTGTTGCCGGTCATATTATTACAATATCAGCCACAACCACTAAATAAAAGAGCGATTAATAAAAGAAAACTTATATTCTAAAAGCAATTCCAAGAAAAAATGTATTAATATACGTTTAATTACTAGTCAAAGCAACACTGTTCCTCCACACTTTTTCTATTAACATGTCATCATCAGCCAGTTTTGAGTATGACGCTTCCTTGCACTCCATAAAATACTTCCCAGTGACATTTTCCATATTCTCATCTACGCATAAATGTAATGTCGTTTGAGCTCCTTGTTTAGGTGATTTGAAAACAATACCTATTATACTTAAACCTATATTTTTGATTACCGGATGGAGTCTCTTAAAAAAATTAGTCTTCACGACTCCAGGGTGTAATGCGTTAACTACTACGCCTTTCGGCAATCTCTTCGCTAAAGCCTTCATCCAAAGTACGTCACAAAGCTTACTGTTTGAATACTTAATTAAGATGTTGTTTTTCTTCGAACCTTTCAGGTCTTCCACATCTAATCTCGCGAAGTTATGCACCCATGATGATACAATCACTATGCGGCTCGGTCTGGACGCAATGACTTTATCTAACAACAAATTTGTCAGTAAAAACGGTCCTAAATAATTCACTTGCATCACTATGTCTATTCCGTCTTCACTCAGCTTCGGTTTCAGGCTAGCGCAGCCAGCGTTATTTATCAATAAATCCAAACGATCATAAGACTTATTGAATTCGTCAACGAATTTTCGAACACTTGAAAATTTTGCCAGATTCAACTGTTTAAACTCCACGTTTTTATTCCCCGTAGTTCTGGCGATATCTTCGATAGCTTCAACTGATTTTTGTGCATCGCGGCAAGCGATGACTACCCTCGCTCCTCTGTTAGCCAGATCCCGCGCTGTTTCGAGTCCGATCCCGGAGTTTCCACCCGTCACTAATGCGACCTTTCCATCTAGCCTCGTATTCGATTTACAAACACCATTTACTGGTTCCAATTTTAGTTTCAACCATATAGTAAATATTGTTATTAATATTACTAAAGTGGTAAATAGTATGATTGTTGTTTTAAATAAGAAATATAGCAATGTTAGTATCATATTGACGGGGCGGGGTATTTTAAACGACTGAACAGGAAACATGCTAGTAGAGAAGTTATACAAGTTGATGATTAGGTAGGTATGCATTAGAGATGTGTCGAATATTCGCATTCGTTTTCGCAAGAACAAAAAACTATGGTAAATAATAAAGGTAAGGTAAATATAAAGATGGATATGGAATGTTAATACAACTGGTAAGAATATATTTTTTCATTACTCTTACTCGGAAAGTAAACCAAGTCTCGGTCCAAAATAAGTTACATTCACCCCTTGTGTAACAATGTACTATTTCAATATTAGCAAACAGTTTTAAAAATTCTAAACTTTTTTTTATAAATGTACAATGTCTACTAAAATTTTATAAAATTATTTCACATAAAATTACATTATGAATATATTACATATAAATTTTAGATTTTTATATTTCTAATATTAGAATGTTAGTGGTATCGCCAGACCCCCAGATAAACTAAATCAACCGAATGAATGTCGGACCACGCATACTATAGGGATCCGTACACGTCCCGCCGCTTTTCGATAATACGGAACCCTAAAAATAAACGTAAAGGTTTATTTTATTTATGTCAAATATCAAATGCGGCGGCTCTCGTAATGTTTGCGACATTAATTTACTATTGGCTACCGTATGAATAAAATTGTTAAAATCATATAACCTACTAAATTTATTTTACCGGTATTCATAGATGGAAATAAAACAATTTTTACGGATTATATCGCGTTTATTTACTTTTTTATGTTCCCGACGTTTCGTTTAAATAATAAATAAATAGTTTTACTTCAATGTGTAGTATTCGCGTAAATATAAGAAAACGGTATTCATAGATGTCAGCAAAAGTGACATAAACCTTTATTTTATTTTTTGACTGATAACATCTTATAACGTGTTTTAATTCAAACAATTACGTTGTGATTAGACTGCGTACAGAATCAGTGGTGCGGTGCATGGGTTTAGTTAATTTAATTTTTTTTTGTCGCTTGTGTGTTGTAAAGCGTCGGATGATACGCGTGAGCATTATTCATTGTACACCGTGGGTCCATCACAGCCCTCGCGCAAGTCTCGGGCTGCAAACCAGTCTCGTGTGTGTGCTCACTTGTATCATAACACTATTATTATCGTCGTATTTGCGTTTGCTTTTGCGTTTTGCAATAATACTAAACTACACTCAAATAAAAACGAACTAACTTAACGAATTAACTTTAAGTGACTAAGAACTTCGTTATTTCAACCTGTATGGGCTCGGCTTTGTTCGGTTTAAACATGACTCACACGAAATGTCAAAATTGACTAACATTTTGCGCGCACTTTATTTGAAAGCCAACATTCGCATTCGCATTCGCGAATGTTGGAGGCAAATATTCGCATTCGCAGTCGTGAATTCGTTACATCACTAGTATGCATGCATCAGGGTCAAATGTGTTTGTAAATGGTAGGCGTAAGTGTGAAAATATTTTGTGAACGTTGAGTTTTGTCTAATAGAAGGTTAATACCTAAGGTTGAATTTTATCCGCGTAAATTTAACTTAACTTAAAATTTAATTGAATTTACTTAAAAATTTAATTTAAAAAAAAATGTTTGTTCAGTTCGCAGAGTTTACTAAAATAATGAAGTTGATAAAGAAACACCTATGCCTATGCTATGCCTAATCATTTTTTTATTTATATAGGTACCTATCGCATAAACTAATATAAATAATAAATAAATAATATAAATAATAAACTTCTTCGCCCATCGCCGCTATTAATGTCGCCTACCTCATCTCCCTCACTAACCTTGTTGGCCACCAGGTACATCTCGACACGCTCCATTTGTGATGTCTAACTCCCGGATTTCCCCGATCGACATTGTTACTTATTTCATATGATATTTATGCCCGCTAATTTCTTTACCACTGCTCAATTCCAGCTATTTACCGCGTCGCCACTACTAAATATGGAGAGCAACGCTTCGTTCCGTAGACATTACTTTATTACACAAACATTCGACAATTGCATACCATAGATAATAAGCCCCAACGTCAATACAAACATAACAGTCCCAAAGAAAGTAAATGCGGTAGCTAGCGAGACCGAAGTAAAACTTTATAAAAGGTCTTTGGACGAAAGATTTACACAGATTTATGTTCTAGCATGGAGATATACCTAAGTTATAGTAGAAGGCTGTCTGTTGTAGTCTCTATATGTTGACACCACCTAATACAGTATTATACGCAGTATTGCTACATTTTGTGCTCAATTGAAGAGTCACTGATTGCGTTTTAACAGCCATCCTAGAACACCTACGTAAGTTAATTGATTGACGTAGGCGTTACTTTGCGGAAATCCATTGTAAAACATTTTAGAAGAAGGACCCACCACTCACCCTTCAGGTTAACAAGCCAAGGGTGAGTGGTGGGTCCTTCTTCTAAATTGTTTTACCTACTTAAGTATCAAGGTGATGAAGACGAAACAACTTTTTATTTCCAAGCCTTTATTCTGAACCTTCTACAGGGCACCACCACATCGTGATCATCTCTCCCCGGCTTCACCATATCCTTCTGCAACTCGACTATCAACCGCAACATGAAGTTGACTACTTGAGCGCAAGTCCCATCCCTCAACCTCTGGAAGTCCCGGTGCGTTGGCAGACATCTGCCGTTGATCATGATGGTCTGCTGGGTCAGAGAAGCTAGAAGTCTTTTCAGAATGTCCACCTTTTTGTTGGCAGCGAGCGGCCGAAGGCGTGTGACGAAGCGGAGTAAATATTCTAGTAGCATTATGTCTTCCTGCGGGAAAGAGAAATAGATTAGACAGATAGAATACCTAGAAGTCGCTGAAATGGGTGAGCACGTGAAATACCTAATGTAATTGTAAGCAAAAATATTATTTTTGAGTGCTTGGTTTAGTAAATTCAGCCGCTCGGCACAATGCACCGGGTGGTTATGGGTTCGATTCCCGTAAGAGTACATTTTGGAAATTACTTTTTAAATTTACCCTTATAACACGGTATTGAGCCAGAGGCGGGCGAACCTTTGAATCTCCCGCCTTCACCACAATCTTCACGATTGGTGGAACGCAGCCCGGGTAAACGCGCTGTCAAGTTTCCGGTCCTTTACCGGGACCAATGAAAATTGAGATAAATAAATAGAATGCGCTACGACCTTAGACCATTAACACCACTCTGGCTACGACGCCATATTGGGCGTCCTACAAGAATTCTGATTAGACTGCGGTCGTGCTAAAACCATTTTTTTGCTATTATTCGATTTGTTTTGTGATGTGATATCTTCTTTTGTTTATTTCCGTTTGTGGCATTTTAATTTACTAAATTGTAAGTTTATATACGTCATTTTCAAACCTCTTCGGGCCACGAGCGCAAATCCCACTCTGAAGCCTAGCCGGAGCCCTGACTGACGGTAAACCCTGCTCTGGGTGCCACTGGGATTGCCTTTAGACCTATGGTTCAAGCGTTGCTTAGTTTGGCTCATACAATAGGCGTGTTAGCCAATAGCCATATTTATTTATAGCAAAGTATGTAGTTATCGACGACTTATTTACTATATCGACTCCCTTCAAACCTTAAACCTACCATCTGCATAGCGAGTATACAAGATTCCACGTTGTACGCCCTGGCTACGATAATCGATAGATCCTCGCGGTCCAGTATGGGCTGTTTCAGCCCTTCCAACCACTGGAAGAGAAGCCCTGTCAGTATTGCGGGATCTTCCTGTAAAATATAACACGTGATTGATAAAAATGCTAATTTAATAAGTAAAAAAGGAAAACATACTTTTTAATTAAAATTTCGGTGACCGGTGCAAGCCTTGGGGAAAGCCTTAATATGAAATACTAGTTTATGCCCGCGACTTCGTCCGCGTAGTATTCAACTTAGCAAAAAAGTATCGGGATAAAAAGTATCCTATGTGTTAATCCCGGTTATAAACTATCCGTGTTCCAAATTTCATCCAAATCCGTCCAATAGTTTTTGCCTGAAAGTGTAACAAACATCCACACTCACAAACTTTCGCATTTATAATATTAGTAGGATGTATAAAAATTTAAAAATAAAGAACACACCAAATAGGTCCTAATTTAAAATTGCAGGCGCACCTACATTTGCAGTTGCTACATTGGCGAAATGGGCGTTATGAATTGTTTATGAATTTTCCAAATCAATAATCTAGAAAGTGTAAAGATGTGCAGACGCAATGCTGCTTGCAAAGAATTTGACCGTTCTAGAAATTATTTGGTTGCATGTTATATGCTGGCAATCAGCTCAAGCCTTAGACTAAAAGCCGACTCTAATAAAATCAGTAAAAGCTAGGAAGGTAATAAGATGGCAGTGAGGTGGTAAGGCGAAAACATTATCCTTCCTAGAGCCTACTTTCAGCGCATAGCATGGTGCTGATGATGCGAAAAACGAGATAATGAAGGTACCTACCTCTTCATCAATCTTATCATACGCTTCCCTCCGCTGATTGATCTCATTCCGCAACTGTTTGAGGTACTTCTGCTTCTCTTCTGGAAGACTGTTGTGGTCTACTATAAATGCCTGGAAAAGTAGAAGATAGCTTTGATCAAAATGCGCAGTTCAACCTAACCCATCTTCAGAAGATAACTAATATTGTACCCAGTATCAAAAAACTTGACTAGGTAGAGGTGGATGGGAATAGATAAAAATGTTTTTTTGTTGTCATGAAAAGTTAATCTCTAAAGTTTGGACGTAGCAGTAGTTATTTGAGTTAAAGTTAGGGATTCCTCCAAGAAGTCAAATCCCGGAATTATAAGCAATCATAAAGAGATGTTTTTTTTAGTTTTTACTTCATGAATCTGCACAGCTGGTATGCTGCCATTGGTGGAAGTGCCCGTGATTCTGGTGACAGTCTCCAAGTTCCTCTCGATATCTTCTTCTAATGGGTCCCGCCATTCCACCATTGGCAGGTTGGCCACGTGGTCTGGAAAAAATACGCACAGATCGCTTATCGATCAGATCGACTATAAATAAAACTTTTAAAGGTCTAAATAGCTACCTACTATTTGCCATATTTTCTGCCATTTATCTTTTGTCGCATTTAGGGCTGCTGTAGGATAATAAAGAAAAAATGTATCCATGGAGTTTCTTGCATGTTCTTCTCCATAGGATTTTGTTTTGGAACATGCACCTAGCTCTTGACATTTTAAATGTGCCAGTTAATCTGGCCTATTTAAAATAAAAATATTTGATTTTGAATCAGAACGATATGTGAGCACCTGTGGCAAGCTTTACAGACTAATTGACTTATATAATATGATGCTGTCAGTTATGTTTTATTTCTTCGTAAAGCCATTTTTTTCTTAGTTATAAAAATATTCAGGTTAAGGCTAAAGCGCCCATCTAGCCCGCGAAGTTCAAATTTTTTTGAGGTTTCTTAGAATTTTTTCAAAATCTGACAATAATAAAAGGCACATTTTGTATATTTAGTGATTAACTAGTATCATATCCACCGTGATAATATTTAGAGTAAAATAAATGTATTAATAAACGCACTGCATACTGTGTTTGTCGCAAATCACAAAATGTTGTCTTAAATGTTTTCAGATTTTGGATAAACTATAAAAATACTCGAAAATCTTGAATTTCGCGGGCTAGACAGGCGCCTTCACCTTAAGGGAAGTCCCCAATATACCTACCCCTTATACACGTAGGGGTAAAAGATCAGAGGGCTTATCCTGTTACCACATCTCGTACTCCAGGATTTACACTGGCATACTAAGACGTTTGTGAATCAATGAATGATATTTTTTATTACCAAGGTCTGATACTTCCTCTGGCGTGGTAGGATCAGGTGGCTTGCTCTGTCTCAGCTTATACACCATGAATGATTTGTAGAACGGTCGGTTCCTGACGCGAAGGTCCAAGCCCACGCTGTGATGGCAGCCGCATATCTTGAGCAGCCGCTCGCAGAGACAGTAGACTATCTGCAGACGAAAATATTTCAGAAAAGTATTCGAAGCCTACTTACTTTGTCCTTACCCTACAGGAAATTCCTGATGCCTAATTCACGTCCTGTTGTTTCGTGTGAATGTTTGGTTTAGTGCAAGCAAACAGAGGGTTACAGGGAATACTTCTAGGCTAATGAGGCACCCAAGGGTTTTGATTTTCGCTACAGGGTGGCGCCACGTTGGGATGTGCTGACTTTGACACTTACTATTCTGACAGTTTCCCTCCCTCTGACCTCGTGATATTTTGTAGGTATTTGTAGTGACACTGACAGTAGTGATATGATAACGTCAGCCCAATCGAATTTAGTGACATCTGGTGAGCTAATTGGATTTTCCTCTTTCCAGCATTACCTTCGGCAGTTCCCTGAAAGCTCGCTCCTCCAGGCCATGCAGCGTGGCCCGCTGGCGGTACAAGAACTGTTTCAACGTGAACTCTGACGTTTTCCGATCCTTCGTCAGGTTTAGAAGTTCTCTGAAAAAAGTTTCCTGTGTGTACCATATTAATTTACATTTATCATAATGTCTGTATTGTCTAAAGTGTAGGCAGAAGTATTTTGTCATGGAGATAAGGTAATTGTAGCAAATTCTCTATTTCACTGAGACACAACTAAGGGAGTAAGGGAGTACGGCAAAGGGAACATCTTCTGGTCAGGCGGGGTTATGTCTAACGGGGCGGCCGCTCCGCCCCACTGGTTATTGTTGTGGATTGAATATATACTGACGTGCCTCAAGAATCTTGATATCGAGTTAGAGAAGTCAATGAAAAGTTTCGTCATTGTATTAAGAGCTTGAAATTCAGCGCCATCTATTATCAAATGTTGTGAATGTGATTTCACTGCAAGCGAGATGTGAGGTCGTTACGCGCGTAATAATAATTTTAGGGTTCCGTGGTAATTTCTATACCACGACCAACAAGGAGCGATATTTTTAAAGATTACTAGCAACGTGAGTTTATAGGTTTATACGAAATAAATAGATGATTTTATTGAACTATGTAGTTGTTTTAACGATTTCCTTCATATATTTTAATTTTGTAACACTGCGCTTTCCGACACAGAATTAAACACAAATTATCTACTATATAAAAATAAGTCGGGTTTTCCTTCCTGACGCTATAACTCCAGAACGCACGAACCGATTTCCATGGTTTTGCATTCGTTGGAAAGGTCTCGGGCTCCGTGAGGTTTATAGCAAAGAAAATTCAGGAAATTTTTTAACAGAAAAGCGCATTCCACGCGGACGGAGTCGCGGGGCACAGCTAGTTTTTAATAAATACGTTGGTTTTGACAGTTTTCCGTAATGCACTAATCGCTCGACACACTTTACTCATTCGACACGAGAAGCAGTCGTTATCGCGGACTTAGAAATTGATTGCTTGATCGTAAATGTCAAAGTTGCAAGTCGATTGCAAGCGAGCGTTATTAGTACGGTTAACAGACTTGGCCCCTTTGATCTTGGCCGCCAGGCATGACGGTAATATCGAAAATTAAGACTTACTTAGAGCTGAAAACAATAGTTTGCGGTAGTACATAGTGTTCAAACTGTTGGACGCACAGGATCTGCCCTGACGTTTGCACTGACTTCGGTCTCTTCTTCCTCACCAGTCGGATGGCCTCGTTGGCCCTCACTCGCATAGAGAACACCAGATAACAGGCTATTAGGACCCCTGTTCTCCCGAGACCTGGTGAGAAAGAAAAACGTTTTGAAATCATCTCAGCCGAAAGACGCCCACTGCTGGACATAGGTCATCTCCCAATGACCGGTCTTGTCGCATCCAGCGGATTCCCGTTTTGAAAGGGTTTTCAACAATTTCGTGAACCCTGGTCTCACAATTTATGGTGTGGTGATATTCTTAGCAAGTGGAAATACTTACCTGTAAGCAGATGTGAATGCTCTTCTAATCCGTGTTAAGAGATAAGACAGAATTGATCCAAACTTACAAATTAATTTGAAATATTTGCTCTCTATATGAATTTTGTAGGTTCATAATTTTTTGGCAGAAGCACTCAAATTATAGTTAGTTAATTACACGAAGACGTGTAAATTATTGCAAATTGCCCCGTATGCAAGTGTCATAAGAGACACAGCACGCGTCTTCCTGAAATGAACGAGCTATAGATACCATGTTAAAATTTTGCATCATAATAAATAGTGGTATCACGACAATAGCTTGATGGGTTGTTACCGTGAATTCACGCGTCGAAAAGTGTAAATCTATAGGGGAGAGTGGGTAACAGTGAACCACATTTCCACTTCGGATTTTTATTTCCTTTCTAAATGATGCTAGTCTCTTGTTTTTCAAATAATCCATATGTGACATCATTCAACTACAAATCGAGCGTATAGTTAAGACCGTGACATTAATAGATCGGTTTGAAAACTTTTTAAAGAATGTAATTGGAAGGAATTGTATTAAATTAATATTTTTATTTAAAAATGTTAAGTATATATTTCAATTACAAAGATACGAAATTATTAAAGATTTTTATATGAATAAAATTCACTTCTTTAACAAACAAATTAACACAAATAAATCTAGGAGAACTTAACTTTTAAGTAACCTACCAAAACAATGGGTACCCACTATCGCCTGTCCCAGCCAGACCGGTCAAACCTGTATTAATGGATGCGCAATAGTGTGCTTTAATTTTACACCTTCATTTTTATAGCCTGCTGCATGACCTGAAGATTAGCAGACGTATATATTATACTAGCTGTGCCCGCGAATAATTTAACTTAACAAAAATTTCGGGATTATTCATCCCGTATTTTATCCCCTTGGGGGTAGAATTAATCAAAATCCTTTCTTAGCGGATGCCTACGTCATAACATCTACCTGCATGCCAAATTTCAGCCCGATCCGTCCAGTGGTTTGGGCTGTGCGTTGATAGATCACTATGTCAGTCTAGTCAGTCAGTCACCTTTGAGTTATATATATTTAGATAACCTATACATCAATAAAATCAATCAATTGGAACAAATATTAACGTTTTTGCCGAGGTTTAACCCGGATTACTTTTTATCCATGTGAGACAACAAACCTCTAAAGTATGAATAGTCAGACATGCTGCTTCCGCTTAGATTAGAAGTCGGCAAGATACTCAGCGGTTACTCTTTCAAATAGAAACAATGGTACTTAGGTGTACAAGCATACGACTCGCCTAATTTAAAGAGTAAGGTACCGTTTGCTCGCGCGTTGTCGATTTAAGGAGAGTGGGAGTAAGAGACAGCAAGGTAGATGGTGTTTTTTTTTTTTTTTGAGGCCCTTTGACTTTTGTCAAAGGGTTATTAATTTCTATATTTAGGTACGAGTGTATGTATTTCGTCTCGATTGTGTTATGGTTTTCGGTTTCGATTTTTTATTTCTCCTCTGCTAATGGAGATAGATGGTGTTAGGCTTTCGGCTCTCCGTCTCACTCAGCTATATTAGCTACCTTCCGCCGATTTTACTGTGTATGGTTGGTACTACCACGGGTGAGCCGACTGAATAAATTATACAGGTTTTAGGCTATCGACGAGGCCATGATAATAAAATAAAACATGCAAGGTAACTTAATATACATTTATTATTTATATTATTTATTTAAAAACTAGCTGAGCCCGCGTGGAATTTAACTTAACAAAAAAGCCCGCTCCCGGGTTGTGAGCCCGCGCGACAGGACCTATTTTTTAAATTTTGATTTTCTAAACTAAAAGTAGCTTAAGTTACTGCTTATACATCAGCTATCTGCCGGTGAAAGTCCCGTCAAAATCGGTCCAGCCGTTTCGGAGATTACACGGAACAAACACACAGACAGACAGACAGACAATTTTTTTTTAATCGCGTTATTGTTATAGTTGTCGTTTGTACTTTCATATGCATTTAGTGAAAAGGTGTTATTTTGATATTACAAACAGACACTCCAATTTTATTTATTTGTATAGATAACCTAGAGGCAATTTATATCAGCGCCGAACATACCTGTTCATCCTAGATGGATAAACTATTTGCATACTGATCACAAATAACGAGGAATTTCCGTCGAATACTACCTAAATGTAATCCAAAATTTGTAAACTGCGTAATTTGACGTGTCATACTAAAAGTGATAGTTGACAACGCCTCAAACAGCAAGTGGCACTTAAGTAGCGCATTGAAAATTTCGTTAATGAGTAGCGTTTGAGTATTTGGCCGGTAATATTAGCCATTGCTCTCGAAATAAGAGAGCGATTAATAAAAATATTAAAATAGAAAATCAATTCCAAAAGAAATGGTTTTTTATATATGTTTAATTACTAGTCAAAGCAACACTGTTCTTCCACACTTTTTCTATTAATATGTCATCATCGGCCAGTTTTGAGTATGACGCTTCCTTGCACTCCATAAAATATTTCCCAGTGACATTTTCCATATTCTCATCTACGCATAAATGTAATGTCGTTTGAGCTCCTTGTTTAGGTGATTTGAAAACAGTACCTATTATACCTAAGACTATCTTTTTGGTTACCGGATGGAGTCTCTTGAATACATCAGTCTTCACCAGTCCAGGGTGTAAGGCGTTAACTACTACGCCTTTCGGCAATCTCTTCGCTAAAGCCTTCATCCAAAGTACGTCACAAAGCTTACTGTTTGAATACTTAATCACGAAGTGGTTTTGCTTCGAACCTTTCAGGTCTTCCACGTCTAATCTCGCGAAGTTATGCAGCCATGATGATACAATCACTATGCGGCTCGGTCTGGACGCAATGAGTTTATCTAACAATAAATTTGTCAGTAAAAACGGACCGAAATAATTCACTTGCATCACTATGTCTATTCCGTCTTCACTCAGCTTCGGTTTCAAGCCACCACAGCCAGCGTTATTGATCAATAAATCCAAACGGTCATAAGACTTATTGAATTCGTCAACAAATTTTCGAACACTTGAAAATTTTGCCAGATCCAACTGTCTAAACTCCACGTTTTTATTCCCCGTAGTTCTGGCGATATCTTCGATAGCTACAACAGATTTTTGTGCATCGCGGCAAGCGATGACTACCCTCGCTCCTCTGTTAGCCAGATCCCGCGCTGTTTCGAGTCCGATCCCGGAGTTTCCACCCGTCACTAATGCGACCTTTCCATCTAGCCTCGCTTTCGATTTACAAACACCATTTATTGGTTCCAATTTTAGTTTGAACCATATCGTTATTAGTGTTAATAATATTACGAATGTAGTAAATAGTATAAATGTTGTTTTGAATAAGATATATAGTAATGTAAGGATCATGTTGACGGATAAGAGTATTTTAAACGACTGAATAGGAAACGCGATAGTGGAGTAGTTATATTAAGTTGATGATTATGTATGCATCAGGGTCAAATGTCTTTGTAAATGGTATGCATTACGTATGTGAACCAGCAATATAAAATTCATAGCGTACCCTAGGGTACATTTTGTCAAGGTGTTGAATTTTGTTTATAAGACAATTTTGCCAACACAATTTGTGGCTTTATGCCTCACTATAGTTTTGACAAGTGACTTTTAAGGAGTAACTTAGGCTATTTATTTTATTTTATCGAAGTACCACGCGGACTTAGCCACAAGCAACAGCTAGTACCAACTACATATTTAGATATTTTAGCTACCGGTACTTAAACTTAGCCGTTCTTGCGTGATGTTTAGTCAAACTTACAAACAAACAAGATGGTGGGCTTAGTTACCTGCGTGGCAGTGTATAGCCACCCTGCCTTCTTGCAGAGCGAAGGAGAGCACCTTGGCCATGTCCAGGAGACCACAGAGGCTGGCCTCGCCGTAGTCAGGCCACGCGAAGTTATAGTAGTAAACTGTAACATTAGCGGTGTCATATACATAGTTGAGGTCCAGTGAAGATAACAAAATTAATTGTTCTCTTTTTGTATCTCGCGAATTAACAACGACTGCAATCTATTCAATCTGTATTTAGGCTGTAGAAACGCTTATGAAGATCTCATTAGTAAATACAAATTGGGCCCTAAATTATACAGCATGCGTTTTTAAAGCTGTATATAATTATAAAAGCGTCTTGTAAATATATAAGAAATTGAATATGATTTTGAAGAAATTACAAGAGATTTAAAATTAAAAGAAATTGAGTCATAAATAAATCAATCTGAAGTCTGAGAGTGATTTTGGAAATCAAACTCAAACTCAAATATTTTTATTTCAAATAGGCCAGATTAACTGGCACTTTTAAAAAGTCAAGAGCTAGGTGCATGTTCCAAAACTAAATCCTATGGAGAAGAACATGCAAGAAACTCCATGGATACATTTTACCTTTCAAATGTCATATTTATGTCATAGCAGTACAAAATGAAACGTCAAAAGCGACGACCGCTCTCCGACTTGCAATCAGATGTCAATGTTTCACATGAAAGTACTTCTCATGTCAAACATTTTAAAAAGCAAATCGGCTCCATTTGATTTTCCAAAATGGACGATCACATTTTTGTATTGTATTGTTATTAATTGTGTTTGTTATTGCTATTTGTTACTCGACATTGGCAGAATCATATTGGACCTGGACCCAATGGAATGAGGCTATTAAGGCTAAAGCGCCCATATAGCCCGCGAAGTTAAAATTTTTTGAGTTTTTTTATAATTTTTTAAAATCTGACTATAATAAAAGGCACATTTTGTAATTCGCGACAAAGACCGTGTGCAGTGCATTTATTAATATATCCAACTTACTCTAAAACATTTCAAGAACGACAGCTATCCAGATAAACTAGCAATTTTTGTATATTTAGTGATTAACTAGTATCATATCCACCGTGATAATATTTAGAGTAAAATAAATGTATTAATAAACGCACTGCATGCTTTGTTTGTCGCAAATCATAAAATGTTGTCTTAAATGTTTTCAGATTTTGGATAAACTATAAAAATACCCGGAAATTTTGAATTTCGCGTGCTAGACAGGATCCTTCACCTTAATATAAAAAAAGTGAATCGAAGTGGAATATCCCTCACTGTCGTTGGCCATGAAGATGGTTGGGTCGTAAGTGAAGCCGGACTTGGTGAGTGGAGGCCCGCAGCTCGCGTGCTCCCCCGGAGTTTGGAGATTGATGACAGTGCGGATACCCCAGCTGGAGGCATACGAAAATACTAATATATCATCATCATCATCATCATCAGCCTATGCTTGTCCACTGCTGGACATAGGCCTCCCCTAATGAGCGCCATAGCGCCCTGTCTTCAGCTTACCGCATCAAGCATCTGCCTGCAGTCTTTCGCAGATCGTCATCCCACCTGGTCGGAGGGCGTCCTACACTACGCTTGCCGAGTCGAGGTCTCCACTCAAGAACACGTTTACCCCAGCGGTTGTCGGTTCTTCGCGAGATATGGCCAGCCCACTGCCACTTCAGCTTGCTAATTCTTTGAGCTATGTCGATAACTTTGGTTCTCTGTTGGATGTATTCATTGCGAATCCTATCCTTCAGAGAAACTCCGAGCATAGCTCTCTCCATAGCTCGCTGAGCGACCTTAAACCGGTGGACCAGCCCTTCCGTGAGTGTCCACTAATATATGTTATGGTATTAATATCAATCGATCGAAGGTTCCTCTATGTAGAAAGAAACTGTCGACTCATCACAGTCACAGTCTACCATCGATCCGGTATTTATATATTTTTTAATACATACGGAACCCGGCGATTCATACCGCGACACTCTTCTCAATAAAACTATGTTTGTGACTAATTTCTATTTTGCCAGACAGTTAACTTAGAATTTAGAATATATCATAGAATAAACATTATTTTGGAAGACTGTACACAACAAAAAATATTAATAATCTAAATATATAAAACTCAAAGGTGACTGACTGACTGACATAGTGATCTATCAACGCACAGCCCAAACCACTGGACGGATCGGGCTGAAATTTGGCATGCAGGTAGATGTTATGACGTAGGCATTAGCTAAGAAAGGATTTTGATTAATTCTACCCCCAAGGGGATAAAATAGGGGATGAAAGTTTGTATGAAACTTTGTCAAATAAATTCCACGCGGACGAAGTCGCGGGCACAGCTAGTATGACATATTATTACTTAGATCACATGAAATACAGCGAAAAATACCAGTACAACTTGTAAAATGAGATTAAAAATGAAACAACTGTAGCTGTAAGAGTCTGGTCAAAAAATAGCTGCCATGTCCTACAAAAATTGGCTCAAGCTCAGCATAATTCTGCAGCTATTGTTTTCAATCTTACCTATGAAACTGTTGTATAATATTCCTGGCTGCGATGGCGACGGTGCTCGGGCGCGCCATCGCGAGAATGTCGTCTGTGACCCTGCCATAACACATCAACAGTTTTATTGTCTTATACAAATTGGTTTATGACAACCCTGGGCTTGAATGTTGTGAAATTAATTTGGTACTTCTTGTAGTTCGGAGGTTCCCAACCTTTTCTGGAACTCTACAGACATTACATCTATATACAAATAAGTAAAATTGGTGTCTGTTTGTAATATCAAAATAACACCATTTCACTAAATGCATATGAAAAACATACGACACCTATAACAAAAACTCGATTTTTTTTTGTCTGTCTGTCTGTATGTCTGTCTGTCTGTGTGTTTGTTCCGGGTAATATCCGACGGCTGGACCGATTTTGACGGGACTTTCACTGGTATAGCTGATGTTATAAGCTACTGCTTCGGCTAATTTAATTTCAGAGAAACAAAATTTAAAAAAATGGGTCCTGTCGCGCGGGCTCAGAACGCGGGAGCGGGCTTATTTGTTAAGTTAAATTCCACGTGGACGAAGTCGCGGGCTCAGCTAGTAAAAAATAAAAGTTGTTCGTAACAGGACGCCCGCACGCCCGGCAGATATGTGAAACATTGTGTAGTGTATAGTATGCGCGCGCACACACACAAAGGAGTCGAGAGCGGTGGCGGAAGAGGGGGCATGACGGCATGAGAGACCGTCATGCCATTTGCCGTGACGGCAAACTGGTAAGTTTTACTGCATTTTTCATATCATCACGCCTATACCAAGTTCCCTTAGGGGTGCACCCACATTTCGCTTACAACTACTTTCTGCTATTAGGTAGCTAGTTAAATATGTATGTAAGTACTTAGAATACTAATTGGTCTACCTACAGTGCCATTAAGCAAGTGGGTATGCCAAAACATTAATATTATTTCCATGATTACCATAATAACATGGTGGCCAGAGCCGGAAGTCACGGGAGCAAACATTTATAAGTAAATTTATTATTTTTTAAGACAACTGGGCACGTGCAAAGAAGTTATATTCGGGCGTAAGGTAGTCTAGTCTTTATTCCTTTCGTTAAAAAGTTCAAAGTTGAAAGAACCTTAAAAATCAGAGCACTCCCCAACTCAGGGGGATAATAATACCTATGTACTTATATTTACTTGTTGAATGGAATAATTATATTATACTAATGAAGTATTTGTACAGTATTACAACTACTTATAAACGAACTTAAAGTAAAATAAGAATAATAAAAAAAGAATAATTTATATAATATACAAAAGTGCTTCCACATCGTCGTCGAATTATTATTAGTACGCGGACTTAGACACACAAAATAAAAATATGAGTAGGTTACACACACAGATGCAACTGCAACCACAGATATAGATTTACATAGATAACGCAAGTATCACGATTTGTATTGAAACCAAGCGTGCCGAATTTTTAACACCTACTGTGACGTCATTAGTGACGGGAAATCCAAACCGCTCCAAGACACCGATGCCCCTCCGCCCGCTACGATTCTCTCGAGTGATTATCTCGCTCATACTCATATTTTTATATCTGTAGTCGCGAGGACTGTAAGTTATCGGCGACCAACCTCGACCCTTGTTAGGGGCTTTCGGATACGCTAAGTACATACATTTGCGTTATCTATGTAAATCTATATCTGTGACTGCAACCAACAGGATCCCTCTTATGGCTTTTTGTTGAGTCGCACAGCACAGCTTTGACGCTGGTTTACTTTAATTCATTCCACCTTTCATTAAGGATACTGTTAAAAAGATATTCAAAAGTTACAAATGATTTGAGGGGTGCAAAAGAGAGCATAAAACTTGACCAGGAAGACAGGGTTTATTGATAATTGGATAACGGGATGAGGTAGATTAGTGAAGCTTTTATAACTAATGGTATTTATGAATATTCAGTAAAGGTTTCACTGAAGAGTGCAACCTATACGAGGCATGCCTTTTAAGTTCTGTCGTTTCCATAATTCCCGGCAATTTTGAATTTGGAACTGTTCTATATTCGAATGTGTTTAAGTTTCGAATCTCAAAACAGTTGAATGTATTAGGATTAATGTTATTGTTTAGTCACAGCGTCGATTAGAATCTGTCAGGTTACGTACGAAAATGAATCTTTCTAAGGAAAATGTTCGTGCAATAATTTTCTACAACTTTAGAAGAGGCCTGACACGGCTTCAGTGTTTTGAAGAGCTAATATCTGTGTTCAGGGATGAAGCCCCATGTCTGCGGACTGTCGAACGCTGGTATTTAGAATTCCAGCGTGGACATACTAGTGTTAGTGACAAATCTCGCGAAGGTCGCCCAAAATCTGCATTCACTGAAGATAACATCATTGGAGTGAGACAACTAATTCTCGAAGATCGTCATGTGACGTATCGAGAGATAGAGGCTCTATTAGGCATCTCAGGGACAACCATTCAGAAGATCTTGCATGAAGCGCTTGGTGTAAGAAAGCTAGTTTGCCGTTGGATACCGCATCTGCTTTCCGACGATCACAAGGCGGCCCGCGTCAGATGGTGTAAGAAAACTCTGCAAAGGTTCAACCGAGGAGAGTCAAATCACGTCTACGACATCATTAGTGGTGACGAATCTTGGATCTATGCCTACGATCCTGATTCCAAACAACAATCTACAATCTGGGTCTTTCAAGACGAGCCAAAGCCGACTAAAGTTGTTCGTTCTCGAAGCACTTCAAAGAAGATGGTGGCCACGTTCGTTAGAAAAACCGGCCATGTTGCGACTATTGCACTTGATGATCGTAGAACGGTTAACGCAGAGTGGTATACCACAGTTTGTTTACCACAAGTCATCGCCGAACTTCGAAAATCTAACTCAAAGCGACGCATCATCCTGCACCACGACAATGCAAGTTCACACAGCGCTCGTCAAACGATTGAGTATTTGAAGCAGGAAAAAGTAGAAATTCTTGACCATCCTCCATACAGTCCTGACCTAAGCCCTAACGATTTTTTTACATTTCCTAAAATTAAGAAAAGTCTTCGTGTTCAAAGGTTCCAGTCCAGTGAAGAAGCAGTCGACGCTTTCAAGTCAGCCATTTTGAACACCCCCACTTTAGAGTGGAATAAATGTTATAATAACTGGTTTGAGCGAATGGAAAAGTGTATTAAGCTACGTGGTGAATACTTTGAAAAACAATAAAAAGTACTATAAGGTTCTAGTTGTGTTTTTTTCTTCAAACGACAAAACTTAAAAGGCATCCCTCGTATACAGTGGCGGATTTACAAATTTCCAAGGTATAGGCTGTAAAGTTTTTGCCGCCCTTGCCCCTACAATTGTCATTTCCTAGATTACAGTCCAAAAATTTCGTTGAAATTGCACGTGAAATAGTCATCGGCAAAATTTGTTGCAGAGTTCTATCTGTAAAACATCAGAAAACCGTCATGCAGAAATCTTTTAGATTTCTATGAGGAAGCAAAAAAAATAAAAATTTGATCCCCAAATTTGCCGCCCCAAAAATCTGCCGCCCTAGGCTCCAGCCTACTCAGCCTGACCAGCGGAACGAAGTTCGCCGGGCAGCTAGTGTAATAAATAAAAATAATAATAAATCATCGGTGTCGGGTGCATCGTGGAAGTGACCTTTACATACTTAGGTAGTTCATAGACAATAGCGCAAAGTGAGACATAAAAACTTAAAGCAAAAACAATAGTTTTTGTTTTGAATTATCTAGTTTTTTTTATTATTAAACATAATTTAATTTTTATTTTTTATTATCACCACTTACTGTATGTATCTAAATGAATCAAGCTCAAATAACTGTAAACAAATAAACAGCTTCCGAGGTTTTTCGGGGACCTGGTGACCTGTAATACAGGTTTTTACACCTACCACAGGCACCAGCGATCCACAACCAAAAAATTGTCAACTATCTCCAATGACTTTACTTATATCTACATCAATGTATTTTGGTTTGTGGTGAGAAATAAACGAGGGACAAAATAAGTCTTTCACCCGAGGTAAACACTGTGCTTTTCATTACGAATACAAGGAAAATAAAAATAAAAACACGAATTGGCTAAAGAAATAATACAAGGAAGTATAAACAATACTCTACAACTCGAAAAAAAAAATCGGATTGCCGCCTATTTTGTTTTTTTTTCGTTGGCCGGCCATCTTCATTATTTAGCCATTATTTTTCATTTTCATCTTTAAATATTTTGCCCAAATCTATGTTATTTTAAAGAAATTGTTGAAACTAAATTATAATTAAGTCATTTAAAAAAATATATTCTTGAATTAATACTTAACTTTATGTTATTTCAATTTTACATAGTGCTGTAATTGAGTGACTGTAGAAAAAGTTTGAACATGGTTCCATAGAAATGTGAAAATGGAACTAGTTTTTTTTATAATTTGACAGCTGTCAGTTGAAAGCGAAACTCCCGGGCCTGAAAAGTATTACTTTCAGCCCGCTTCTCAGGCAACTTCAGACCTACTTTCAGAGTATGAGTAATGAAAATTATAATTACTTATCCATAATTATATTAATAAATTTATTTTAAAATCAACTAAATTAGATTTCAAATAAATATAGGTAATAAGAGAGAACTTTGCCGACAGTGGACGAACAAGATTAAAAAAAACAGTGCCGTCTAGGAACGCCCGAAAGATGCGAAGCTTTATACCTACTCTGTATACCTACCTATACTAGGTGAAACAAAACGGGTATATGCTATTATCTTTGCAACGTCACTTTGTAAATCTCTATCGGCTTTGTGGGATAGTTGAAGTTGAAGTACTAAAGGTTTTGTAGACTTGTGAAATCTGTCAACAGCTGTATTCCTACTTATAATACATTTTGTTTTTCAAGTTTCCTGTAAAGCTGATAGTTTTAGAATTACAAAGATAAGTTTTGAAAAAAAAGTATACCCTTTCTGTTTCAACCTGTATATATCGTGTGACGCTACTGACGCTTAGTACGGATAGAGTGGCCGCGCGATGAGAGCCCCGAACGTCCGTATAGAAGCTTCTCTTCAAAAGCTTGCTCAACCAGATTTTTGAGCTCGTTAATCGCTTATCTACGCTATTTGCATAAAATATTTAAAGTACCTATGGCTTACAACGCCTCGACGTGTCACCCGAGGAACTACGTCCTTAACTTAGGCACTTATAAATTTGTCATACAAGCATTTTACGTAGACGCTAGCGACTATCGAGCGTATGAACCTGATAGTAGAGCTATGGGTATTCCCCGTTCTTGTGTTAGCAGATCACTACATAGTATAAAACAAAGTCGCTTCCCACTGTCTGTCTGTCCCTATGTATGCTTATATCTTTAAAACTACGCCACGGATTTTGATGCGGTTTTTTTTAATAGATAGAGTGATTCAAGAGGAAGGTTTATATGTAAAATGCATGCATAATATAGTAGAGAAACACTTTAGTATCAGCATTGCACCCGTGCTAGTATAATATAACAGCGAATTTAATCAAGGCATAAAAACGGGTTGTCGTGTAAGGGTTATGCCGTCGTGTGGTGTGAAATATGAATGAGTAGAGACATTTAGTACCAGACACGCGGCTCTAAAGCAGTTATTTATACAAGTAGGTCACACACACCATGGAAATTTATTTATGTAAGTACTAATTATACGTCAGGCGCTCATTAGGGGAGGCCTATGTCCAGCAGTGGACAAGTATAGGCTGATGATGATGATGATGATGAATTATACGTTGCGGGTTCGAGTCCCGTCGGAGGAAATTTTTGTATTTTTTTACATAACAAAATCGACCAACAAGCATACTGTCCTGATATTAAGCAGCTATCGAATCCTATAGATGCTTGAAATACCAAAGGCATTGCTGACACGGTGCCGCCCTGGGCAGTGGGACAGAGGGAGGGGGAGGGTGGGAGTGGGACTTCCGGCTCCCTCGCTCATCGTACGAATCGCTGCTATAGTCTACAGGTTGAAACAGAAAGGGTTTTTTTTTCAAAACTTAACTTTGTAATTCTAACCCTATCAGCTTTGGAGGGAACTCGAAAAACAAAAGGGGTTATAGGAATACAGCTGTTGACAGATTTCACAAGTCTACAAAACCTTTAGTACTTCAACTGTCCCACAAAGCCGATAGTTTGAGATTTACAAAGTTAAGTTGCCAAAAAAATAGTATACCCTTTTTGTTTCACCTAGTAAAGTAGCTAATTTAAGCCGATCTTAAGCCTGCCCTTAGTTTTTTAATGGACTTGTCCCGCCATACTCTCCCACTTATGTTACTCCTGTAAACCAGGGTGGACAATGGTGACCAATAATTAAATCGAGGTTTGACTTTCGATAAGTCCCGGGGAAATGTTAAATTGTCTTGGAACCCGCACGAATTTAATCGAACGAAATAATAGGAGTTGGAAGAAAATATTTCCATTTCCCTCCAATGCAAAGCGGGAGATAAAAATAGCTGGAATGGAATGATTGCCATAGAAGCAAGACTGTTGCAGCTGCTTGAAGACCAGTTGTAAGGCACCACGGATCGTAATTAGACTAATTGGACCTAAACTCGTAAGCTGATTATACTTGACTAGCGACCTGCACCGGCTTCGCACGGCTCTAAAATTATCAGTGTTTCTCTACTATATTATGCATGAATTATACATACAAACCTTTCTCTCGAACCACTCTATCTATTAAAAGAAAACCGCACCAAAATCCGTTGCGTAGTTTTAAAGATCTAAGCATACATAGGGACAGACAGCGGGAAGCGACTTTGTTTTATACTATGTAGTGATTCCAATCTTATGATCAGTATTCTATTGGCTCTAGCACCGTGGCCTTCTCGTAATGTTTACCAGTCTGAATACAAGCCCTGTATCGCCGCCCTCGGCTGCGGCTGCTCGTACGGGCACCTCGCGCCGCCGCAGAACAACGCGCACTGGATCGCACGAGGCGTGCTCGTGCGCACGCGCTCGCCCACCGCACTGTACAGCGCTGAGGGGGGCCGGTTGATACGCCGCCGGGACTCGCGACTCCTGGGAACAAGACTAGAACTCTTGAAAGAAAGAAAACCGCCACAAATAGTCTCCAGCCCCTCTGGTCTAGTGGCTTCATCTGAATTCGTTTCTAAGAATCGCTACGCTTCGTGTATGGAAATGACATAAGTCACGTGATCTACTTATCGACTTGTAATGTCATTTCCATACATTTAAGCGTTGCGTTTTTATAGAAACCCTTGTAAACGACGCCAGTTAGCTAGGGGGGCTGCGTGTTCTCAGATCGGTGGGACACCCCTCTGTTGCGTCACAGGGTAAGGATCCATACCGGTTGTAATATAGGTAGCCTTATTACTAACACTATTTACTAAATTGTCGTGTATACTAAAACTATGGACTCATGTCTGAAAGAAAGAATTTGAATTATTGCCGAAGAAAGGCCATGCGATAGCCCAGTGGAAATGTGTTCTTGTGTTCCGCAATCCTTGGGTTCAAATCTCATTAGCGGACGTGCACCAATGGACTTTTCTCAAAGGAAAATCGAACTACCGAAACACCATGTTTCTAAACCAGAAGCACTCGTGGCTTAGAACGCCTGGGTGTCCGCTAATGGACAACTACGCCTAAGTCCTGAAAACTCTGCACCAGAATTGGCCACTACTTATACTATGGAACGAATCGATGCCACAGCCGTGTGAATGAAGCCTCAAGAACTGTGATGAAGAGCATCTCAAGTTCTGTCAAGGGGGTATCAACCTCAACTTGGACCTTTCAAGACACAAGTATAATTACCTATCCAAAAAATGGAATCGTCTGAAATTTACGAAATTGATGCTCGATTTTCTTCTGTCCTTGATAAATTTTATTTTGGACATGGTATTGTTCAGGAGTGACGTGGTGGTCAGTGAAATACTGGCTGCCAAATGCGTCTAGCCTGATGGCACCCTTGTGTGAGCGACGCGAATAAACAAACGCAACTATAATAGGACTCCATTTGTAGAGTCAGCAAAAAAGTAGCTTACAAAATCCTCGACGCACAAAATTTTTATGACTTCACTAGGATAATATTAGCGGAGGTTCTTGATCTTCCTTAACCATATATGATAAATAATAATAAATATCGCCAGACGAATACACCAACTGTATGGTCCCAAACTAAGCAACGCTTGTACTATGGGTACCGTACAATGGACTGGGGGCGATCCCAGTGACACCCAGACCTGGGCAAATTACGAAAAGGCCATTTCCGAAATTAGCCCCGGCGGGAATCGAGCCCGCAACCACTATATGCAGTGAGTCGAGCGGCCTACGCTCGGACCACTGCGCCAAGCGGTCGTCGAAACCGTTCATAATGTACATAAGCTACGATGCTTTCTACGCTGCTTAGCTTTTCTTCGATGATGCAGCAGTTTCAAACCCGGCTCGCACCTCAGGACCTTTAAAATCTACGTGCGAATTTATAATTTAAATATATAAATTGCTAATGGTGAGTAAACCTGCATGTTTTAGAAAAACTAATCAATTTTCGAAATAGATGTAAAACCCGCCAAACGCATTATTATGGATGATTATGACCTGAATCTCTCCCTCTTTGCGGGGAGAGCCGTGCCCGCGGACATTAAAAAGGCAAATTATTTTTATTTTGTAGGTAGGTAATAAAATTTGGCTTAACCACATTTTTTTTCAATACCGGTTTTCTGCCCAGAGTGTGGGGTATTAGAAGATGTCCAACATGTGCAGACGGAATGTGTTCGGAATGAGGCCCTACGACAAACCATTGGACTTAATAATAGCCTTAATTTAGGAATATGTAACAGTATCTTGGCTTCTCCGCTGTCTGCTGAAGCCAAGATGCTGGTTAAACTGTATTTATATGTTATTAGGTAAGTTAGAATTAGGAATAGTGTCCTTACGGGGGTGACATAGTAAATTTTTGACAAAACCCCATTACAAATAAAGAATAAAAAAGAAACCGTTTTTTTTTTGTTTAAAAATTATATTATTTTTCTATCTGTACTTGCCACAGACCCAAGGACAACCATAATGGATAACTGTCGGCCACTGATGACAGTTCTACATTTACTATCTCCAATCTAATTTCAACAGTCAGGTTTTGAGCTATTGTTTACCAACCTTCCTTTATTTATCAACTAGTTGCTGCCCGCGACTTCGTCCGCGTAGACTTAAGTAAAGTACATATTCTATGTGTTAATCCAGGTTATAAACTATCCGTGTTCCAAATTTTATCCGAATCCGTTCAGTAGTTTTTGCGTGAAAGAGTAACAAACATACATTCACACTCACAAACTTTCGCATTTATAATATTAGTAGGATGTTGCCAACTGTTTGTTATTTCAACGTTATTGTCAGGGAAGTAATTTCGTACATTCCGGTGTGCGAGTGTTCGTAATACTTTACCTCCTAAATGGCTTGACCGATTTTGGTGATGTTTTTGCATTTTATGGGGTCACCTAGATGGTTGTTAACTATAGTAGGGCCCGATAGGTGGCTGTGTTGTCGACATCCAGCAAATCCTCAAAGAAGCTGGCAAAAGCCAACAAATAAATAAATGTTGTCAGACATACCAATACGGTTCCAAACTAAGCAACGCTTGTACTATGTGTATCGTACCTAAATCGGACTATGTGCGATCCCAGTGAGACCCAGACTGGGTCAATGATTTTTCGTCACCCAAATACAGACAAAATGTCCTATGTAAGAACCGTGCTGAACTATTCCGTGTGGATGAGGGTAATAGAGACAGAGCTATACGAACATATAGTCGTTTCTGTCGTGTTACGCCGTTACCTACGTTTCACACTATACCCACTCAACTCAAACACAAATATTTTTATTTCAAATAGGCCAGATTAACTGGGACTTTTAAAAACAAATTCCTATGGAGAAAATCCTACCCGATATTATTTTGCAACACCCTGCATTAACTAGTGACCTCTGAAGCCCATAAAAACAAATAGTAACCCACTTTTATTTCAAGTGAGGAGTTGTGCGTGAGTACTTTGTGGGTGGTAGCCCAGTGGGCTAGCGGCACGCGACCTGCGTGTGGACAGTGGGCTGAAATACCGGGGGCGTGGACAAAAAAAAAAGTATTATTATAAATAACACCTTTCTGTGAATTGGTCAATAGGATTAGGTTATTGAAAAGGTTTTATTTTTAAAACAATTGCTGCTTACATATTGGGTATTTCTGTGGATTAACGCACTGTCTAATTCAGTACAGGAAATTCTATTCTTAGGCACTGCATTTTTGGGGGTTGCTCCAAATCTTTTAAAACTTTTCTATACTCCATTTGTTATAGCATTAGACAGAAGTTAAAACGGTTATTTTTAGTGTCCACTATGTAATAAAAGTACAATTTACGAGTTACAGTTACGATGACGTCGAATTTATATTATAGTCGAATTTTATTTTATAATCTATTTATATACCAGCTTGTTACACCTAACTGTAATAATATTAATTATTTATCTTATTAAATATATTGTCTTTCATTTAAATAATTATTATTTCAATACAATTTAAAATTAGTGTCGATGCTAAAAACCTAAAAGAAGCAGGGGTGAACATACCGGGAACGTTTTTCGTTTCACTATAATCCTACCAAATCTAAAATGTTACCTAATCCCTTCAGAGGTTATGACAGCAGGGTATTTCTAATTTTGTCGGACTATGATATCTATGAAATTGACGTAAATATTGTGCTGTCAGTGTTTGTCATTGAGTCATTTTCCTGCACTCGTAAGTTCCTGTGAATAGCTTGTTTGTTATTGTTGTCGAATTTTCGTGTTTTAATTGTTACTTGTTACTGTTTTCCTTTGTTATTGTTTTGCTATCGTTATTACTGTTGTTAGTGACTTGTTTGTACAACGTTACGTTTTGTCGAGCTATGGGTGATCCCGGTGCGGGCCCGAGTGGCTTACAACATGTAAGTTCTGAGTCTGCTGACCAAAGCCAACGGCGACAGAAACGTACCCCCGTACTTTTATTTTGTTTATCGAAGTATTTAGCTAGTATTTTAGATTTATCTATCAAAAGTTATGTTAAAACAATTTTAATGTAATGACTCTAAATAAAAGTTGTTTTGACTTGGAAATAAAATGTTTTGCATCCCTGCTTCTGCGAGCCTCTTATGTCTAATGTTATAATAAATGGAATATAGATGGTATTGATCTCGAACATATTTTTTTATTGAGAAAAATTACATTTCCCTTCCCTATTAGGTACCTACAAGTTCTTAAAAACTAAATTCATTATGACAAGTTTTCTACAATCAAAGTGGCAACCTTATATTTTTTATATTAATTACCTACTTACGTGCTAAGAATTGGACATTGTATCAACTGCACAGTGGTGCAACTTGGTTCAAAACTGGGTCAGCGCTCCCCTCTTTATTATATCCGGAGTTAAAAGTATGTGAGTCACGACATCATAAGCGGAACCAGCAAATCAAATGAAAGGTAAACACTTTTTAGGGTTCCGGACCTTAAAAGGAAAAAACGGAACCCTTATAGGATCACTTTGTTGTCCGTCTGTCTGTCAAAACCCTTTTTCTCAGAAACGGATAGAGATATCAAGTTGAAATTAATAAACAATATCAAACCACAGATATAGATTTACATAGATAACGCAAGTGCGTGTACTTCGCGTGTACGAAACCCCGACCAAGCGTCAAGGTTGGTCGCCGCTAACTTACAGTCTGCGCGACTACAGATATAAAAATATGAGTATGAGCGGTCGGAGGGCATCGGCGGCATCCGTGTATTTGAATCAGTTTGGATTTCCCGTCACTAATGACGTCACGGTAAGTGTTAAAAATTCGGCACGCTTGGTTTCTATACAAATCGTGATACTTGCGTTATCTATGTAAATCTATATCTGTGTATCAAACGCTATGGTCCCTTGTAGGTGTAAAAAATAGGCTTCTAAGACAACGCAATCAGAAGATACGGTCTTTTATTTCGCATAATTTGATACTTTTGCAAATTCACTTATCAAAATCAAAGGAATCAACGCACAGCCCAAACCGCTGGTGTTAGAATCATGAAATTTTGTCAGTAGGCACCTTTTATATCGTAAATATCCACTAAGGAAGGGTATTGTAAAATTCTACTCCTAAGTGTGTAAAATAAAAAATCTCAACTGAGAGCCATAAAAATTAGTATTAAGGTTACTCATTCCAAATAAAAAATAATAATTTTCGGCGTTTTATAAAATTCTTCCCCTAAGTGTGTAAAATAAGGGAAAACAGTTTGTATTGGGGTCCCGAATTTGTTTAAGCTGAAGACGTGGAATAGACTTCTCTCTATGAAGTCACTTCACGGCATGGCAAGCCCAACCTCCCCTAGCCTCCTCCTTACCGCAGGCTACCCACTTCATCGTGACGTATTAGACCGGGTTAATAATTGTGTAATACTATATAATTCAGCCCCAATCTCGCCGTTCAATCTCCATTATAAATAACATTGGCACAAATATGTCACACTCGGTTTTCGTGGCAATATTGTAAACTAATGGCTGGCATGATTTATTTCAATTGCCGTCTCAAATACCCCGCCATAATTTTTATTTACTTCTAAAATAGCTTTGCACACGCATAGCTTTGCATTAAACAAGCGGGTTTGGTCCTATAACCTATAGCCCGATTGTTACCTACCTACCGGGTCCAATTGTCAACTTAAACCATCAAGGGACCCACTCAAACACACAATAAATTTCAGCAAAATCGGTCCAGCCGATTAGAAGAAGTTAAATGACAAACCTACTACGTAGGTACAGAATAAATATTAAGTATGTCTATGAACATATTTATCATCAAACTCTATGAAATTCAGCCCGAAATGTGGATGCAATACACTTCTGTCCCACAGAAGATACGTGTAAAGTAGCTTTTATAATTTTAATATAGATAGGCATTCAGTATTATATAAATACCAATTTAACAAAGTCAGCAAACAAGGGTACGACCCTCGTGATTTTAAGCAGAAACGACAGAAAGAAAAGAAAGAAACGTTTATTGAGTACATATGAGAAGATGAGACAAGACACAGTAAGTGTGGAGCGGGTCACCCTCTTCCCTCTATTATGGTTGAGGAGAGTGATGCCGCTTTTCAAGTCATGCTCGTGCGCGGGTGCTGCTTGCGGGGATTGGGCCACTCACTTGCCTCTTAACAACATTGCCGTTAAATACTATTCATTTACTTAGCATGGAAGGCATCACACCAAAGCAATTATATTATTATGCACCTGTTTTATTAATTGTTATTTTGGTTCGTAAACATTTAATTTGATGTAAGTATGAGTAGGTATGACCACCACACTAAACTAGCTTTCTCATTTTATCTACATACCTAAATCTGAGGGGGATTAGTTATTTAGTGATAATGGTGCAGCCTGCTCATATTATTATAATTTTATGCTGTTCCTGAGAATGTACACCATCTGTTATTCATTGATAAGAGTAACCATTGAGTTTCTTGCCGGATCTTCTCAGTGGAAGCAGCATTCCGAACCGGTGGTAGATTCTGACTATTCATAAATGCTTTGTTGGCTTACATGAATAAAAACAATTTTGAGTTTAAGTAGTAAATGTTACAATAGCACTTGCAATAGGTGCAAATGGTATTGTTCGCACCTTAACGACCTGAAGGGAAGAGGTATAGAGGGCTTCCGGCTCTCTCACTCATCTTATGATACGCAGATAAAGCTATTTCACACCGAATGTTAATTGAGCAGGTGTCATCTATACTCCGGTTGAACTGGTGCGAAGCCGTAGAACATTTTGATATTTAAGGTGAAGGCGCCTGTCTAGCCCGCGAAATTCAAAATGTTCGATTATTTCTACAGTTTAACCAAAATCTGAAAACATTTAAGACAACATTTTGTGATTTTCGACAAACACAGTATGCAGTGCGTTTAATACATTTATTTTACTCTAAATATTATCACGGTGCATATGATCTAGTATCATATGCACTAAATATACAAAAATTGCCAGATTATCTGGATAGCTGTCGTTCTTGAAATGTTTTAGAGTAAGTTGGATATATTAATAAATGCACTGCACACGGTCTTTGTCGCGAATTACAAAATGTGCCTTTTATTATTGTCAGATTTTGATAAAATTCTAATAAACCTCAAAAAATTTGAACTTCGCGGGCTAGATGGGCGCTTTAGCCTTATTAAGTGACTGTAGGTACCTGGTGTTGGTTCTCCCATTGGGCAGGTTCTCCGGCGCGACTCGGGTGCGCATGCCCCGCCGGCACAGGCTGACGCACGCGCCCCGCGCGCACCCCAGCCGCTCCCAGAGCGGACACCGCGTCCGCGGAAGATCATCACCAGTCCGATCCTCGATCGCATCACCGTTCATTGCACAGATTTTGTTGAACACTGCTCCCGTACTGTCCAGCCCACAGATATATACTTACATAGATAACGGAAGTATCACGATTTGTATTGAAACCAAGCGGTGCCGAATTTTTAATGAATTTTTAACACCTACTGTGACGTCACAGCCGAAATTTAGTGACGGGAAATCCAAACCGATTCAAAGACATCGATGCTGCCGATGCCCCTCCGCTCGCTACGATTCTGGAGTGATTATCTCGCTCATACTCATATTTTTTATATCTGTAGTCCCGCCCGCTCACAAATTAGCGGTGACCAAACCTTGACGCTTGGTCGGGGTTCGGACACGCGAAGTACATGCATTTGCATTATCTATGTAAATCTACATCTGTGGTCCAGCCCCTCTAACCAAGTGGCTTCGTCTGCATTCGTTTCTACAAATCGTTACGCTTCTCGTATGGAAATGACATAAGTCATGTGATCTACTTATCGTCTTGTAATGTCATTTCCATACATTTAAGAGTAGCGTTTTGTAGAAAGGCTAGTAGACGCAGCCACTTGGCTAGGGGACCATGGCCCTAACCACGCTAGCTACTCAAATCGTCATAGAAAAGCAAACGCTCGCGATTACGTTTCAAACGCTCCGCTTCTGACGTTTTGCTGACACCATACCATATCAATTTCAGTAGAAATCGTGAAGCTCGTGTCAGCAAAACGTCAAAAGCGGAGCGTTTGAAACGTAATCGCGAGCATTTGCTTTTCTATTACGATTTGAGTAGCTAGCGTGGTTAGGACCCAGGTCATCCGCGTCGTCAATCAATCATACCAGTAAGTACACATTGATACTAATGGTGGTACTTATGGGATGGGAACACCACGTTTTAAAGAATTATGTTTGGTCGAATTATATAATAATAATATTTATTTATTTCTCCTCACAAAAATAGACCTTACATTATTACACTTTTACTTATATCTATTTAAATACAGGTATGTGCATAGTCTAGAATATGTGAGGAGCTGGTGTCTGAGGTAGGCATGAAAATACCTGTATTACAGATCACCAGGTCCCCACCCACGGATGAAACAAGACCAGTTGTATTTGAATAATACTGAGATATTAGCACTTTTTGATATAAGGAGCAAATAAACAATATATTAGGAGAAACAGGGGTAGGTAGTTAAATTATTAGCCTTTTAACCAAATACGTAAAAGAATATAACTTAAACAAACGCCTCAATGTGTGCTGTGTGTGTGTGTGTGTGTGTGTGCGTGTGTGCGCGTGTGTGTGGGTGTGTTAGGTATTTTCTTGTTAAGTGAGTGCATGTTTGTGTGTGTGGATGTGTGTTATTGTATCAGTGTTCCTTTCCTTTGTATTTTTGTTAATATCTTTGAGCTAGATAGTCAATATTAATTGATGAAGTAGGTTTTCTGTACGGTTGTGATCTAACTTTTTCAACCACTCCATTACCAAATACTTACATTTAGTTTTTGGTATATAAATATTTTGGTATAGTTTAATAGCGGCCCGCCCCGGCTTCGCACGGGTACATTGCGGTTACATTATTCGAGTTTTAGTAAGGATCCCTATTTTTTTTGAAAATATATTATAGCCTATGTCACCCGGGGATAGTGTAGCTTCCCAACAGTAAAAGAATTTTTCAAATCGGTTCCGTAGTTTAGCAGCCTATTCATTACTATCAAACAAACAAAGTTTTCCTCTTTATAATATTAGTATGATAACAATTTACATACAACTGAACTGAATTACATACTATTGATTTTTTTGTTGTACCTATTTGTATCAAATTGTTAACACCACTCAAAATGTAGCTGTCTTGCTCATTTATAACTGTCATGATTGAGACCGTAATAGGAGGAAGAACGGTTACAAACACAGGACGAACTTTTAAGGATTCTTTGTCGAAAGGATTTACTCTCACCCCTCGGGCTTCTGAGATAAATCAGTAAATACCTACCAAGCTATCAACTGCACGTTTCTAGCACAAAGTCTACCTACCTAGGTACCTATATCATGAAATTTTTATAAACATTTTCCTTCTGAAAATGCGCGCTGCTCCGAAAAAGTCATGAAATTCTTATAACTAGCAAGGTCAATGACGAACGTTGTTGCATTCATAATCGTGCCTCTATAAAGAATAGACGCAGACAATTAAAATAGTGAATAGATATCGATTGTATGTATGTACCTACCTACTACGATGTAATTAATTCGGTAGGTTCCTAAGCTACATGATTCAAAATAATATTATGATGATAAGGCATAGCTTTGAGGTAGGTAACTACTCTGTTGACACTTTTAGCATTTCAAACGTGAATGAACATTTTAAATTACCTAAATAGGATTGAAATTTTCGTACTGTGTCGAAATAACATTGTCCGTACGAGCAAAATTATTTCCGGTGATAACTTAAGTTTTATACCTATTCGTTATGAGGCTGATTTTTGAAAAATTTGTACTCTTACGTATATTTAAGTAGTAGGTAGGTAGTAATATGTTCTTAAATCTATACAAATAAATAAAATTGGAGTGTCTGTTTGTAATATCAAAATAACACCTTTTCACGAAATGCATATGAAAGTACATATGACACCTATAACAAAAACGCGATTTAATTTTTTTTTGTCTGTCTGTCTGTCTGTGTGTTTGTTCCGGGTAATCTCCGAAACGGCTGGACCGATTTTGACGGGCCTTTCACTGGCAGATAGCTGATGTTTTAAGGAGTAACTTAGGCTACTTTAATTTTAGAAAAACCATATTTAACATATTTTTAAATCCTGTTGCGAGGGCTCTGAACGCGGGAGCGGGCATTTTTGTTAAATTTAAGTTATAATATAATATAAATTTAAATTATTAACAATAAAAAAGTTAAATTCCACGCGGACGAAGCCGCGGACTCAGCAAGTATTTAATATAAATACCCCTTTTTAGAGTCTTCGCGGTCTATAAAATTTTAAAAATACGAAATATTTTATTAATTAACACAAATAAGAAATTGATCCTATCAACTTATTCACGTGTTTCGCGGCTTGCCGAGCGAGGCGGCTCGCGTGTGATTGAGCTCAATGCCAAGGAGTAACTAACACCGTCTAAGAAACCATATCGACTATACAAGCCCTGGGATACTGAGTAGGCTGTGCCTTTACACACAAGCGGAGCGGACAGCGTGTTCCACAATCGACTATCCTTTAATATAACAGTCAGCCAACAAGCGTAGACCCGCCTGACACTGTGGCGTATAGATAAATAAATAAATATCGGCAGACGAACACACCAACTGTATGGTCCCAAACTAAGCGATGCTTGTACTATAGGTACCGTACAATGGACTGGGGCGATCCCAGTGACACCGAGACCTGGTCAAATTAAAAAAGGACCATCTCCAAATTTGCGCCAGCGGGAATCGAACCCGCAACCAAAACGTGCAGTGAGCCGAGCGGCCTACGCTCGAGCCACTGCGCCAAGCGGTCGTGCAAGATGCTTGCCATACCAGTGGCATCGCTCGCACGTGTTGGCCCTCTGAAGGGGATTGGGACAGAGCGAACTTTCGCACTCATCATACGACACGCAGCTATAATAGCTACTCTATACCTATTTACGAGTATCTGTCTAGATAAGGTGAGCTCAGGTAAGATCGGACATGGGTGAAGACCGGATGAAATTAATTCCCGGCGAATTTGGCCATGTTTTATAAAAAAGAAATGTCTCGTCTTTGCTGACGTATAAGTCGGAAACCAATGAGTTAACAAACATAAAAAAAATCTAAACTACGTATATTCGTTAACAATTAGCACTGTGTTTGAATAATCTGACGTATATAGAAGTTGAGAAAAAAAATTATCTAGTCAGGTTCCCTCAAATTCTCAAATGTTAGTCCGATCTTCCCTGAGCGCACCTTACGTAACGCAATGACATGGGTTTATTTGCCGTATAACGCGAGGTTATAATTGTGTAAGTTGCAACTAATTCACTGGTATCAGTACAATAAAATCCCAAAAAAATAGTAAAAAAAATATATCAAAGCTTCTAAAACGTCTATAAAAAGAGTGGTTTTCCCGCATACAACGAATACGCTTCGTCGAGGTTTAAGGACTTTTAGGACTTCAATACCCTTCTCATAGTTCCTTCTTCTAATAGTTCATCTAATAGCCCAAACAATGCATCTGCATTGTGAATCTGACCATCCGAGCGAAGAGCTAGCTCGGTTGCTTTGGAAAGGTTTACTGTATTTATTTATTAAAAAAAATATGAAAATCATTAAAGATAGGTACTTATATATAAAATACTTTAATTATTTATCACGAGTAAAAAATATAAAGTGTATCAAGGCGTTCGCTTAGCTAGCTGGAGCGCGCGTTGCATCTTGTTCAGCTCGCGCGCTAGCTTGGTTAGCTTGTATAGCTCAAGCGCGACTGCACTTCATCCGTTTGGTGGTCGGGTCCAGCTTGCAAACCTCGAAGCTGTTGCATTTCACATTGTCGCAGTACACACCAGCGCCGCCGGCTGGAATCACGGAAATAAGACTCATAATCCTATGTCTTTATTTTCAAGCAACCAATTGTTTTTATTAGATAATAATGCGGTTAGTGGACCCTGCGGACGTTGTTCTGCCTTATCTAGAACCAGATTGCAGCGCCAGCTACCGGGTTTAATTGTGAATCTAAACAATTAAGGGACCCATTTCAACACACATTTTTTTCTTATGGAAGCCGTTCAAGCCGTTTTCGTCGAGTATTAACGTCACTTCACTTGATTTTTATATAGGTTGATTTATAGATAGATGACCAATGAAAAATATTCAAAATAACTTGAAAATTGGCCTCTCCGGAAACACTGAGGAGACATTCACACGGAATACCGGGCATCGAACATTTTCACACTTTTTACTGATATCAAGATGTTAAATACGGGCATAAACTGTCATAACATGTATAGAGAGAACGGTGTAGGTTTCTTTGTGTGAATGACCTCTATCGGGGGGTACAAACTCCCATGGAAAGAGCAACGATTGGAGGTGTGTACTAGATAATAAATGAAATAAATAAATATCGTCAGACGACACACCAACTGTATGATCTTAAACTAAGGAACGCTTTTACAATAATGGGTACCACAATCACCACCACGATCAGGTACCACGATCCCAGAGACACCCAGACCTTGGTAAATTATGACAAGGCAATTTCCCAAATTTGCTCCGACGGGAATCTAACCCGTAACCACCCGGTGCAGTGAGCCGAATGGCAGTGCCGGATTTAGCAAGCGCGGGGCCCGTAGCAAAGCGCGGGGCCCGTAGTCGGTTACCGAGTGCCTGACATGGATTGTCTCAGTAGGAAAAGTTGTAACTTTGCACGTTTTTGTGACATCAAGTAAATTCAATATACCACATCCTACTAATATTATAAATGTGAAAGTTTGTGAGTGTGGATGTATGTTTGTTACTCCTTCACGCAAAAACTACTGAACGCATTTGGATGAAATTTGGAACACAGATAGCTTATAACCGGGATTAACATATAGGATACTTTTTATCCCGATAATCCCGAAATTTATGTTACGTTAAATACTACGCGGACGAAGTCGGGGGGCACAGCTAGTCTTTAATAAGTTTCACTCAAAAAATTACGCTCAGGCAGAGATGAGTGGGTTTAAATATGCGGGGCCCCCTTTCGCGCGGGGCCCGTAGCAATTGCTACTCTTGCTACATGGTTAATCCGGCACTGCCGAGTGGCTTACGCTGAAACCACTGCGCCAAGCGGTCGAAGAGATGAACTCACACTGCGAATATTTACTGCCTCCAGAGCCCGCTCCGTACGCGGCCGGCTCGGTGCAGGACTTGGCGTTGCATGCGTTTGCGCAGCACACCTTGCCGTTGGTGCACTCGTAGTTCTGCTGACACTTAGGGCTGCAACCGTACACCTTAGAAGGCAGGGGGCAGCTGCCTGTCCCTGCAACCATAAGACGACGTCGCTGCAACCACGGCCATCGAGAAGCGATACAATTGACTACAACTATATATATCACTAGCGGCCCGCCCCGGCTTCGCACGGGTGCATTGCGCTTACATTATTCGAGTTTTAGTAAGGATCCCTAATTTTTGAAAATACATTATAGCCTATGTCACCCGGGGATAGTGTAGCTTCCCAACAGTGAAAGAATTTTTCAAATCGGTTCAGTAGTTTCGGAGCCTATTCATTACAATCAAATAAACAAAGTTTTCCTCTTTATAATATTAGTATGATATAGATACCTACGGACTAGCTTGATCGGGTAGTACCACTCTCTCACAGAAGATCGGCGTCAAGTAGTTATTTTAGCTGCGTTTCATCGCCTCCCCGCCCCTCCCACGCCTTCCCTTCCCATCTCTATTCCTTTCCATCCCACTCCCCTGCATGTCAACAAGTGTGAGCAAAGCCTTTGATTGCAAGAATTAACATCACACAGGTTGTAGGTAGGAACGCTTGCTCCCCGACTTTATAAGATTTTTACCGGACTATGTATCCATAAGTCAACTTTTTTTCGTATTTATCCGGATCCCTATTTATATATGGATGCCGGCCGCATACGGGCATTAACAAAGAAAAATATATTGAAAAACGCAGTTCACTTAAGATCTTAAAGGTAAGTAAGGAGAATTGTACTCACCCGCTTCTGTGTAAGAAATCATTACAGACACAGCGAAGATGGCAAGCAGAACTGATGTAGAACCTGAAAATGGAAGAAGACCCATAGCATACGATTTATCTTAATGTATAGGTCGTTATGAGTCAATTTCGAAGTAAATAAGTAGGTAGGTGCGTAGAGTACTTATTAGGTACTTTTACTTAATTGCTTGTGTAAGCATACAGTCACACCGAGAACGGTTTATACAAGGTGAAACATAATGGGTATACTATTTTTTTCAAAACTTAACTTTGTAATTCTAAAACCATCAGCTTTGGAGGGAACTTGAAAAACAAAAGGTGTTATAGGAATATAGCTGTTGACCGATTTCACAAGTCTACAAAACCTTTAGTACTTCAACTGTCCCACAAAGCTGATAGTTTGAGCTTTACAAAGTTAAGGTGCAAAGAAAATAGTATACCCTTTTTGTTTCACCTAGTATTGCATTGCTATTATTATATATTATTATGGCCCTTTGTTAAATTCGTAAATAATATAAGTTATATTAAAACCCCAACGCGTAGCAAAGGGTGATTTCACTCCAGCATTCTAAATTTATATCTAAATATATATAACTCAAAAGTGACTGACTGACATAGTGATCTATCAACGCACAGCCCAAACCACTAGACGGTTCGGGCTGAAATTTGGCATGCAGGTAGATGTTATGACGTAGGTATCCGCTAAGAAAGGATTTTGATTAATTCTACCCCCAAGGGGATAAAATAGGGGATGAAAGGTTGTATGAAACTTTGTCAATTAAATACCACGCGGACGAAGTCGCGGGCACAGCTAGTTAAAAAATTAAATCTATATAGCGCTTTCGCAAAGATAACGGTTTATTCATACTTATATCTTAACTGTATCCTATAATTAAGTAATAAGTACCTATTTAATAAATACCTAACTGAGAACAGCATTATATTCTATAGACGTGCTTTATGTGAATAAGGGGAGTAACTTCGTTTTAGGTAGGTAATTAGTGTTAAAAACTTACCCATATTTTCTTTGTAATCGTTCAATTGAGTACTTATGCACTTAGAGCCAGCCACTCAGGCACTCTGCGCACTGGTTATAAGGAAACTGGTTCCGAGAAGACGGTGCGCCGCGAACGCTTAATTCAATCATTTTCTTACGACACACACACACACACATAATGTTGTTTACAATGCGTAGGGCTGTCACTTTGCATAAAATAATCTTCGCAAAACTGTCATCCAGATTATATCGGAGACTACCATTGTAGGACTTCGTAACTATAGCATAGTTCGTTGGCGCTCAAGTAAAAAAGGAAGTATGCATGGAGTTTCTTTGGTGTAAGTATACGTCGGTATGACGTCTCTCCTGCCACATCTAATCAATTTATTTAATCTGTGTCTGACGCCTTTGTTATCCAATTACGTTTCCCGCCGTCACATTTATTATGAAGATTTAATTCAAACGTTGGAATTTATAGGATAATAGCTAGGAATCATTCAAATGACTCCATAATTATAAAAAAAAAACATCACAATCGGTCAAGCCGTTGAGGAGGCGATGATAAATTACGAACACACTCACACCGAAATTTTATGTAAGTACTGTAGCAACCGTGGCTTCAATCAATAAATAACTAATGCTGGGTAATATAAAATTTATTATAGTATTCACTTTTAATACATTTATTTAAATATAGTTACTATCTTAGTGGTCTCTCGGTTGTCACTCCCAGCGCACCGCAGAGCTTTCAATTTCAAAAATCAATATGTTTTTAAATTCAAATATTCTTGTCGGCCAGGAACACTTATTGCCAGTGGCTAGTGCGCCGACATGGACCTCCTTACATTACATAGGTATTAGGAGTTTGAGAATCATATTGACAAATGTTTATGGGTGAATTTCAAAGTTTTTATAAAATTTTATCTGTTGTTTATTGTAGGTACTTCTTGCTTTAGTTAATGCTCATTTTTAATGACATCAATATATTTTAGTAAACTTATCCTACTAATATTATAAATGTGAAAGTTTGTGAGTGTGGATGTATGTATGTATGTATGTTTGTTACTCCTTCACGCAAAAACTACTGAACGGATTTGGATGAAATTTGGAACACAGATAGTTTATAACCGGGATTAACATATAGGATACTTTTTATCCCGATATTCCCGAAATTTTTGTTACGTTAAATACTACGCGGACGAAGTCCGTGGGCACAGCTAGTGAGATATACGTGTTTAAACTTTCGATGCCAGCGAAATGAAGCAGCCGTTCACCGAAATTAAATAACTAGTCACCGAAATGATCTTTCATTACGGTGACTAGTTATTTCATTTCACCTAACCTATCCACCAGAAACGTATACAGAAGGATTATATTAAAATATTATTTACTAGATACTGAGCATTACACCTTACCTAAACCAACAAATTGTAGTTTTGACAAATCAAAACTATTTTTTTTAACTACTTACGGATATCTTGGCTTTGTTAAAATCCTACTAATATTATAAATGTGAAAGTTTGTGAGTGTGGATGTATGTATGTATGTTTGTTACTCCTTCACGCAAAAACTACTGAACGGATTGGGATGAAATTTGGAACACAGATAGTTTATAACCGGGGTTAACATATAGGATACTTTTTATCCCGATAATCCCGAAATTTTTGTTACGTTAAATACTACGCGGACGAAGTCCGTGGGCACAGCTAGTGAGATTATAAATTACGTGAAGTTGTATTCAACTATACAAACCTTTATTACTTCTTTTATCAAAGATACGAACTCTTCGTTATGCGCAAAGCTTAGAATCCTAAGCATAATAACATCAGGGAACGTTGTGAATAAAAGGAAACTCGTCTGTAAGTATTTGAAACTTTGTAGTTTAGTCGAATACGCTTCATCGAGGTTTAGGACTTCAATACTCTTCTCATAGTTCTCTTCTTCTAAGGTCGAATAGTTCATCGAATAGTCCATACAATGCATCTGCATTGTGAATCTAAACATCCGAGCGAAGACCTAGCTCGATTGCTTTGGAAATGTTTACCAAAATCATTAAAAGACAGGTCTGTACATAAGTACTTCCTTTAATTACTTATCACGAGTAACAAAAATTAAGTGTACGAGTATCAAGGCGTTCGCTTAGCTAGCTGGCGCGCGCGGTGCATCTTGTTTAGCTCGCGCGCTAGCTTGGTTAGCTTGTATAGCTCAAGCGCGGCTGCACTTCATCCGTTTGGTGGTCGGGTCCAGCTTGCAAACCTCGAAGCTATTGCATTTCACATTGTCGCAGTACACACCAGGGCCGCCGGCTGGAATAATGGAAATAAGATTTATATTCCTATGTCTTTATTTTCTATAAGCAGCCAATTGTTTTATTGGATAATTAGCTGTGCCCGCGACTTCGTCCGCGTGGAATTTAATTGACCAAGTTTCATACAAATTTTCATCCCCTATTTTATGCCCTTGGGGGTAGAATTAATCAAAATCCTTTCTTAGCGGATGCCTACGTCATAACATCTACCTTCATGCCAAATTTCAGCCCGATCCGTCCAGTAGTTTGGGCATGTGTTTGATAGATCACTATGTCAGTCAGTCACCTTTGAGTCTAAATATATATGTCGCCGCCAAATAGCTTAATTCGCCGTTCAATTAACGGCCTAGGCACTTAACTAAACGGCGCCGTTCAACTAACGGCCTGAATGATATTCAGCCATTTGATCAAACAGCTAGGCAAATGACTTGGATCGATGACGTTTAACTACTTGCCTAGCCGTTTAATTACTTGCCTAGCCTGTTCATTTCAATTTAGTCCTACTTTCTGCCACCTAGCGCCGAAACTCACCAAACTGTCAATATCTCTATATTCTATATTCTCTTTGGTCAATATGGCATCGGGAAAAAACAGCTTTGATGGAATAATTTTATTAGGTACTTAGGATTTTTACGATTTTTTTTAGATCCACCGAATCTATTTGCCGGGTGGGGTTTCTGTGGGGTCATAAAAAAAATAACCCTAACCTAAACCCATCCATGTCGTTCTGCTTGGGTAGTATTTTGAAAAAGTTTAGTAGTACTTAAATGTCAACCAGTTGCCTAAGCATTAGCCAGCCAGTTTATTAAATGTTGTAATAGACGATACGGCTGAATATCATTCAGGCCGTTAGTTGAACGGCGCCGTTTAGTTAAGTGCCTAGGCCGTTAATTGAACGGCGAATTAAGCTATTTGGCGGCGACATATATAACTCAAAGGTGGCTGACTGACTGACTGACTTAACTGACTTAACTTACTCTGAATGTCCACCGGTGCGAAGCCGGGACGGGCGGCTAGTCATACTAATAATAATAATCATACTAATATTATAAAGAGGAAAACTTTGTTTGTTTGATTGTAATAAATACGCTCCGAAACTACTAAACCGATTTGAAAAATTCTTTCACTGTTGGGAAGCTACACTATCCCCTGGTGACATCGGCTATAATATATTTTCAAAAAAATTAGGGATCCTTACTAAAACTCGAATAATGTAACCGCAATGTACCCGTGCGAAGCCGGGGCGGGCCGCTAGTAATAAATAAAATAAATACCGCCAGACTGATACTACGATGGGTGCCACCATGGACTGGGGGCGATCCCAGTGACACCCAGACCTTGGCAAATTATGAAAAGGCCTTATCCGAAATTTGCCCTGACGGGAATCGAGCCCGCAACCACCCGGTGCAGTGAGCCGAGCGGCCTACACTAAAATCACTGAGTTAGTCGGTCGAAGAGATGAACTCACACTGCGAATACTTGTTGCCTCCAGTGCCCGTTACGTACGGGGGCGGCGTGGCGCAGGACTTGGTATTGCATGCGTTGGTGCAGCAGAGCTGGCCGTTGGGGCACTCGTACGTCTGCTGGCACTGAGGGCTGCAACCGTACACCTTATACGGCAGGGGGCAGCTGTCGGTCGCTGTAATCATAATGTTTGGTATTCTTACAATAGTACATTGTTATCCTAGGGATGAAAGTAAGGATTTCACCCTAGGTAAACACTGTGCTTTTCATTACGAATACAAGGAGATTAAAAATAAAAACAAGAATTAGCTAAATAAATAATAGAAGGAAGTATGAACAATACTCTACAACTCGAAAAAACTAATTTAGATCGGATTGCCGCCTATTTTGTATTTTTTCCGTTGGCCGGCCTGCTTCGATAGAAATGTGAAAATAGAACTCAGTTTGTAGGTACCTACGCTTGTTCCCCGATTTTATAAGATTTTTAGCGGACTATTTTGTCCATTTAAATTTTTCCGTATTTATTTTCCCTATTTGCAAATGGATGCCGGATACAGGCATAATCAATCAAAAATATATTGAAAAACTCAGTTCATATAAGATCCTAAAGAAAATTGTACTTACCGGCTTCTGTGTAAGCAATCATTACAGCCACAGCTAAAGTGGCAAGAAGAACGGTTGTAGAACCTGAAAATGGAAGAGTCTTCTAGAGTCTTCATATAATACGATTTATCATAATGCACCTATGTATAAACGACCGCTTGGCGCAGTGGTTCGAGCGCAGGCCGCTCGGCTCACTGCACATGGTGGTTGCGGGTTCGATTGCCGCCGGTGCAAATTTCGGAAGTGGTCTTTTCGTAATTTTCCCAGATCTGGGTGTCACTGGGACCACCCCCAGTCCATTGTACGGTACCTATAGTACAAGCGTTGCTTAGTTTGGTACCAAACAGTTGGTGTGTCAGTCTGGCGATATTTATTTATTTATAGGGCGTTATGGGTCAATTTCGAAGTAAACATGTACGTAGGGTACTTAATACTTATATATTTGCCTGTGTAAGCATGCAGTCACACGGATAACGGGTTATATTGCATTGATAACATTATTATGGCCCTTTGTTTAAATTCGTAAACATAAGTTATTTTTAAAAGACGCGACGCAATACTTTCACTCCAGCATAGCATTATCTCAAGGAAACAGTAAGTACAGACAAGGGCAAAGATATGTATAGAAGTATTGTTATTAAAAATATGTAGTCATAATAATAATAATAATTTTAGCCCCTTTCACGTCCCACTCCTGGGCACGGGCCTCCCCTCAACACGAGGGGGATTCAGGCCATAATCCACCACGCTGGCCCAGTGCGGGTTGGCGGATTTCACATGTCTTTCGAAAATTAGTTGTATCTTCAAAGATGCAGGTTTCATCACGATGTTTTCCTTCACCGTAAGCAAGTGATAATCATATAGAAATTATGATTCGCACATAGATTTCGAAAAATCCAGAGGTTCGAGCCGGGGTTTGAACCCGAGACCTGGTAGCCCGCAAGACGCGTGCTTAACCAATCGGCTATCACTGCTTGTAGTCATAATAAGATGCACAAAATTTAAATCGTGCAAATGCTGATAAATATGTACACATTAGTGATGTAACGAATATTCGCATTCGCATTCGCATTCGCGAATATTCGCATATTTTTTGACATTCGCATTCGCCTGAATCTATGCGAATGTTTGGCGAATGTTTTTGAAAAACAAAAAGGAAATTATCTATAGATGGATATGGAATGTTAACAACTAGTAACAATTCTATATTATTTAAACAAACTTGCTCATAAGGTGGCCCTTATTGTACCGCTTTTAGGTTCATAAAGCAGCTTATTACGCACTAGTGCTATTGAATTTACATATTTTTAATCTTAGTAAAGGGTTATCCTAAAAATAGTAAACGTTTAAAAACAATAAATAGGTAATGTTTATTAAAATCCAACATTCGTTACATCACTAGTACACATTGCCCAACCCATAAATATATACACTTAGGAAGCACCTGACTCATGCCCAAACCATTAGTTAACTGATCAAATCACCGTTAGAAGATTTGTTGAGGACCTTAACATTTCGATTGGAGTCGGGTCGCCGCGAAATTCGTGCCAAAATTGCTCAATTTCGACCAAAAACAGCATCGCGTTAACTTTGCTCAGGAGATGTTGGACTCGGTCCGTGACGACCCAAATATGCTCCAGAGGGTCATAACTGGTGACGAATCATGGGTTTATGGTTATCACGTGGAAACCAAAGCTCAATCATCCCAATGGATGCACAATTGAGGAGTAGACGGCATCGAAGGAGGAGCTGAACAAGATCACGAAAAATGTTTTTTGAGTGCTTCGAGAATTGGAAAAAAAAGTTGGCACCAGTGAATTATATGCGAGGGGGATTACTTTGAAGGAGACAAAATAGATATTCATGAATAAATAAATACTTTTTGAAAAATACCAAATTCACGATACTTTTTGAACAGACTACATAGGGGCAGACAGCGGGAAGCGACTTTGTTTTATACTATGTAATGATCTTGATCATGACTGTATTTAAGTAAAACCTTTAATTAAATAATAAGTAACAGCATTCTCACTATTGCTCGCCTATAATCCTCCAATGATAAACTGTGTGAATAAGGGCAGTTACTTCGTTTTAGGTTAGTACTTAATGCGTGTTAAAAACTTACCCATATTTCCCTTGTTGTCGTCCTATTGAGTACTAGTTATGCAGTTACGATCAGCCACTCAGGCACTCTGCGCACTGGTTATAAGGGAACTGGTTTCGCGAAGACAGTGCGCGAACTCATAATTAAATCATTTTTTTTCGACACATACACATAATGTTGTTTACAATGCGTAGCGTACAATGCATGTCACTTTGCATAAAATAATCTTCGCAAAACTGTCATCTAGATCATGTCGTTGGCTAGACCTATTCCAGGACTTCATTACTCTAGCACAGTTAATTGGCTGTAAAGATTATGTTAATTATAATATTGAAGTAAACAGGGAAGTATGCATTGAGTTTCCTTAGTGTAGGTACCTACATACATAACCCAGCTGCGCAGGGCAAGGAAGGGCTCCCTCACGGTTCGGCTTGTGCAGGTACTGTCTAGACATGGCTGTTTCGGATGGTATCTGCACAGAATAGCAAGAAGGGAACCCAACGCCGCCTGCCATGAGTGCGGCGCGGAGGTGGATTCTGCGCAGCACACTCTGGAGGAGTGTGCCACCTGGGAGCAGCAGCGCCGCACTCTGATGGCGGCGGTTGGAGGGGACCTGTCACTACCGAGCGTAGTCCAAGCTATGCTTGAAAGTGACAGGTCATGGGAGGCGATGGTCTCCTTCTGCGAAGAGGTGATGGCGCAGAAGGAGATCGCGGAGCGGGCCAGGGAGGAGGATCCCCTCGCAGATCCGGAGCAGACAGGTGGGGAGGAGAAGGAAGCGTTTCGAACGCCTCCTTCCACCCCAGTAGCCGAAACCGGTCCGGGGGTACCATCACCTATTGCACGGTTTCGGCGGTCTGGGAGACGGCTGGGGTAGTACCAGGCCGTCTCCCTTTAGCGCTGGTGGCCCTGCGTAAGGCTGGGCCGTCCGCCGGGGCGTCTCGGATAGCTTGCTACCGTGATCATGGGCGCCCCACACAAAAGGTAGAAGATGGTACACCGTGGGTTTTTAGTGGGTATACGGCCGACTGCCGGACTCCCACATACCCTCCCGCCTCCCCCGAGGCGGAAGGGGACCCACAAAGGATTTTCCCACGAAAAAAAAAACCTTACCTTTATTTTATGTCCATTTATTGTAGACATGTCAGAGTAGACATGTCGAATATGACATATTCGACATGTCTACTCTGCCACATCTAATCAATTTATGTAATCTATGTCTGACGCCATTGAAATCTAATTACGTTTCCCGCCGTCACATTATTATTATGATGATTTGATTAGAACGTTGGAATTTATAAGATAAAATTGCTAAGAATCATCCAGATGACCTATAAGTACAAAAAAACCATCAAAATCGGTGAAGCCGTTTCGGATGGGACGAAAAAATTTGGAATACACGCACACCGAAATTTTATGAAAGTGAAAGTACCTACCTATCAATATTTGAAGAATCATATTGACGAATGTTTAAATACATTTTTTTTTCTAATCAGGCACGTATGTAAACAAAGACCGACGATTAGAGCTGAAAACTGGCTTTACAAGAGACAGGCACCAAAAAACTAATGGTAATAAATAACCGACGAGGTTAGTGAGATTATTTGACAACCCTACAGCTAAGAGAGGAACGTAGGTAACATGCCAATCGGCAAGGGTCAAGGACTATATGTAGGGTCAGGAACTCAGAAATAAAACCCAGACAGATGCAATGTAGGAAAATTTCCACCACATCAATTTTATACCAATTAATTAGCAACTTTTCATGTATTTGGGATTGTCTCATTTGGATGTTTAACTTAATATTTGGTGTAGTCGGATTTGTAGTTAATTTAAGATAAGTAGGTAATTTCAATTAAATTTCAATAATTAATTATGTAAGTGTGTCGTTAGGTAGGTATCTAGTAACCAACCAACCAACCAACCAACTTATAATAGATATGTAACCACTAAAGAAGTCTGATGATATAGGTTAATCTTTTCTGTTGAAAAGTCTGATAAACGGTCATGTGACAGAAACAAACTCATCATATTTGTGGTACGTAGATAGAAGCAAAAGATTGTGCCTTATTTTAGAACTTCTAATCAAAAAAATACTAAGTATTACTTATTATAAAACATTTTTGGATCGCTCAGTACAAGCAACTTCACATTAGCGGTCCCTGACATACTTATAAATCATCATTGTAATTAAGTAAGTATTAAACACACCACCTGTAATTAGAAACACCTGCAATCTAATGACCAGGGGGCCAATTCTGTTAGCCGTTTCACGAACGCTCGACTTGCACTCGACTTGCAATTCGTCGATTTTGACATTTACAATAGCGCTAAAACTGGCTACTTTTAAGGATCTATCTCAAGTCTGAGAGTGATCTTATATTACGTAGGATTTTGACAAATCATTTTGTACTGGTATGACATAATGCCCTTTGCCCTTTTGTCGTCCCATTCCTCAACACGGGCCTCCCCTCACTACGAGGGGGATTCAGGCCGTAATACACCACGTGCTCAGTGCGGGTTGGCCGATTTCACATGTCTTTGGAAAATTGGTTAGACTTTCTAAGATATGCAGGTTTCCTCACGATGTTTCCTTCACCGTAAGCGAGTGATAAACATATAGAATAATAGCTCCAAATATAATATCTTCTCCTACTCAGGCTTCACTCACAAGGTCACAGAGCATAACATTTTTGTCCCCCTTGACTCGTAAAGGGCCAAACCTCGGGTGTCATGTCTCGGTGTCTGCACATGGTGGGCAGGTTCGATCTCGCCGCAAAATTCGGAAAAGCCTTTTCGTAATTTGCCCAGGTCTGGGTGTCATTGGGGTCGCCCCAGTCCATTGTACGGTACCCATAGCACAAGCGTTGCTTAGTTTGGGGCCATACAGTTGGAGTGACACCATTGTAGATTGTGGCTCCCGCACTTACCTAAGTGGTAGGTCTGACCCATTTATTTACACTCATAATTAATAGTTCTAACCTATTTTACCGTTTAGCATATTAGGTGTAATTATGTCCGTGAGGGGGCGCTGTGTTTCCTGTACCAACGCAGCGCCACCCGGCCGGTCTGGGTGGCCCCCTACACCACCCAGGAGCGGAGGCCTAAAAGGGCCAAGCCGTTCGGGGATGCGGGAGCTTATAGCGTTCCGGGTCCCCGACACACGCGGCACAGAGGGTACAGCGAGGGGTTTTAGTGGGTAGTCCGGGCTTAGGCCCGGTAGCCCCACATACCCACCTGGGCCCCCCCGGGCCCGGGTGGGATGCGGAAATGTATTTGCCCCTTGAAAAAAAAAAAAAAGGTGTAATTATGTTGCATACGATATCGTCATTTACACCACAAGAAACCGTTAAGTTTATTTCCGTAAGTGAGCGTTCATTCACATGATGAATCCGACGCCGGTTTTTTTATTAATCTTTCATAGATAACTGTTGTATTCAGCTTCTAGATATTGTAAAATGTTTGGAAATTATCGGTGTCGCGTTAACCGTGTATTTACACGCAAAGATTTTCTTATGATGTGCGGTACTTTGCCGTGTGAACCAGGGGAGAACGAACTCTGGTGGGAGAGACGTATTTTGTCTTGAATCGAAATTCAATAGCCCGATACTGCAGTTTTTTCTTTATTTAGAAAACTGAACAATATATAAAAAGTTACATAAAAAGGAATGACTTACTTAATTAATAGTACTATTTAATTGATAATACATGGCACGTAATATTGTTGACGTGACGTTGCAAGCCGTCTTTGAAAGCCGACGACAGTGGCTGTACCTAGATTTTATACGTTCACTATAGTCGCTAGCGTATGGAAAATTGCCAGCAGGTAGATACCTCAGAACACAGATAGTGAGTGACACTGTAAGTCGGTACTTATCCTACTAATATTATAAATGAGAATGTTTGTGAGTGTGGATGTATGTTTGTTACTCATTCACGCAAAAACTACTAAACGGATTTGAATTAAATTTGGAACACAGACAGTTTATAACCTGGATTAACACATAGAATACTTTACTTAAGTCCACGCGGACGAAGTCGCGGCCAGAAGCTAGTAATCAATATTTTTTTGTAGTCAGACGTCGTAGTCGTCGTACAGACGCTAGCGACTTGGCGGGAATACATAAACAGATCTCAAGTTTAAGAGCGAACTTGGAAATGTCATTCTAATGTCATTCCGGTACAAAATGTAATCTTAAAAGTGTATGTCAAATTCGGTCTCAGAGGTAAGATCGATTTATCAGCCTCAATCATTTGATTAGTGTTTTAATATTTAGCCGTTAAAGTCATGGTACAGCTACAGGTGCAGTTTGACGTAATTCCAGTCCCCCCCCCCCCTCCAAGGTGGGCCCTTCCAATTCCAATTAAAGTTTATGGCCCCATCGACTACCGATGATTCTGCCAACGACAAGTTTGTGGGACAAGTTAAAGTACAGATAAACTATTAAACGGTAGGGAAAGATAGCCGGTAGATGGAACGCGCTGCTTTCAGTTGGGCAAACTGGAATGAGGTGGGCCCTTATTTGTTGACTTCCAGGGTCCCAACTCTGTTCACTGTCGTGCATCCCGATTGACTCGCAATACGTCAAAACTGACATATCGCTTATATGTATACGTCAGATGTTCTATAGTCAAACTGACAAAACTGATGTATTCGGATACGCGATGTAGGCCTACAAGGATCTTTTGGCACTTGAGAGCGTCGCTAGTGTCGATACAAAACTATCAAAATGAGTTAGTTTTCAAATGAATATTTTTGTAACACTATACGACAGTTTTTACATATTGCGAGTCGATCGAAATGGCCTCAGGCCATGGCCTAGTGTTCAAGCGCGCTGGCACTTCAGCCTCTTGGTAACGGAGTCTTCCTTGCACACCTCATACGGACTGCACTTCACTCCGCCGCAGTAAACACCGGGGCCTCCAGCTGGAAAAAAAACTTAACACTTACTTAATAACAACAGCAATGATATTATTATTATAATTTAGTAACCCTTTCAACGTCCTCTCCTGGGCATGGTCCTCCCTTCAATAGGAGGGTATTCAGGCCATATACCTTGGCCCAGTGTGGGTTTATTTCTAAAACCTGGCGTTTTAATTCACTTGCTATAAATCAATAGACAATATAATATAATGTAGGTACCTTTAGTTTTGTTTGTGGTAGGTCATCAAATTTTATCATTTACTAAAACTCAATGTAAAATATAGTATAAGTAACTAGTAAGTACCTATGAAGACTTTCACAAAAGTGAGTAATAATTCGTACACAAGGAAAACATTAAAAGTAAACAAGCCCTGTTTCCTGTTGGTTGGGGAAAACCTGTTTCTTCCTTTATCGAAGGGAATACCGCATTGCTATGAATAATAGGTATTAATGGTGTAATTGCGGAGATAACTGATGGATGGCGTAGACACCCTAGAAGAAAGGGACAGTCCTATCAGCAGCCGCTCACTCGTCTTTTGTTTACCTTGCAGTGATCACTCCAGTTCAAATAAAGTTCCATGTATTATCCCGATGTTCCCAGTTCTTTTTAACCCCCGACGAAAAAAGAGGGGTGTTATAAGTTTAAAGTTTAACATGTGTATCTGTGTGTCTGTCTGTGGCAACGTAGCGCCCAAGCGGATGAACCGATTTTAATTTTGTTTAGTTTTTTTTATGAAACTCATTGTTTTGGACTTCACTTATCACCGCTAGGAAACTTCAATATGGAAAATTATGAAGGAAATCTCTCAAAAAGGTCATTGCACCAATAACCCCCTCGTGTGCACTGGTAGAAATATTCACACAAAACATAATCTATTCTTTACTTTTACCTGTCGTGGTTTGGACTGATGACATAATTTATAGATACTTAGGTAGATATAGGTAGGTAGGTACATCGATTTATGATGCCGTCACAATGTTGTGCTCCTTTTTTACATATAGAGACATTAACGTAAATCGATGTGAAATGTTTAGCCAGTCTAAAATCACGGAAAAATATGACATGAATTAAATAAAAATGAAAAAAAAAAAATTTTAAAGCTAGCGTATTTAAAAGACGTAGGTCCCTGTAAGTTTCTGCTACAATTTCGTGGCATTTATTTCTTTGGTGTTGCAATTTGCAAATGATCTATTGGAATATAGGTACCTACCTACCTACCTACCTATTTAAGGCCAATTCTTCCGAATTATAAATTTATTCAATAGCAAAATTACTGGTATAAATTCGTATCAATTAATTTCCTTGGGGTTCATAGATCACTCCTGTGAAATTTAAAACCTTCCTATAAGTAGGTATTGGAGAAGAATAGAGACATATTTTGTGTGAATGTTTCGTCAAGTGCAAGCTGAAAACGTGGGGTAAGACCAAACATCGTCAAACGTCCCCAATGTCACCTTTATTCTTATCGTATCCAGCGCCATAAGTGTATGGGGTAGGGTCCGCGCAGGATTTGGTGTTGTAGGCGTTAGGACAGCAGACCTTCCCGTACTTGCAGTCGTGGTCGGCTCTGCACACGGTCGACTTGGTCACCTGCGAGCGAGGGGGACAGCGCTCGGAGGCCACTGGAACCGTGTGGATTTATAAAACATTTCTTGCGTGAATCTTATAGGTATATAATAACAATAAAAGCCAGATTAAGTATAATAAATAATAATAAATATAATAAATATCGCCAGACACACTAACTGTATGGTCCCAAACTAAGTAACGCATGTACTATGAATACCGTATGAGACTAGGGGCGATCCCAATGACACCCAGACCTGGGCAAATTACGAAAAGGCCATATCTGAAATTTGCCCCGGCGGGATCTGAGCCCGCAACCACCATGTGCATTAGGACGAGCGGCCTACGCTCGAACCACTGCGCCAAGCGGTCGTCAAAACAAAATATAAAAAATTGGATAAATAAAACATGGGATTAACAAACTTACATGTGTTTATATTGTAGACAAGTAGAGCCAGGAAGAGGAAGATAACGACTTTGGGAGAGAAACCTGAAAATAAAAGTAAATATCTTTATGCCTGCCGATAGCGAAAAGGTAGGTAGGTAAGTACCTATATACCTATTGCCAAGGGTGACTGAGAGAGGCGCTGTAAAATGTACTATAACGACGAATATTTTCAAGAAGCGTATCATTTCATGAAGACTCGTGAATTATAGCTAACTGACCAATATGACAGATGAACGAACTAGTATTTATTTACTTGTAGTAGGTACCTATTTAGTGAAACAATCTTGCAAAATCGGTTAGGTATACAATCGTCATTCCAAACTATTAAAACACGTTACCTATATTAAAAATTACTCATACCTATAAACTAATATTTTCGTATGAGAAACTAGTATCGAATTAGGTATGATATCCTAATTTAGGATTAGGATTCCTAAAGTTATTTCAACATGTACCAACCTTACTACCTATCTCCAACATTAAAGAGACATGCCAAGATTGTTTGCTAAATTGACTGGTACCTAAGGGAAATAATACTTTAGCGACGACGAGCGACGCGACGGGGCGAGAACAATCTAATCTCAGATTAACGCAGATGGAGCAAACGCAACAAACGATGTGAAGCCGCATAGCATTAAATGTGTGCGTGACAACTAGGAGCGGCACTGTAGGGACACGTACATCTGTGTGCGTGTAAAGTTGCCAGATATTGGGAAACGAACTCCCATAATTTTTCCGATTGTTCTCAGTAGTACTAATGTTACAAATTGGACATGGTCTTTCGCAATTTAGGTACTTAAGTAGTAGGTATTTGAACAGAATAATACTAATAAAATAAAATAAATTTAGTATTTATTTTTACTGCAAATCGATATTTGAAGATCTCTGCATTATCACTCAAGAACATTATAACATTAAAGATTTTTGGATGTCTTTATAAGCATAATTAGGTACATTAAATTGAAAAAAGTTATTAATTTAAAATATTTATTACAAATTAAAAGTTATTCCCATATATTATTTCCATAATATATAAATGTATAAATTAATCATCTTTCTACACCCCATGCACATTTCCCTAATTCAAGGAAACTTATTTCGATGTAAATTGGCAACACCAACCAATTACTATCAAAATTTTGTGTTCCGAGTGAGCGATATCAAATTGTGGGTAAATAAATTACAAAACTATAAAATAAACAATAGTTACCTGTGGAAAGATATGCCATTTGCTTTCTTTTGTTTTTGTGAACAACTTTTACATTTTTTAATTACGCAAGACGGCATTTTCAAAATAAAACAACTAACCACCTTTGACGTGTAAGCGCTCTGACGCGAAGTTCAGTACTGACGCGAGATTGTATTCGCTTTGTAATTTGTATTTGCTTTGGTGGACACACTTTTGTGTTCTAGGCGCGTCATCTGCGTATTCGTTAATCTGAGAATCTAATATACCAAATTTCAACTACAGGGTGTTCAAAAGTCCGAAATAATATAATATTATACACTGTTGTCTTGACCCTGCTCACAGTCGATTTCAAATGTCAAATCCCGTCGACGCGGCGGCGCTGTCGTCGCGTATCTGTTGTAAGTTACAACGGAACAAATCGCTGACGGTAAAGTACCTAAGCATACAATTAATAGTACCTACTACCTACCTAGTACCTAGGCACTTGTAATAGGTAAGTACACACGTTATTCGTTTTGGCGATCTTCGCATTTAGCCAGTGTCAAGTAAAAGCAATATTTCCGAGGTTTATTTATGCATCGCGCACATGAAGGCACTTGGGTATACCTACTTTACTGACAAATCACCAGACTACTTAGGGATACTGACAGAAAAATCATGTTTCACCATTTTAGTTGCAATTGCTCACACACACGTACATTTACGAACACTATGACAAGACTTCTAACTATATTAGGCACCTACATCCATATATAATGATAGGTATATAAGTAAAATTTAGAAATAATAACGAAAGAATATTGACAACATCTCTTTACCCCCTCTGCCAAAAATGCAAATAGATAAGGTAGGTACTTACCACGCAGTGATTTTTTTTAAACTTGGACTTACCCATTTTAAAAATGAAACACCAATGCAACGAATGTGAAGACTACTAGGTATTGCTGAATATGAGGATGTCAGCTCCAGTTATTGTATTTATAGCGTGTGGGTGAGGTGGGGACTGGGCAGTCAAAGATATACCTATGTATGTGGTCACTGGTCAGTAACCACTAACAAGACTCAGCCTGGCACCAAGCAACTTAGCTTCCACTTTTATTATTAAGATGATAATAAAATTTGTAAGTAATCAAATCTTACAAAAGACATTGATACATGTTGTTTGCGATTCAGTTGAATCTGCTTTTTAAACTGGTTTATCCCCGATTTTATTAATAGCATCGGTGACATTTTATTATAACAATGCAGCAAGCGAAGTAATTAGATGTTTATTTTGCCATACAAAAAAGCTATCTAAAGGAATATTATGTATCTCGTCAACGCAGAGCTATGTAATGAAGTTAGAAACATAATTTATATTTAATTCAGACATTAGATTGGGTAGGTAATTTTCTTTTATGAAGTGATCAAGTAATAAGAAACGATTTTAGGCAATTCAAGCCCTGGGTGTAAACTGGATGATCCCATGTGTTATAATAAACATCAGCGAATACATTTTAGGTCATTGTTTGGTTATTAGTGTTATTACACAGTAACACTAAAAGCTAGGTAAATACCTACATGAAGAGATTTTAAATTTGTGACTGGACGTGGACTTCAGAGGTCTTGGAATCTGAAGCAAGGTGTTTTGAAATTTTACGGAACTAAGTAACTAGTTCCACCTATTGAGTGCTGAAGTAACTATTAGCTTGCTAATATCTCTCTGTGGTAACTATTGTTAAAGTAAAAAGCTTGGTATCTTGCCCGGTAGATGTCGCAAGCTATCACACTTTAGTAAAATGCTTTACAATATTTCATTATATTCAAATAGATTTGGTACTTATACGTAGTATTTATAAATCTGTGATTTGATAGGATTATTAAAATAAAACGAAAGTATTGAAGCGAAGCTTCTTTACGGACGTTCGGGGCGCTCGCTACCCGGGGACTAAAACGGTGAAAAGCGTAACGCGTAACGCGTAACGCGTGACGCGTGACGCGTGACGCGTGACGCGTAACGCGTTACGCGTTAATATATCTAATATCTACTGCAAAGCTTCGCTTCTTTCGGGCGTCCCTAGACGGAACTGTTTTTTTTTTTTTTGTAATTTAATAATTTACATTCATAAAACTTCAAAGTCTCCGCATAAAACCAATTTCCGAACGAAAATTTCTCAACAACCATAGACAGATTTTGACTTGATGCCCTTGTTCTCTTATTGGTCTGTGCTTGATGCCGACGGACGACGCCTACCGGATCAAACGGGAACTAAATTCAAAAATTTCGGTTTTGCTGTCAAACCTAACCACCACCAACGGGTGATATCTTATTTAGAATTTGGAGTTGTTTTCTTGTGAGATTTGAAAGTAACCGGAGTTATTACGTGATTTTAAAGTGATAAAACTATGATAACTGTGTAATTAGTAATAGTGGACTTGTTTTTATATTGTTTCGAGAAATGGATCCTTTTACTCAGGTAGGTTTGGTGATATATTGCAAATTGTCGGTTGAAAACAGCAGCTGTAGAAGGTCATGATGAATGGATAGGTAATAAAATGACTGTTGGTAACTTATTTTCAGCGTATGTTAGAGAGAGCGCGGGCTAGGCAAGAGAAAATTGATCAAAAGCTTGCAAATTCCGGACAATCTGTACCCAAGCGGAAACCGCTTTCAGAGAACATAGCTATCGTGAAATCGGCGTGTTCTCCAGTAAAATCACCGAATAAAATCGCGAGGGAGTCCATAACTTCGCCGAGGAGGCAGTCGAAAGACGGTCCTAAATCAGAAACGCCGACAAAAACATCCTCTAGAAGACAGAGTTCGCAGAAGTCGGAACAAATTGTCACGACGCCACAGCGGTCCCGCAACGATGTTATTGTCACGAAGAAAGAATTCAAGAGCCCTAAGAGGGGTAGTTTGACCAGGCGGAACTCTGATGTTTCCGTTGAAATAAATATTTCGCACAGGAATGACATTCAGATTGAGGTGCAAGTTGAAGAGAGAGACGCCCCTATCTGTGTGGTGTACGACTCCCAGGCTGACACTGGAAGCAATGTGATAATCAAGGAAATTGAAGGTAACAATAATATGGTTGTATCTGACTGCTCTTTTGGTTCATTTGTGTGACCAGCCGATACTTAGTCCAGATCAATTCCTGGTTTATGCAGTGCTGCATAAGTTTCCTATTATGTTATATGTGATAAATTATGATAATGGTTAAAATCCAATTAAAGTCAAATATTATACTACCATCATTATTATCATAGATGTATTTCCTGTAGAGGGGAGCTTGGCGATGTTCCACATACTATCCTGTTACTTATCATTTTCCATACCTAATATAAATATCTAATACCTCTTAGTTATGTAGGTGTTATAGTTATTAGTAATAATAATTAATTGATATTTCCACAAGCAACTTCAACATTACTCACACTTAAAGCTGATAACAATTATTCAAACTAATTACTAAATGACCTTAATTCCTACAATAACAAAACATTAAACAATTACCAACATTACAAACAAATTAGTACAAAAATCATTACAGTAAATACTTATTTGTTGTTGAACTTTTGTCAGAATAGTTTACAGTGTTCATTTTAATTAAAAAAAAAAACACATCTAAACATACATGTGAAATATTTAAAACAGTGAAGTTAATTTGGGAACCTACTTCTTTGCAGTTGGATTTATAAAAGGTAGTTTATTCTTTTTTATAATACAGAGAAGATATCTACTGATCTCTCTGAACTCAGTCAGCACAAGTCTTCACACTTTTGAGATTCTGTTAATATAACTGGAATACCTACATACTTCCTCCACTAAACATAGGCCTGCCCCTATCACCATCTCCTGAGATTAGACTATGTGTGTGATGTCATTAGTCCAACTCTTTATGACCCAAACTCTTTGGATCTTCAGCCATCATTCTGTAATTATTCCAGCCAATAAAAGTTCAATTTTATTTTCATGAATTCAGACGACACATCCAATCAGATGGAGAAGAAGGAAGACATGTCAGAGAACAAGTCCGAGCGTGGAGGACTCCGCCATGACATCAAGTCACGACTGGACCGGCTCGGGAATCTATATTCAGGTTAGTTACTTATTTTAATTTATATGGCTTAGTGGTTGGAGCATATACTGGGTGTTTTCTATGTTTTTCGATATATATGTGTGTATCATAATTGCAGTATGATTATTAATTGCTTATGGTGAAGGAAAACATTGTAAGGAAACCTTCATGTCTTATAAAATCCAAACAATAATAGGAAGACATGTGCAATCCGCCAACTTGGACTAAGGCAGTGCCAAGTGGAAATTTTTTCTTCCAACTCCTCCTATTATTTCTTTTGATTAAATTCGTGCAGGTTCTAAAACAATTTAACTTTTCCCCGGGACTTGTTGAAAGTCAAACCTCGACATCGTTATTGGTCACCATTGTCGATCCTGGTTTACAGGAGTTACAGTGGTGGGAGTGTGTGGCGGGACCAGGCCAGTGCGGTGGATTATGGGCCTGAATCCCCCTGAATTATGTGGAGGATTACAAGGGCTTAATTTATTTTTATAAATTCACAGATAAACCCACCCTCTCGTCGCCGATCCATCGCACCGAGCTGGAGTTCACGTCGGCGACGCCGCCGTCGGCCTTGGCACCGGCGAAGCCCAGGGAGCCTCGCCAGCAAGACGGCAAGCGGAAGTTCGGCAGGCTCGCCGCACTCGCAGACCAGATCAATAACTGGGAGGACGATCTGACGCATCATAGCCATGTATGTATATCCAAATAAATATCGCCAGACTGACACACCAACTGTATGGTCCCAAACTAAGCAGCGCTTGTACTATGGGTACCGTACAATGGACCGGGGGCGATCCCAGTGACACCCAGGCCAGGGCAATTTACGAAAAGGCCATTTCCGAAATTAGCCATGGAGAGTATTTACCGCTATTCTAATATACTAGGTGAAACAAAAAGGGTATACAATGTTTTTGCAACTTTACTTTGTAAATCTAAAACTATCGGCTTTGTGGGACATTTGAAGTACTAACGGTTTTGTAGACTTATGAAATCTGTCAACAGCTGTAATCCTATAACACCTTTTGTTTTTAAAGTTTCCTCCAAAGCTAATAGTATTAGAATTACAAAGTTAAGTTTTGAAAAAAATAGTATACCCTTTCTATTTCAACCTGTATAAAGAGGCAAAACCTGATTGACTGACTGAATTATTAATGCAGGCTCTGCATTTATAACCACTGAATATAGAAACAAAATTTGGACAATAGGTATATTTTAGAAATTCAATCCCTAAGGAGGTAATACTGAAAAGAATGGTAGAAATGTGAGTTTATCACATTGCTAGTAGTCTTACTAGTATTCCCCTTTAGGCCCTCCAGCTAAGCTAATGCTTGCGTCGGCAGTGGGCTCACGTCAATAGTTTACTTGCCAGAATGGGGATTGAACCCGGACCCCTCAGCTACTAGGGCGCCCCCGCTATATTATTACTCGCTTACGGTGAAGGAAAACATCGTGAGGAAATGCAGGTTTCCTCACGATGTTTTCCTTCACCGTCTTAGGGAATCTGACTAATATAATGATAATAAATCGAAATACATGTGAAATCCTCACTGGGCCAGCGTGGTGGATATTGGCCTGAGCCCCCGTCGTGTTAAGGGGAGGCCTGTGCCCAGGAGTGGGACGTTAAAAGAGCTTAATTATTATATTAATATTATTTACATTTTCATGTATTCTTGTTTTATTAATCGTTTACAGCAGCCAGAGAACACTAAGAAAAAAGGACAGCCTGAAACGAAACATGACAAGATGGATGCTTCCACACTGGACGTCTCCATACACTCTATCAAGGACATCAATAGAGTTCTAGAGTCGACGAACAAGTCTAAACAGGTCTGTACTCAGTGGTATCACCGGGGATTTTTTAAAAATAAATCGTATTTTTCCATTTTGAAATTTATTCAAAAATATATTTAGCTGTTAGTAATGGAATATGTCTTACGATCACTAACAATGCAATAATAGTTCAAATAACTGAGAAATGACTTAGATACAGATTTTTAAAGGTTTCGAATTCGTTTCCGAATCCATTCCCGATATCGATTGGAATGATTTAAATTACTCCCGCAGAGGATGGCTGTCATGTCATGTCCACGATATGTATTTATTATTTTTATTTAGTGGTTAAATGTCCCACTCTTGGGCAAACGCCTCCTCTATACTTCTCATTTCTCTGTTCCGGGCAATTTCCTGCCACGATGCCCCCCGCAAAGAAGTTCAAATCATCTCGTCATTCGACGACCGCTTGGCGCAGTTCGAGCGTAGGCCGCTCGGTTCACTGAAAATAGTGGTTGCGGGTACAATACCCATCGGGGCAATTTGCCCAGGTTTGGGTGTCACTGGAATCACCCCCAGTCCATAGTAAAAGCGTTGCTTAGTTTGGGGCCATACGGTTGGTGTGTGGGTCTGGCGAAAACAAAACGAAACAAATTCTAATATTACAAAGTTGTTTGGTTGTAAGTATCTTTATAGTAGATAATCTCTGGAACTACTGATCAGATGCTGAAAATCCTTTCAACAATAGGAAGAGACTTATGCTATGAAACTAGGTTCCCACTATTATTTATTGTAACTATTTACCCGTTTTCACAGACTTCGAAGCAAATCAATTCGCACACGTTCACGAGGCCATCGGCGCCATCTGCGAACGAATGCCAAAGACTCAACAAACAGATTGTAGCAGAACTGGTGAGTACATAGATATGTAAGACACTCTCCTAATGAATTTCTTTTGAAGGATATTGAAGCTGCAATTTGAAATTTATGACATTGAATATTTGGTTTATTTTTCTCTGTGTGTTTTAATTTGGTTGTTATTTCAAATTGAACTTTATGTTTTGGATCACATGGTTTATATTTCATTGTTTATATAATTAACATGTAACTTGAAAGTTTGGTAAAAGTTGAAACCTGATGGATTATAAAATTTTATAGAAAAACTTTAAGGTAAGTAACTATTTATTATTATTTTATCTTAACAAGACAGTCAAATCAGATAGTATGTTAATTTTTTTTTTTTTAAATGTACAGTTAACGTCAAAAGTCATTGACGGTCACTAGTGGTTAGAAGAGCCGCTCTCGTAATGGGAAGGTTTCGGGTTCGCATCCCACCCTGACCATTATACTATTAATGTTAGCAAACATTTAGACCCGTATTAATAAAATGATCTCAAGTCTGAGAGCGATCTTGGAAATGGCATTCTTATGTCATACCCACAGATATAGATCTACATAGATAACGCAAATGCATGTACTTCGCGTGTACGAAACCCCGACCAAGCGTCAAGGTTGGTCGCCGTTAACTTGCAGTCCACCCGACTACAGATATAAAAAATATGAGTATGAGCGAAATAACCACTCGAGAGAATCGTGGCGCATGGTGGGTCATCGGCGGCATCGGTGTCTTTGAAGCGGTTTGGAGTTCCCGTCACTAATGACGTCACAGTAGGTGTTAAAAATTCGGCTCGCGTGGTTTCAATACAAATCGTGATACTTGCGTTATCTATGTAAATCTATATCTGTGGTCATACCAGTACAAAATGACTTGTCAAAGGCGTACTCACGACATTTCTCAGACTTGTAATCGATTTATTAATATGTCCCCTAGTACAATCATTTTGCTAAGTTGATGAGCTAACGGAGCTATTAGTAAATAGTGCTACGTCTGTCTGTTTGTCCGCTTTGTTATTCAAAACTACACAACTGATTTCGATGCGGTGTTCACTATCACTTTCTTCTGGAAGTTTTATATGTAACTATGATAAATTCTAATTAAATGTATTAATGGTAGAATAAAGCAGTGTGAAGCCGGGGCATATAATAGAATAAAACAGTGCCGTCTAGGGACGCCCGCTGCTGTATAATATCGTGTAACGCTACTGACGCTTAGCACGGATAGAGTGGCCGCACGGCGAACGCCCCGAACGTCCGTATACATAGAAGCATCGCTTCAAAATGTGTGTTCATCAGTTGCTTTTGTTGTTGACTGTACATTTAATTTACCGTTTATTTTCATAGTAACTAACAGTAATAGGTAATTCTATTGCCACTAACACTACTCCGCTTACGATTGGTACAATGGTATTGGGAAATAATTTTTGTTTCGTTTGTACACGCTATGGACATCGCGTCCGAAGTTGCATCACTGCGGTATTTATAATGGCGATTCTAAAAGTATTATTAAAATAAAATTAAAATGATCTTTACCTGTCATCGTATCATTTAGTGTGGTTGTCTAAACCACACTAATCATTGGACGTTGTTTTGCAAAATCGAACTAAACCACCCACAATTCTGCAAAGTAAAAGCACCCTAGAACCACAAATATTATAATTATGGTGAGGTCTAAACTATCAAGTGTCCATTTCACTCCACTAAACGTGACATCGTCGCCCTGGGGGTTATTATAAAATATTTGAATCGATATCGGAAACGGATTCGGGAACTATAAACGTCTGTATTTGTCTGATTCGCGCGACCTGTGTATTCGCATTCTATTTAGGCTATATCCCACTTGAGGTTTGTGAGAGAGGCTGTGTGAATGCTAGTGAGACAGATCTCGTGGCACACCCAGCTCCCTTTTTTTTTTTTTTTGTTTTTTTTTTTTTGAATTGACTATATGTTGTTGGCCAGAGTGGCCATAACAACTTCACCCGGACAGAGGGCGAGCGCAAGTGCGCTCCAGCCATAGGGGCAGGGGGGCAGCTAGCTCAAGGGCGTCACTAGGGACACGACCTCGGCTTGGGCCGCTGCCAGGAGAGGTGGCGAGGGTAAATCTACCACCGGATCGGAACGCGACCTCGACTGAGAAGATCCGGCAAGAAACTCAGCGGGCTTGTCGGGTGCCAAGGTGCGTCTAGGTAAGTAGACGCACCTTCTAGCGGAAGCGGGGGTTCGTCGACCTCGCCGGCGAGGTCGGTGTCTGGCGGGGAGTGTGCGTGTGTCGTTCTCCTCGACATCTGAGTCTAGGAGAGCGGTGAGTGGGTCGGGGGGGGACACCCAGCTCCCTTGATTGGGAAACCCGCTCGCAAACCGCCAGTGCGGCTAGTCCCTTAGAACGATGCCTAATACCTCAGTCAAGATTTAATCAATAAACAATTAAATCTGCATACGTGCAGAGTGTAAACAGCGTTGGAAACACGTGGCCGCCGTGAATGGGCAGGCCGATATGTGTGCGTACTATCGTTATGAGTAGTTGGTAAGCGCCTGGCGTCGCCCGCGACCTTACAGACTTGTCACACTGTTGTATTGTGTTGTTCCGAAACAATGGAGTCGGTGTTGGTACTACAAACGTTTAGAAATGCCTTGAGGTCAGGAAAAAGCTATGATCAAAAGGCAAAAATAAATTAAATAAATAATTGAGACAGCTTTCTTGGCGTTGTCGTAAGGTACAGGAAATTCTTTATTTGCAGAGTAGGCATGATCATTTATAATAATAAAGCGTGCGAGTGCTTCAGCCATGGGATTATCTGCGTAGTGTCACAAAAACTCGTGCTGTGCTTCTTATGAAGTTTCAAACTCTATTAAAGCCTTATCCCACTGGCGGTTTGCGAGCGTAATGCTTCAGCTAGTGAAATGAACTAAAAATGTATATAACTCTAAATTGAACATTTTAAAAATCCCTGAGTCTTAAACTACAAAAGAGCTGATAATTTTCAAACGGCTGAACCGATTTTCATGAAACATAGCTAAGAACACTCCCGATCAGAACACCTTTCTAACAAGAAAAAAATAATTAAAATCAGTTCATCCGCTTGGGCGCTACGATGCCACAGACAGACACTCAGTTACACAGATACACATGTTAAACTTAAAACACTGCTCTTTTTTCGTCAGGGGTTAAAAATAATTAGGATTGATGTCGACATATTTCTTTCTCTGTTCCCTCCTAATCATGGATGATCGGCGCGGTGTAGCGACAATTTGTCGCGGCGCCCGCACCGAATACCAATCAGACGTCATTCTACAATCAACAATACCGATCTGATGGCATTTGCATAGCTTTGTTTAGGGGTCTTGAACAGAATCACTTACGATTTCTATACATGAATACACGCGGGACGAGACATATCTTTCTTTCTTCCATTTTTTGTTTGAATCGCATGTTACCTTTGGGGAGTGATTGATTTTATGCAAAGCTACCCCAATGGAATTAACATTTCGTAATGCGGTAATCGCACATTGGCATTGCCAGTGATCCTATTAAAACATACATAATTAATTAATAATTATTTCTTTTATTATACCAAAATCTTGGTTGTCATAATACATTTTTATTTTTATTTGTTCTTTTTTCGTGTTTATTTGAAGACGTCTCTCTTAGAAACGACTTCATAAAACGTGTATTTTGGTCGTCAATTCAATTCAAATCGTTTATTTTGTTAAGGCCTACGGGGGCACTTACAAATTGTCAATTTTACATTATTTTTCTTATATCGAGAGTTCTTATAACTGTGAAGATCCGGCAAGAAACTCAGCGGGCTTGTCTTTTTTCATTTTTCTTTATTATTATTTTTTTGTTGTGTGTTTGCATATGGGTGAATTTGCAATATGCAATCTGCAACATATGACTATGTCCTCCACTGTGTTGCCTTTAAGATTACACAAGTAATTCGGACTATTAGGGCAAGACACGCTACGCTTTGACATAATTATTTACTGTTGAGATTTGAGCTGCTCAGTCCCAAGCTGATTGATCTATTATCCACATAATCCAAAATTTTTAATAATTAATAATATTTTTATAAGACTATAATATAGCAATTGTTTATCCTATGGCATTTCACTGATGTTATCTCAGATCAACTGGCGTTTAGGGTTACCCTTTTGGCTTTTGCAAGTCAGCTCCGTAGTAAATAATCATAAAATATAATGTTTTTATTGCACATCCCCGTTTTTTGGTATATCGGTTTTCCCTTTAACGCGAATGAGTCAATGTCGAATGCAGAATCGCCGCACGTGACTTGGCAATCGTGCCCTCGGCTCACACAAAGAGCCTTTATGCAAATGATTTTACGATCTGCCCTAGATTTGGTGAGTTTATACCACTGCCTGTTGTGCCCTTCGGAAATATATTCTTCGTTGGATGTAAAGGTTTCTACATAATATGGTGGATCCTACTAATATTATAAATGTGAAAGTTTGTGAGTGTGGATGTATGTTTGTTACTCCTTCACGCAAAAACGATGAAATTTGGAACACAGATATCTATCTGTGTTCCAAATTTCATCCAGGTTATAATATGTGTTAATCCAGGTTATAATCTTATAACCTGGATTAACACATAGAATACTTTGCTTAAGTATACGCGGACGAAGTCGCGGGCAGCAACTAGTCTAAAATAATATGGGTAAGTACAGGCATAACATTCGATGAGTGGATTATCCAGATGCCTAAGCTCCCTTCTCTCCTCGCCTTTCTCTGTTCCACCCCCCCTTGAGGTCGGCACCGTATAGGTTGCGGTAACTGCTTAACAAAAACAAAACCATGTGCCGTATTCTGTCACCATCTTACCCAAAAGAAGAAATGTAACATCATCATCCTCATTTCCGAAAGACGTCCACCGCTGGACATGGCCTCCCCCAAAGTGTATGTAATGTAATGTACCATGTTTTGTAACAAACAAGGAGGTAAGTATATGTCCCATCTGTGAGTCTAACCTCAATAATGATGAATCGTTCCGCTCTTATTGCCTGAGTATTTCAGTGTCCTTATTCAGTCTTTCATTTTACGAGCTTGAAGACCATGCTCCTAATTAACAGAAGTTAATTAAATCAGCAAGTTTATTGTAATGGTCTTTTCTCGATATACTTATTTCAGACTTGTATCTAGGTTATTCAAACAAGGAATAAGGTCAATAAAACAAAATGCATACACTGTCTAAGGAATTACCAGGTTATATTAAATTCATATTGCTTGTATCCCAATCGCCTCGATTTATAATGAGACCTTTATCTAAAGATGCATTAAAATAAAACATATTCAAAATTCTTTATTTCTAAATTCAAAAGTTCTAAAGCCCACATCTCACCCCTACCATTTCTCGGCTCCTATTCTCGTCTCGTAAACGCATATATAAACGCATGTATACGCGTATATATACGCATAAACGCATATACGACGCGACGTCGCATTTACGACTTATTTTGATCTTTTACGGTTATTTTTAAAGCTTCAAGCGATGTTCATGTGTTTGGGTGGGCCCGTAGGCTCAGACAAAGGGTGTTCGGTCGAAAATCGTGAGTGATAGGGTTGTCACGCTCGGAAAGCATTATTTTTTGTATGTCAGAAATGTTATTTTGGACTCACGTCAAGATTGCAAGAGTTTTGTGTGCCGCAACAATTCTTCACATTTTTGGTAGTATTCATGTTAACCATATTCTGGGCCTACTTCACTATGTTTAATGATATGAAATTTCATGAGTTTGCCTTACATTATGATTAGATCGTTAATATTAGAACTACCAATGATCTATATTCTACCTTTTCTATCTTATATAAAGACAGTATATATGACTTAATATTGATCGAAATTTATTCAGGAAATTTCGACAACCCTTACCTCCAAGGTCGGCTCGTAAAATCGCCGCGTGCGCATTATTTCGTCGTCACTCCCGCGCGCTTTTCACCCGGCAATGGCGTTTCCGTATGCGTCTGAGTGTTGCCCCTATTGTTTCACCCGAAATAATGATTTATTGTTTTTATTTTAAAAGCACTTTTCGCGAGGTATTGTTTGGGTTTTATTATTGTGCGGTCGTTAAATTAAAATTGTTTTAACTTGCTGACAGACAGCATAGAATAGGTAGCATAATGTACTGTGTACCTAAGTAGCGTAGAGTCAGTCGATCAGATGCGTATTTCTGTATAATAGATTAATCTGCCAATCAGCAATAAGTAACATGAAATTCCACGCAATTAAAGGTGTTAATAGCATAGTAGTTAGAGGGGCCGCCCTCGTAGCTGAGAGGTTCCGGGTTCGATCCCCATCCTGGCTATTATACTATTAACGTGGAAGAGCTTATGGGAATACTTACTAGTACTGTGATAAATTCACATGACTAGTAAAAGTTTAGAAGAAAAAAATTGAGTCGCAGGCGCAGTTTGTTTCATAATATTTTCCAAATTCGAAGTCATTCCAAAACCAATCCCATACTTGGCTACGCGCGACAATAAAAACAGACGAACAGCCCACATTGTATGAAAATATTTTTATTATTACACCATCAATGTGTTATGCACCATTGTGCATGTGGTCCGTTGCCATAGAATGGGTCGTTCGACCCTCAGTCATGGCAGGTGCTGTGATAAATGTGTTTAGATAATCGTTCGGTGTTTGCTCGAAGTAGACGTTTGATTTTGTCAGTGGATTTTGGTTTTAGTGTGAAGTATATTTGTCGTACATCCGGACGATAAGCGATGTGCTCTGAGGTGCTACTCTTAGCAACGATAATCGATATATCGTGACATTTGTAGTGTCTTGTTTGCCGTCGTCTATCATCTGAACGGACGATAATTTTGTATCGTTCGTTCAGTAATCGATACGATGGCAAAAATGATAGAATTAAGATTAGGATTCGACACTACAAATGTCACGATATATATCGTTTATCCTTGCTAACAGTAGCATCAAATAATGCTTTTAGGATCGGTTTGTTGGACTAGAGAGAGAAGCAACGGATATTCGGATACTAACTGGTATCTGGGCTACCCAATCATTTCTGTAGAGTTTAAAGTTCAGAACAGACGAGTTGATGCTAAGGAAATGACCGGGTGGTCCGGATAACTAATAGCAACCGGATATCCGTGGTATCTGTTGGCTAAGGCATCCTCCTAATTGTCTTCGCTTCTACGAACGGTTTGAACGAACTCCAATTTGTGTTAAGTTCGTTCAAATTGTGGTGTCTTACAGTTCTTTAGTGGTTTTAATAAGTGTAAAGCTGATCTTCTAGCTCTTGCACTACGTTCCTCAAAATCGAGCTTTTTCAAATCCTAACGATATATTTATATATGAAGTCGTTCTATTCCTACTTATAATCTCTCGCGTCTATTTCCAACAAATCTATCTATGACATCTTCATAAAGAGTTCCGGGATGTTATCTAAATAACAAGCTTGTGTGTGAGTGATGCTTAAAATGTCATCAGCAGCTAGTGGCGGCGTCTGTTTCCGCGGACAACTGCTCTATATTCGTGTTGCATGTGCACTGTGATTTACTGAAGATAGGAATGTGTTCCAGGTGCTTCATTGATTGTATTATAATCATTTTGCAAGGGAAAGCAAGTGTTTCGAGAACCAATAATATTGGTATAGGGTCTACCAGTGTTAGATCAGTTGTCAGATTTTTTCTAGCTACTGTCTTATTGCAACTGTCATAGGTGTTAAAATGAATTCGACCAGCTTAATGTGAACTGCAAAGCACCAAGTATGAAGAGACTTGCACGTCTTTAGTAAATTTTAGATCATCATCATCTGCCTTACCTTTTCCCATTATCTGGGGTCGGCGCAGTATGTCTTTTCCTTAGATACTCACATCCACTCCAACCTCGTTCATATCATTCTTAATACAATCCATCCATCTTTTCTTGGGCCTTCCTCTCGCACTGTATCCATCCACATTCATATTCATCACTCGTTTAGTCACATGCTTCTCATCCCTTCTCATCACGTGTCCAAACCATTCCAGCCTCCTACCTCTCACTTTATCTGTTATTGGCGCTACCCTGACACTACCTCTTATATACACATTATTCACCTTATCCATTCGCGTCACTCCACACATCCATCTCAACATTCGCATCTCAGCAGAGTGGAGACGTTTCTCTTTCTTTCTTTAGTAAATGTTATATCATCGTTCTCTATTGCCTTCTGCAAAACGATAAGTATGACGAACGCCTGGCGCAATGGTTCAAGCGTAGGCCGCTCGGCTCACTGCAACTGGTGGTTGTGGGTTCGATACCGTAGGGGTAAATTTCGGAAGTGGCATTTTCGTAATTTGCCCAGGTCTTGGTGTCACTGATATCGCCCCCCAGTCCATTGTACAGTACCCATAGTACAAGCGTTGCTTAGTTTGGGACCATACAGTTAGTGTGTTCTTCTGGCAATATGTATCAACGAAATAGACCTTGATTGTAAAAAGCAATAGCAGTAATCCTTTCATCGAATGAAGCTACGTAGCTACGTATATCCGGCAAATGCAACCTGATTCCTTATACTGGTAATACTCTAAAGTATTAAATTTCATTGGATCAGTGCCTGTGCACACGATCCATTAGCGGACGCGTCGATGGCGGTTGATGGCATTCGAAAAGGAAAAGATTGTGACAAATAATAGGTATCGATTTGTATAATGTCGATGTTTCAATATTTTTTGTGTTTGTTGGAGGCAAGTGATTCATCTTATTGGCGCCAGTTGTCTTATATTAGAAAAATAAAAAGTAACAAGTCTCTGGATCTTTAAGATTTTTTGTTTATATTTTCACTCAAGTCTCTTAAAATGTTTGCTATTTGATGAAAAATCCGAATACTACAATTTAATATGTAATTTATAGAAAGGTGATGTAAATTACGTTTTCTGTATTTTTTTTTGCATGACTTCTGGGTTACTTATATTGATTTTGCGATTGCAATACATCAGATTTATTTGTTATTTACTCATGACTATACAGTTCATATACATGAATATGTCGTATTTATGTCAGTGCGGTTGCGGATTCACAGCACTCAGGGCATCGGTATGACTCGTCTAACCGTACCCTAACAGCGATCGTGCCCTATCTTCGCTTACCGGGCGATGTTTTAAACATGACTCTGCGCAGCCACGGCCGATGTGCTAATTATGTTAATGCATTCCACGATTATATTGTTTTAGCTAAGTTATACTGGGTTATGTGCAGTGGCGGATTTACCAGCAGGCTGAGTAGCCTAGGGCGGCAAATTTGGGGACCGATTTTTTATTACGTTTACCAAATGTACATTATTGTGTAAGTAGCATACATTACCCCGCCTTTATTAATCGTACATGATTGAGCTTTGATTAGCTCAGAAATAAGCCCAAAAAATATATACGTGCAATTTCAACGAATTTTTGGATTGTAAAAATAATCTAGGACATGACAATTGTAGAGACAAGGGCGGCAAAAACTTTACAGCCTATACCTTGGAAATTTGTAAATCCGCCACTGGTTGTGTGGTTCAGATCAGGTTGATGGTTAGCGCCTAAGGGTACTTAACATATCTGTCTCACTCATATCCAGGTTTGTCTCAGTATTTGACTGGTAAACATGTTAATCCAAAGGTCTAGTACGAGTTCACGTAAACCATTTCGATTTCAAATCTTTCCACACATCTCCCAGTCCGAACGGATTGTTATCCGTGATCGTAATGGCTCTTGTCAAAACGCTTGTTTGTTTTTTTCGTAGCCTGAAATCGATTCGAGGGAAAGCATTGGGTGTTAACTACAGTAAACTGCATATTTTTTCTTTTCGACTGCTTTTTCTATAGATAGATAGTTTCAAATAAACACGTTTTTGTTACAAAATACATAACAGATCATGAGAATGAGCTAGTGGAATTGTGGTCAAATAATGGTGATATAATGGGCCCTTTTTGTCATGAAGCGTTTCATCATATTGTTACACTAAAATCTTTAGTAATTATGTGAGCTGTCTATAAGTGGTTCCTGTGACTTATTACCCCTTTTTGGAGGATAACGATTTGTAGACGCTCTAGAGCACATCCGTTTTTATCAAGGTGTCTATGATATATACGACTTTGTTGCTTTAGGAAAATTAGAAATTTCATAGTGTTGTTTCTTGTAATATTCAGACTTATGATTAGGTTCATCCATAACCATCGCATGGTCATAAGAAATCTTCCAATCTTACGTCACCTGAACAATAGCGGCTCGTAAAACCCGCGATGACCCAGCGCTAGTTTACTGCGGCTTTTTACAGCACGACTATTAATCGGCCCGTCTGTATGTCGCAATGTTGTTTTTTAAATTGCGTCATTGTTACGACGGATTCACTTCCCTGATGCTAGCCGACCGAGTTGGAAAGACGTTTATTGATATTGGAGAAGCAATAGGGGCGTTACTTGGCATGAATTAAAATTTTAGTAAATCTATTTTAAATTCTAAAATAATAATCCATGTGACTTTGACTTCGACGACCGCTTGGCGCAGTGGTTCGAGCGTAGGCCGTTCGGGTCGCTGCACATGGTGGTTGCGGGTTCGATTCCCGCCGGGGCAAATTTCGGAAACGGCCTTTTAGTAATTTGCTCAGATCTGGGTGTCACTGGAATCGCCCCCAGTCCATTGTGCGTTGGTTTGGGACCATACAGTTGGTGTGTCAGTCTGGCGATATTTATTTATTTAATGTTTTTTCTAGCCTGTTTGTGTGTCCCACCCCTGAGCAAATGCCTCTCTCTGAATACTCCACAAAACACGGTTTTGTGCTGTTTCGGGCCACGTATCTCCCGCAAAGGTGACCAAATCTTCCCGCCATCTTTTCCTGGGGCTACCCCTGCTGCGGCAGCCGTTTTCTGGTATCCAATTTGTGATAGCATTTGCCCACCTTTGCCACGTGACCAGCAATGTTAATTATTATAATTGCTTAATGCTGTTTAAATAGTTGGTATCGTTTGTGACATTCTTAATTTACCTCAAGATATGCACCATGAATATATTTTAAGTGACGTAAAGTCATGTTACATCCTCTAATTTATCTACTACAGTTTAATAAGGAAGTGCGTGTTACTTCCTGATGATCACAGTCGGAAGTATTCAATGTACTCGTAAGTACCTACTGTTCACGCTCTTACGTGCAACACTAAAAGTAGAAGAAAATACCAAAGAATCAATGACCAGAAGCCTCACACTCGACTCATGACTCGAGTCAAGTAGAGCGACAGCGGTTAACAGCGTTGAGACACTGCATAATGCTGAAAATTAAAAAAAAAGTTGTCTATATCTATACCAATATTATAAAGTAGAAAGATTTGATTGTTTGTTTGCAGTGAATAGGCTCCAAAACTACTGAACCGATTTGAATTTTTTTTCAATGGTCGGAAGCTACACTATTCCCGTATGAAATAGGCTATATTATATATTAAAAAAAATTAGGGATCCTTACTAATCCTCCAATAATATACCCGTGCGAAGCCGGGGCGGGCCGCTAGTCCACAATAAAATTTCAGTCTCCATTGCAACAATAACAGGGAGGCATGGAGAGTTGTGTGGGAATAGGGGGAGGGGCAGTGCGGGTAGATTACAAAAAAAAAGAAAATTCTGGATCCATAATAATATGACCCTTCATTGCCAAGTTACTGATACCATTAACACACGACAGTGCAGTCGGCTGCGCACGTTTCCCGGCGCATGCCTCTCTAAACGGCGCCTGCGCATAACAGTTTGTTGAACCGCACTTTTTTTCGCATCGGTTACCGGTCGACTCGGAACACGGACTTTTTATCCGCAAAGCCTTTGTGGGATTGATTGCTCCGCGCTGCGTTGAAAGTGCATCGAACTTATAAATACGACTTTGTTGGTGTCATTGGAAAATATTTGGTCTGGAATTAGGAATAGAGTCCTAGACTTTATTTTCCTAATTTTAGAGTAAGTCCATAGATTGTTACATACATAAATTACAAAAAAAACTATTAGTAGTAATAAATAGTACGTTTAAAAAATTTTCTTGTGGGTCTCATTCTAGTAGCTGCGGACTTTGATTAAATCACTCCCTACTAACGAGCTGTACCAACCGAAATACCTAATAGTATATATCAGGAATAACATCTAATTATTTTTGTATGGCAGGTCCATCTTTTGCGTCCGTCTTTTGCGTTAACTAAGAAGCCATGCAACATATCGGGCGGTATTAGAATAAGACCTGCGCCAACATAATACCAAATCAATGTCATTTGCAATAGTGAAGCTCGTGTGAGCCTGTGGTTTGTAGAATACGGAAAATCGTCAAAAGCTGAGCATTTGACAAGCATTTGCTTTCCAATTTCAATTGAAGTTGCTAGCGTAATTGGGCCCCTGATAATGTACGATGTACAAGACAATACCTATTTATACTCCACTAGCTGTGCCCGCCGACTTCGTCCGCGCAGTATTTAACGTAACAAAAATTTCGGGATTATCGGGATAAAAAGTATCCTATATGTTAATCCCGGTTATAAACTATCTGTGTTCCAAATTTCATCCAAATCCGTTCAGTAGTTTTTGCGTGAAGGAGTAACAAACATACATACATACACACATACATCCACACTCACAAACTTTCACATTTATAATATTAGTAGGATTAGTTTAGACCACGTGGTCTAAACTTCGATTTCATACTATATTTTTTGTTGTGACGTAAGATAAATCTAAAAAGCAGTTATTCTTTGTTTGTATTTCCTTGGCTACTTTAAGACGTCTAAAGTCCAAATTGATTTCACTCTACCTCTAATACTGATCAAAACGGACCTTTTTTTTAGACTTTGTGGAGCCACCATCGGTCCTACAAATAAGTACAGTCAACATAGGCCCGTATTCACAAGTCTATCTCAAGTCTGATTGCGATCTTGTGTATGCTTTTGACACGCCATTTCAAACTGGGATGACATTAGGATGACGTTTCCTAGATCGCTCTCAGACTTGAACTAGTTTCATTAATACGGACCATAATGTAATATGTAACAGTTAAGACACTCAGGGCTTTGCGTATAGTTTACTATATTTTGTACAAGTTAGCTTGATATTTTTGACAGACGGAAAACTGACATTTATAGGGTCAGGATATAAAAAATTGTCGATAGAAATTATTGAGGTTTCATGCTATCATCGATGCTAAAAACGAATATTTTAATATAAAATGACATCTATTCTCTTAAAGGAGTACACACCAAATCCATATCTGGATCAGTTTCTGAATCGCTAGAACAATCTTATAAATTTATTATAAACTCTTGTTCGCAAATATTATCAAACCGGACGTCCCGCTCCCGAAATTGGATTTTATTTACTCACTATTATTTTAGATCAAGTATGTAAATAATGTTATGATATTAAAATAAACAATAAAATTAAAATATAAATTAAGCTTTATTTAAAATATCGTCTGTGGTCACGATGATTCATCGCCCATCACTAATTAGGTCGGCATGCCCATAAAGTGTAACATTGACAGGTACTGTCTGTACTATTATATAATTCAGGACTTCATAGGCGTGATTTTACTGACAGCTGTCGCAGAGATCAAGCTATCTTGTACAGATTATAATTGTTGGAATCTAGTGACGCTAATTTTATTATTAAATTTGTGCCAACGTTAGCTCGGATTTCTTTCGTAATTAGCCCAGGATGTTGCATCCTACTAATATTATAAATGTGAAAGTTTGTGAGTGTGGATGTATGTATGTTTGTTACTCCTTCACGCAAAAACTACTGAACGGATTTGGATGAAATTTGGAACACAGATAGTTTATAACCGGGATTAACATATAGGATACTTTTTATCCCGATAATCCCGAAATTTTTGTTACGTTAAATACTACGCGGACGAAGTCGGGGTGCACAGCTAGTAATGTAATATGTAACAGTTAAGACACTCAGGGCTTTGCGTATAGTTTACTAATTGTTGGAATCTAGTGACGCTAATTTTATTATTAAATTTGTGCCAACGTTAGCTCGGATTTCTTTCGTAATTAGCCCAGGATGTTGCATAAATTATAATTGCATTAATTAAGGGCAGGCACGTCATATGTGTCAGGTTCCAATGGCGGATCCTCCTCGTTTCCGGTCTACTCTCGAAACTTGTTTGCGGAGATGCATCCGGTACCCATATGGTGTTTTTTTTTGTCTAAGACAAATATTTCTCTAAAGGCCTCTATATACGTGTCGGACGCGTGGCCCCACGCAAGTCGTCCAAAGGTCGAAATACAACCTGCTCGAGTGTCTAAATTATGACAGTTGTAGATTCAAAAGCGCATTTGTTTGTTTCAAACTCAACTTTAAAAAAAAATCATGTTAGCCAACAAAGTATTTATGCAACGTCAGAATCTACCCAGGTACGGAAAGCTGCTCCCACTGAGAAGATCCGGCAAGAAACTCAATGGTTACTCTTATCAAGGAATAAAAGATGGTGTACATTCTCAGGAACAGCAACAGAATGTGAGCAGGCAACACCGCCTACAGGATTAGGATATTGTAGGATACATTACGCAAAAACTACTGAATGGATCTGGTTGAAAGTTGGTACAGAAGTAGGTAATAGGTACTCAATTAAAGTACCTACCTCAGTGTTGTTCTAACGGGGCTATAATTGGTGAGCAAGACGGCAACATTTTAGTCGTGTCAAAATACCTTTTTGTAGCCAATAAAATGCATTTCTCATTTACTCCCAAAATCCATTGTTTCCAGAGCAAAAACTTGGAATGTTCACAAGTTGTATAATAATACTTTTCTTCCTCTGTTATACGCAGGCGCCACCCATAACACTGAACCCATCTCACCCAGATGACCAAAAGCCATTGACCTGTATACAGAGGGCATGTCTATCACAATTTCGGCAGGGTCCCGGAGTTAAACTAACTGGAATTGATTAATAGGGCAATTCAATTACCGCCTTAGATTCTGTCATTTTTTGACGGAAATTCTTTGAGTGACCTATTCTTTCTTCTGGCTCAGTATCGCAGTATAATGAGTTTCCAATATAATACAATAACCCTTTATTGTAGGTACTTACTCCAGAGTTTGGATACCCCTAATTCCCGGCCAAAGAGTAGGTAGTCAGTCAGCTAGTAGTGTTCTTAGTATAGACCCTCCAGCACCATCATATCACGAAATATGCTGGCATTATGAGGTGGAGTCATTCCATAGAGCAGGCAAAATGTGATGATGACGTAGTGACGAAGACACGATGGCGATCGATTTATCTGTTTTAGGTCGAAACTTAACACGGACCGAACGTATGGCCATCGAAAAAGCATACGGTCACTGTCATTCTTATTTACGCTGAGAAAAAAAACTCCAAATAAAGATTTTTATACTTGCTACTTTTTAGTATTTTTACGAAACTTTTTGTAACTACAACAATATGCTATGTAATTATGTACCTTATGTCTCATATTCACACATTATTTGCTGTTAATTACAAACAAGTTGACCACAAAATACTAAAAGGGATACTTATTAGGAACTACAAACATCATTTGTTGTCGTTTTTTATTCTCATTGTACGACGTCCTTCATGTGAGCGGTAGTTAATGCTACCTAAAAAAACTTTAGTAAGATACATCTCTGTCCATCTGTTTGACGTCAGACCAGGAAGTGGTCTATAACCTCTGACCTCCAAGCTTCAAAGAGCATATTAGGCTGACAATGCGTAAGATAACGATTTATAACACAAATTATAATATTGCATCAAGTTTCCTCAAGGATAAACAGGTGTATTGTGTGAGTAATATATTTCTTTGTACTTCATTGATTCCACCTCAAATCAACAATTTTCCTTGTACACAATATTATGGGACCAATTAAAACTGCAACACTAGGTACCCTTATACATAACTGACAGAGAAACTTAATCAACTTTGTAAATTCACATTCCCGTTTCACACCATACGATTTCTACTTGCGAATTCCTAGCGCGACCTTTTAATGGTATCAACGAGTTTTATTATTATGTGACAATCCATTACCGGTACCATATGATTATTAATTCTAAGGTCGACCCAATGAGACAGTAATGGACGGAATGTATTTCTGAAATGCAACAGCGAACTGACTCGTCCATCGCAAATACATAACTGGTCAAATTCATGGTCAGTATCGCGTTAGATGAAATAAAACAGCTATGTAATAGATGTTGGTAGGAATATCAACTTTATTACAAGTACTAAGGTATCAAGGTATAGTTGTTGACGCGTTAACTGAGTTTTGTAATTAGCGCGCGATGTTGACCGTCTTCATTATAATAATTAACACAGGTCTACATATGGCTGGGTGAGGTTGTGTTGGATTTAATGTGAAGTTTCCGAACGTTAGATTTAATATTTCACACTATTTAATCTTATAAAAAAAAAACAATAGGTTAACTGAAGCAAAAATATAATTCGTCTACTCATACCATTTACCGGGCCCAGAAATGTGACTCGGAAACTGATAAATTGGTCAGAATTTCGCTAGTGGTTGCAATCTTGTAGACCTTAGCTCTATATCTTTCCCCCGCGGCCAAGCCGTACACCGAAAATAAAGAGTTGTTACTATGACAACGGCTCTAACAAACATGACGTCTAGATTAAAACATAGATAAGTACTCTGTAGATTAGAGTTACACAAAGCGATCGCATCACCACGGATGCCGCAATTATAAATCATTTTCATAATTCCGACACAGTTTTCATTTACGCTCCATAACGTGTGTTTCCTCTGTAAATACAATGGTATAAAATGCAGCGTCAAAATATAATTATTATCAGCCGGTTCGTGTGGCGGCCCTCCAGGCCAGACGGCCAGTTAGTTGTTCGACGCCACACGAGGCTAACGCACGCACGGAACATATATACGGTGCAACCGCTAACAAACAACCCCACACACACGGTCGTGCAACTCACAACCGTACAGACATAGACACAAACCGGAATATCCTATTTCAACGCCTTGCGTAACCCCGAGTGATGCAACTTCGCCGCGAGCCCTTTTAGCGGCGGCCTAACCCAGTTCGACTAACCGCGCGCACTAAACTCGGCATCGATAATGCGAGCACGTGTTCACCCTCCGCGTCACCCGGCCCGTGTCCAATCGTAGGAGGGAGACGGCTACCGGCGCGTTTCCGCCGGCCAATCGCGGCTCGTCTACGAATTCACAACGAAAACCGCCGATCCCGACCGACAGGAGCCGAAGTGCGCATCGACTACCCCCAGTGCTGCATCAGCCCCCAACATGGCGACAATGGTGGCCACTACGCCGCCAGCGAACGCGGTCACAAAAAAACCCTCGATCAAAAAGTACAGAGCGCCGACGCCACCGCGCCAAATAATAACCGCGGAAGATTGTGAAAGTGAAAAAGACAAAGAAAACACTGTGCACAATGAAGGCAACCACATCGACGCGAGTGATGATTGTAAACAAACAAAGCCGGGAGCGGACGAGAAGCCGGCTGAGAAGGGATTGCCCCAAGTGAAAAAATACGTTCCCAAAATAAATGGAAGCGTTGACAGGAGTTCGGTACTGTCCAAGGCGGCAATGTTCGAAGCCGGCAGCCCTAAAGCCAAGGACCCGGCTGAAATGTCATTGCGGGAACGCAAAGCCCTTTTCGAGAAGAATAAGGGTGCTGCTATCGTGCCAAAAGCACCCTTCGGACTTGCACCGTCTGCCAAGACCCTCCACGGAGACAATAAAGGTAAGGCTTTTATATTTTTATTCTTAAGAATAAGCTTGAGCCAACAATGAAGAACACGCGAACTTAATGACTAAACAGTTTAATAACTTTATGATCTGTGACCAATCATCTTTTCCGTATTTTTTTCTCTCAAAATTTTGCTACCATGATACTCATAGTTTGAAATGGTTAATTGCGCTAATTATGCTACGAACAAGTGTTTTAACTGAAGCGGAAAATGCATATATCGTGTGAATTTACGTACTTATGTGTCGTCATCAACTTATTTAGTACTTAGGCTCAGCTAAGCACTGATATGAAATGGTAGTTGCTAGAGTGAGGTGATCATGAGGGTACGTAGTTAAGTACTTTTACAAGTAACTTCAGTAGAAATAGATAAAAATTAAGGCAATAGGTATGACAGTACTATAAATTAAAACCAATTTAAAATAACGTATATACAAATGTCAGGGTCATTTCTCCAAATCTACCTGTGCTTGACCAACAAACCTGTTTATTAGTTTTTTCCTTATTGGATAAAGAATCTAAGTTATTCGATAGATATGGCTAAATATTCAGGTATTTTATTTAGATGATATCGTCAATTTTAATTGGAAGATATAATTAGGTCAAGCTCCATCCGAACAACACATGTTAATAAATTAGGATAAAAAACAGTCGCTCGTTAACTTAGTGATAAGAAATAATACATCAAATAAGATACTTAGATTTCTAATAGTTTCGTATTTCGGGAAAACCGCAACTGTTGCGGGTTGGATAAATTAGAACGTGAAATGTAGGTACTCGAAATCACTTCATAGTTTGTGTTGTAAGTGTATCTGGTGGAACTAGACAAGAAACCCTTGGATAGGGGATGTTGACCTATTTATCAGTGAATATTTATATCTACAATTCAGATTTAGTGCAATAGGTATTGTAACCGAAACGAGAGGATTCGGTTACAATGACCGCAAAACGTACGAACCGTTGGCCAGTTGAGCTATTAGGACTTCAGCATTAGTCGCACTCATTAGCACCCTCAATCATGTATATGTCTACTGATTCCATGTCACCGGAATACAATTTAAACTTTCAACCCTATTTTTATATACTTAGGTTTACATTCGAAAATTCCTGTCGAAATTCCTTTCGCAAGCAAGACTGAAACACGAGGAACGTGCCGTTCAATCTATAGTGAAGATCTTTTCGTGAGTAGTTTTTGGCTTACTAGGGTTTCATACCAAAAAGGGAGGCATGGCGAGATATCGATGTCTGTTTGTGTGTCACAGTTACATGTGCTCGAATGAAGACAATATTCAGCATCTTTCCAACGAGACTGGATGCTGTCAGAAATTGTCTTGGACATAAATATTAAACGAAAGGTCAATACAATAATTGATAAGAAATCTCCATAAAATATAATAATTTATTTGATTTTTTTTATCTTTGGATTTATCTTGAGGTTTGACCCCCATGTATACGTGTTTTAGGGGAGTTACTCCCAAGAATGTGTATCAAACATACCGGATATCCAAATTGTCTAGTCCTAAAAATCGATTGTACATAATCATGGATCACTGACTAAGGACATACATCTTTGGTCAAGTTACCGGTCAAATTACAGAAGAGAATGGTCCTGTAACATAATATTAAATCGGACGGAATCGATTCTAGACTAGTCTAGACATCGCCGATATCTCGCTTTGAAATCCAATTTGTATAACCTGTTTGACAGGTCATTTAGATTTTTTTCCTTCATTTATACATGTAATATTAATTTTCTATAAAGTCATGACGGGCATTTGATGCAAATCGATGTTTTTTGTTGCGATTCTCATTCGATTCACGCAACCCTATTATTAAGCACTAAGTATGTATGTATATTTTTCATATTTAGAACTTTTCATATTGAAATCTGTCGTAGAAATATACAGACTTGAAGATTTAAAAAGATCAATCGAAAGGATGAAAGGGGATTTCTTTAAGAGGATTATAGTTTTTTCGCCCGATACAATATTTTCTTTAAAGTTACATTTTGACATACATTACCTCGCACATCGTTACTGGACGAGGAATAAGAATTTGTCACAGTCAAGGCAACATTATGTTGCAAGCGGAGGCATAAAGCAAAACTAGTTCCTAAAAGTAATAGGTCTGTAAGCTTTGTTAGAACCTGTCGAGTTTTTTGTCTAGATCATTTTAAGTGCGTTGAACTCAGTTACTATATGTTTATAAGTAACATAAGTATGTTAGATGTGTTCAAAGTATAGGCTAAATTTTATTTGTGATTAGACTGTGCTTTATCATAGAACACAAATATAATACAACGGGTGGTGTTGTTTTTCTGAAATAAATATAGTTATCGGTTCAACTGACGACAAGCGAATGGGGGATCAAGGATAAAATACTCATATGTTCTAAAATATAATTTCTAAACGTGTTTTCTGTTGATAAATGAAAACACAATATAACCGAAATGGATCATTCCGCAATACACAATTTGGCCGCAACGTCAACACAGATTTCATAGGCGTAATTGCTTCGCCATTATGGAACATTATATGTAATATATTATACTAACTGAGCCCGCGACTTTGTCCGTGTGGATTTTAACTTAACAAACTTTCATCCCCTATTTTATCCCCTTAGGGGTAGAATTAATCAAAATCCTTTCTTAGCGGATGCCTACGTCATAACATCTACCTGCATGCCAAATTTCAGCCCGATCCGTCCAGTGGTTTGGGCTGTGCGTTGATAGATCACTATGTCAGTCAGTCAGTCAGTCACCATTGAGTTATATACTATATAATCATTGAGTTATATACTATAAATATAGATTCCCTATGATATTCTCTATGATAGACATATTGACGTAGAATATGGTTAGTGTGGAATTAATGGCATGCTGTCAACGCTAATTGCAGTGTTGCATTCCTCACCCGCCAATGATATTTTAAATAAGTAATCTCCAATTAAAATTAAAGGCAAATTATGACTTGCGTGCCGCTGCTTGGATTAGAAAAATAATAACAACCCTAAATCATGGGAAAGTAACAGGATTTCTAACAATCTGAAGCAGTCTTTGTCTCTTATGATACAAATATCATCTTAGTAAGTTAATATTTAGTTTAGGCTTAAATGACGACCGCTTGGCACAGTGGTTCGAGTGTAGGCCGCTCGGCTTATTACACAAGGTGGTTGCGGGTTCGATTCCCGTCAGGGTAAATTCCGGAAATTGCCTTTTTTGTATTTTGTCCTGGTCTGGGTGTCACTGGGATCGCCCCCAGTCCATTGTACGGTACTCATAGTACAAGCATTCCTTAGTCTGGTGTGTTCGTCTGGCGATATTTATTTATTAAATGCATAGCGACTTAATTTATTTATTATGTAGTCATCCCAATGGGTATGAACCGTAATGATTCACGAGTTTCTTTAAATAATGTGAATTGTAGGTAATTTTAGACGCAAACATGTTGACGACAGTAACAAATTAGTCAGTAAATACTATATTAAATGCTCTGTTGTATGATATAAATAATTAAAAACAGCTGTAGTAGATACTCACACAGAAAATGGGGAAATTTTCCACAGTAGCAAAAGTCCTCTTCATAGTTCGCAGATCTTTAAAGCGTCACAGTATAATTATTTGGACATATTGATGGACACACTAACATAGAATTAAAGTAATTCTACAGTTTTAGTTTTTGGAAGTAGTTTAAGCAAACATATTTCTATCCAATTATCACATCCTTGCGTCTCTTCGTGTTTTAACAGTAACGAAACCGTAATGGTCCCCCAATTTCAGCGCAGTTTGTTTGAACAAGATCCGTGTCACCTGGTTATAATGGATATGACTGATGTACCGATCGTGTTCATACAAGGACGGCCTTATAGAGATTACTATTAGACGTTATTGTAAATGGTTATGCGGAAAGAGAACATTGTAAATAGTCGATGGTCATTGATACTAATTCTGTTGGTAAACAAAGTTGTCTAAATGTATTGCCGTTCCTCTCAAGTTCTTTAAGTATAAGAAAGTTAGCGATACATACAGGGTATAAGGGGCATCGCAACGAAAACGGATACCATGGATTTAACTCATGATTCTGGAATGAGTTGGTATATTCCGTAAATCCTACTAATATTATAAATGCGTTACTCTTTGTATATAGTATGTTTGTTACTCTTTCACGCAAAAACTACTGAACGGATTTGGAAGAAATTTGGAACACAGATAGTTTATAACCGGGATTAACATATAGGATACTTTTTATCCCGATAATCCCGAAATTTTTGTTACGTTCAATACTATGCGGACGAAGTCGGGGGGCACAGCTAGTATTTTCATAAAAAATCCGTCTATGTCGTAAAAAGTAATTTATTTATATAAAATCACTCGAGATATATTTGTATAATTATTTCATAATAAAATAATTTTAAAATGGCAAAAAAATTTGAACATAACTCATGAAAATATCGACGGAAAATTCCATCTTTGGGGGGTCCAGAATCATGAGTTGAATCCATGGTATCAGTTTTCGGTGCAACGACCCTTACACCCTATATATTCAGTTGCTTTATATTTGATATAATCATGATTTGTAGACAAAATGATTGAAAAATGTGGATGCAGCAAACTAATTTTATTTTGAAGGAGCGATAAAAGTGAGGTTGACATGGCGTAACTTAATTTAGTTTGAAACATAGTTGCATTAATTGAATACGAAAGAATCGTGACAGTCGGTGGAATGAAACACTGATTTCTAACAGCATGCTGTAGGATTACGTAAAGAATAAATACTAAAACAGTTTCTTAATCTTCACTGAATGATTATTTTGATCTGACTGACGATCCTACAAAACATTATGCCAAATCCATAAAACATATATGAACGGCAGCTCCCAGGATAAGATTTGCAGATTGAAAATCTTGATCCCAAATTGTATTTTACCGGACTTCAGCTGTATACAAATGTCGTATTGTATATTTAATTATTTATTTGTACTCTGCTCATTTATTTTCTCATTGTTATGACACATTTTGGTCAACTGAAATGGCGGGGTCAGAATCTTTATTTATTTGGTCATTATCAATTGTGGCATTTGTATTTAATATCCATTAATTGAGGTAGCATAACATTGTCTGAAGTAAGATACACTCTGCGTGAAATAGGAAATGGTGTAAATAATAAATATAACTTATTTATTTGATGTTAGCTTGGCGTAGTCGTTCAAGCGTAGGCCCTTAGTCTCGCTGTACTGAGTGGTTGCGGGTTTGATTCTCGTCGAGACAAATTTCGTAAATTGCCTTTACGTATTTGGTCCTGGTCTGGTCGACACTGGGATCGCCCCCAGTCCATCGTACAGTACCCTTAGTACAAGCGTTACTTTGTTTGGAACCATACCATTTGGTGTGTTAGTCTGGCGATATTAGTTGCAGTCACAACTCTATTATTAGTAGGACTATAGTAGTTGTACGGGCTTTGTCTTGATCCGTTACCATTTCATCGATTTCCAATCAGTCAATTTGCATGACAATAGTTTTAATTACAGTTAGCTCTGTGCAATGTAATGTGCATGTAGGGTCGCCAGATTCATGATCATAAAGATATCCGACTTATTTACTGCATTAGAAATAGCTATAACATTATCATATTTATAAACTTTTGACGTCCCGCTCCTGGGCACGGCCTCCAATCACTACGAGGAGGATTCAGGCCGTAATCCACTAAGTTGGCGGATTTCACATGTTTTTCGAAAATTCTTTTGTTTTTCTGGCAGGTTTCCTCACGAGGTTTTCCTTCACCGTAAGCAAATGATAATCATATAGAAATTAGAAGAAGAAGCAAACCTGAGAAGTTATACTTATGTCCTGGAAAAATTATAAATTCCACTGTTGCTTCTGGCAGTCTTGAAACTGGCATGAAGTCGTTCAAATAAATTTCAGAAGGTTACAGCCGTGTGTGATATAATTCCACTGCAAGATGTTATGCTAAGTCTTTTCGATAATTGTTATTCAGCTTACATCGTAATTTTATATGCCATAAAATGTTTTACGATATACGAAATGGACTAGATAAGTACAAAAAGTATTTATATTCTATGGCGGTCTGTGTTTAGGAGACTAACAATATGATGTCACGAAAGATATTGCTCATTAAAAGCTCTTGTTGGTGTTCAAAGAAGTCGCCAAGTCTTGACTCTAGGTCTATCCTGAGGAAAAGATAAATTGACTAGGTATAACATAAAAAAAAAGATTAATTTATTTCATTACCAGACATTTCTTTAAAGTAATGTTCTTGTCATAAGATATTATTTATATCTCGATTCGCGATGCTGTAATCAGCGCGACCATCAGGCGAAACGGCTGTCTTACTTTGATAATGCTCTGAATCCGCAATAACCGCGAAATGAACCACTTCGCATTACATAACGTGAGATGAATTTTAAACACTTCCTATGTTTTTTTTTATAGAGACACTAGATTTGAAACACTTTCAGGTAGATCAATAGTACCGCCTTTGGTGCCTGTCTTATTTAGATGAAGATTTTATTCGTTTCGCGGCCGTTATTAATAAACTAGTTTGTGCCCGCGACTTCGTCCGCGTAGTCTTAAGTAAAGTATTCTATGTGTTAATCCAGGTTATAAACTATCTTTGTTCCAAATTTCATTCAAATCCGTTCTTTAGTTTTTGCGTGAAAGAGTAACAAACATACATCCACACTCACAGACTTTCGCATTTATAATATTAGTAAGATATACCGCAACTCGGGAAACTTAAATAGGCTTTTAAAATGTCATTTTGTTTCAGAATCGTATTTCAAAATTCCCTTGCAGAGTTGACATCAATTTATGATTATCGACCTTATTTTGTAATAGTGACTCAGATTCCGATGAAGGCATTTGATATTGATGAAAAATATAAACTCACTAGCTATTAAAATTTCAATTATAGTGATTGATTACCTAGCTTATAATTTCGAAGATGATAAGCAAACATTGCGGCACTTACATGTCCCTAAGTGTCCCTTGACCTATATTCAAGATGACCTTAAATAGTATTAACAATTCAGTCTCGTTGGCAACTTTCTGAGCTAGAGTCATAGGTATTTACTACCATTATAATTGATAAGAAATTTAACATACAATCCATCTGTATAAAGTTTGGAATAATACCACAAAACAATAGTTTAACCATTATAAAATCCTCGTGTACTTTATTTATGTAAGTAAATAGACCGAATGTATTCCGACTTCCGTGATCCCTTAAAAAAACGCCAATACTAGTTTCTGGTTTGCAATCGGCAACCCTGTGTAACACTTGAGTGACCCCAGTCAATAGTGATCTGTTGGCGACATCAGGAGAAAGTCGGACGGGTACAAAAAAAAACGGTTAGGATGCTCACACTTTTGAATAATCTTTGACTAGTTATTGTGACTGTAGTCTAGTCTGCATAATATATTAGTTATCGACTTTCGTCTAAGTAGTTCATGGGGACAGTTATTGGAGTCCCGCCACACACTCCCACCACTGTTACTGTCCTGTAAACCGGGATTGACAATGGTGACCAATAATGACATCGAGGTTTGACTCTCGACGAGTCCCGGGGAAAAGTTAAATTGTCTTGGAACCCGCACGAAATTTATAATGAGAGTCCTCAGAACTCGCCAAAGTGTTAAGTTTGGCTCATAATTGAAATGGAACACAGCCATATAGTCATAATGTCACTTCTTCGTATACCAGTCAGCGCTAAGGTTTTAATTGTTCTTCGATCAGCGCACAAGAAAACACTGTAACAAAACGTGTCTGGTTGTCTTTCCAGAATATTTCGAATTATTCCTAAATTGAGACCTTGACGAATTAATGGTGGAATCATAAAAGCCTCGACAATACTTAAGACTGCTAGTGCTAGTTACTGAGGCACATTATAGGTGCGCGCTCGCCATTTCTTCCGGTGAATCTCTATAATCAAGTGTAACAGTAGATATTGTCAAAGGCCACTTTTTGCTTCTATTCTTTTAGAACTTTCTATCAACAAAAGAACCTCGATTAGAAATGCGGGAAATATGTCGGTAATAATACATTTGTAACGTGTATCGTGTAATCCGGTGGTCTGTCGTTAGCAGACTTCGCCCATAAGATTGACGGTTATTACCCAATTGTTACGGTCTCTTATTTGTTACTGTGTTCCATAAATTGCTACCGTTACGGGGTTCCGTAAGTTTTTACTTTATTATTGGAAAACTGTTTGGTCTAAATTGGTTTTAAATTTATAAATACCCGAGCCTAATTCCCAAAGGTTTATGTTTTGAGACGTTCCAGATAGTTTTGAAACATCTTTTCTTCAGAGGAAAACCGCAGACGAGGAGCCTCTTATATGTAGTTGCTAGTGTTTTCTATTTGCACCATTCTCCGGTACCACCGTGGGCGCTAAATTTACTAAAACAAACCCCGAATAGTATAGTACGTTAATAGGAACCACAACATCGTTTAAATCTTATTTGCATTTCAACATTATGCATGAATTTACATGTACGAAGTCTTAGTCATTTTCCATTCTAGTTACTACGAAACAAAGGTTGCATATTTAATGTTAATTTGCTGCTTAAGTCATCGTTCTGGATGTAAACACTAGATATACACGTGGTTATGATATTAAGGTTTAATTGTGCAATAAGATAAGGAATGGCTTTTTAAAATATCTATACGGAACCTTCAAGGGTTAAGGAAATAGGGTACCCCACCTACCATTATTGTTTTTGTTTTGATCGAAATCCCGTATATTTAGGAAGCAATGGTTTCAACGAAAATCTCATGGTGTTATAACAAGAAATGACAATTTGTAACGACACGCGTTCATTACCTGTTTAACTTTATTGTAATAAAATCCTCATCATTCAAATGTTTACGGAAGTCCGGATTAATCGTATTAATAAGGCTAAGTTTTGGTCCCTTGCAAAACCCGCATTCTCTGAAATAACTAAATAAGTGGGTTTTCTTTTGCGCAACGAGTGAGTCATTTACATACAAAGAATTCAGGCATTTTATCGTATTGTCACGTTTCACGTATGCGAATACCGTTACCCCGGTCCAGTTTCACCATGTCAGGATTCAACTTCGTTAGATTCATCTACAGGCTAAAATCTAAAAAAAATGCTATAAACGTCCACCATACAGAATACCACTGCTAGATATGAGCATCCTCAAATAACTGTCCACAAAATTGTGAATTAATAAGTTAATTTAATAGTAAAAAATAATCTTAACTAAATAACTTCTTCCCAGCTTTTTCCCTAACTTCGGAGGTGGTTTAGATAAGCCTAGAGGCTATCTTGATTTGTCGTAACGATATTGGCACTTAGAACGACTCTGCAGTCGTTACTGAAAGGTTAGACCGGCTGTTTTTTTTTGTCTCGATTAACCATAGCGACTGGTGATAACAGCCGAGACCGCTAGGTTGACGAGCCCTGCGAAGTTCAATGGTAAGGTGAATGGTGGTGTTCGGCAACTCAAAAGCGGGCAAACTTTCTTCATGTTCTTGGTACCGTTGTTAGTTTCTTCTAACTGAGCTCTTCTTTATACGACTTTCTAATACATCGATGTATATTTGTCTACAGAGATTACGAGGTGTGCTATTTGTTCACCTTGTTTGTTTTATTGTAAATCATAATTGTGCCGGAATACGTAATAGTGATGAGAAAACTTCCTACGTGCGGCTTTAGTGTCTGAATTAGTGGCGTGTCACAGTAGCCGGGCAAGGCCAACGGGCCAGGTGCCGTCAACCTTGACAGGTTACAGGGAATGAGGCCCTTGTGCGAAACTGTTGTGTTCCAGTTGGTATTTGTGAAAACGCCGCCGTTAAAATAATTGTTGGCTTTGAATGCGGAAGAGTTTTATTGAGTGATAGAAACTTATAGAAAGCGTTTTAAATTACTCTGCGTTTTCCAATCAATGTCTCCATTGTTTTCCCATCTCACAATCAATCGGATAGCAAATCGTTACACGGCAGTAAACAGTAATTATCCATCGAAATTATTAGCCCATCAATATCCATGATCGGTATTCGGAGCTACAGTTTAATTGTTGATGGGTAATAGTTGTAGGAGTACGAAATACAGTCGACATTCCACGTCTGTCTTGCTTTTATTTTAATTCCGAAATTAATTTAAAATTTTCGCCTAAATGGCTCACTTTTTATTTACAATAATAAAGATCTTTATTATTTTATAAAAGGTTCATTGCCACTGGGGCGTGGAACTCTTAACCGCACATCACTAGAGCCAGAGAAGTGGTGGTGGACCAACGGTTGGCAATCCGCGTTGATAGCCATTCCGCGGTGGGCACGCGCAGCGCCACCTTCGATCTCCCCGAGATCTTAAATAAATAAAACTATTTTTTTTTTGGTATTTTGTCGTGATTCTGTGGTCAGTGGTCGTGATCTAATGAGACGCTTCATTGGATTTTTGTGAACGAAAATACCAATTGATAGTGATCTATCGATTTTATATTGCGGTCCCGATTTAAAAGGTAATAAGTCGATTATATTTTTATATTATTAGAAGATTTTCATGTCCCGATTGGGTCCTTTTAATATTAGTAAAATATTAGTGTACCTACTTAGGCTTAGCCTGTCCTAATAATAAAAATATTAATAAACCCACGTCTTTTGTATGTTTCTCAGTCGTAATATACATGTATGTATTTTCCATTGGTTTGGACCCGTGAAATCGCTAAACGGTTACAATGTAAGACCAGCGCTGTTGGTCCTCAACCAGCATTATACTAAATTCGGTCTATTTTGTGCCAAGTAAAATGATTTTTCTTAAATGTTTCCCCTTTGTTGTAATTATTGTGTTCACATATTTTCTATGAAGTACATCGTATGTTCTTGTAGTTACCATAATTCGGGTCAAGAGGTGTCAACGTGCCCGGAACAATGGGTATTTACTGGTAAAACAATACATAACCTATTGTACGGTTTCCGCAATTATAAATGTTAAGATAACTATCCAGTCAATGTGATTGCTTTTTACCTTATAAGACTATTTTCTTGACCTAAATGCGCTGTATTTTCCTTATTCGTTATCTATAATGAATCGAGACATAGCTTCTTAATAAGAACTTGTTTTTATAGAAACCTAGCGTAATAAATATCGCCAGACTAACACATCGACTGAGCCTAAAAACTATAATTATCAGTCTTAACTTAGCTTTAAAAAGCATTTAGCAGAAGTAAGACACGTTTATTCATGTAGGCATTTTCGACACATTAATAATCTATTTGAGTGCAAACGATATGAAGAAATCTGTATGTTTGAAAGAACTTCACCATTGTTTCTGAAATACTAGTGAAGTTCGACAACGCTTACTAAATTATCCAGTGTTGTGAACTAAGCCTAAATCCCCTTAAATCCCCTAAAAAAATTCAGTAGTACTCGAGATACTGGTCCTTACTGAAAAGCGTCGTTTTTATACAGGTTTATAATTCGCCATGTGGCCGAGGCAGGTGGCTCGCGTTGGGGTTATATTTTACCACCTGACTTTTAGCAACTGTCCTTGAAGATATTTTCCCAACTAGTTATGAAGGACCCTCTCTCTTTTGTAATGTCACTCCTGCGGTTATGGGCGGGTGCAGAGAAAGAATAGCTTCAGGGATACCACGGCCTGTTTGGTGATATTAATCGCGCAGATTTTTTTTTCTATATTTTTTTGTCATAATTCTGAATCGTACATATTTTCTGTATTTCGATTCATTCGTACGAGGTGAAAGACAATAAAAATGAAGGCTTATATATAATTTGGTTTGCCCATGTTTTATATTAAACCTTGATTACTAATTATTTTTTAGTTAGCTAAAGCTACTCAATTAAATCGTCATACTTCAACTGGTACTGTTATCAAAAGTTTAAATGCTAGTATTTTGGTCATTTGCTATATAATCGTGTAATAAAAATATTGTTATCAACCCCATTTAACTTTTTCCTCCCAGACTCGTTGACAGTCACCCCGGCCACCCCTATCGTCCCCGACTTACAAGAGTAACTGTGGAGAAAATCTGTGGCAGGCGTAGTCCTATAAACAAATCTTACTGCTGGCATTAAGTGTCATCCAATATCCCTTATCCGAAGGAGTTAAGGTCTGATTTCCTCAATCGCGGTTTCATGACATAACTCACATTTAAATAGAATAAAGTGCGTTTTAGTACATTTCTGCACCCCATAGTTAAATAAACATACATCTCAATTGACCATGCTGTCGCATAATAATTGTAATCGAGTTATCACAACAGATAGCGATCAGTGCTCGATTATTCGACCCACTTGACCCGTATCTGTGTAGAACAGATGTTTAGCCAAGGCTGGCCTCGTTAAACCTGAACAATTAAACCTTTAGACGGAGTAAACCATCAATATACAGTTAAGTTATTTAAGCACAGAAATAGTCTATGCTGATATATGGCAGACTTGGACTCTAGTGTAGAGAGGTATTAGAACAAATTTAGGTTCTGCGAATGCTATGCTGTTTTTTTTTTTAAAAACTTCTACCTATTTCGGGGTTTATATTTTTTGTTTGAAATTGTCTGTAAAGCAATAACGACATAACACTTTTATTTTCGATCGCTTTTGCCGCGGTAGCGACCGTGGAAAATTTGACTTTCCAATTCAGTAGCTTGGTGTATCGGGTTAATAATGATAAATTGATACATTTAAACTGTTAACTTTCAACTGAACTCGCTCATTATATATTCATTATGTTTATATTAGTTGACAAAAAGTATTTACGTGTGAGATACAAAAGCACTGTACCTGGGGCACGTCGCAGGTAATATCTAAGTTAAAGACCACTTGATCCTTGATTACCTAACAAAGAAGGTATAAGAGTGTTATACGAGCTCTTCGCAATAACAAATATTCCATAGAACGCACATTTGATCACCAATTATTGCAAAGTATTAGCTTTTTTATTCCTATTACTGCAACAAAAAAGCTTTGTCATGTATAACTTAATATCCCATTTGAAATACTTCACAAAAACAATGCGTAGGTACATGATTTATATAAATCTAATTTTATCGACGCGTACGCAACCAATGAAACGTGTTTGACGCCGAGTTTTTGCGCGCTTCAGTAGAACCAGTCCTCACAATGAGATACAGACAGCATCCAAAGCTTATTATTAAATGCTAGGCAAGTCCTAGGAGACGTCAGATTTTAACAAAGGTGATGAGTTTTTTGAACCTCAGTATGTCGTCCTAAAACATCCGAATCCTTGAACTTTGTTTTAGAATAACATACGTACTTTGTAAAAATCTTGTATTTAACCCTCTCTAACCATGCCATAAGACTATTCTTGTAATTATAGAAAAAAATCTATCTATACATCTATACATCTATATCTATACAAATAAATAAAATTGGAGTGTCTGTTTGTAATATCAAAATAACACCTTTTCACTAAATGCATATGAAAGTACATACGATACCTATAGCAAAAACGCGAATTAAAAAAATTTTGTCTGTCTGTCTGTCTGTCTGTCTGTCTGTCTGTCTGTCTGTCTGTCTGTCTGTGTGTTTGTTCCGGGTAATCTCCGAAATGGCTGGACCGATTTCGACGGGACTTTCACTGGCAGATAGCTGATCTTATAGCGGGTAACTTAGGCTACTTTGATTTTAGAAAAACAATTAGGGTTCCGCGTAAAAAAATAAAAACACTTGAAATCAAAGAGTATCTCCGAAACGGCTGGACTGATTTTGACGGGACTTTCACTGTTAGATAGCTGATGTTATAAGCAGTAACTGAGGCTACTTTTATTTTAGAAAAACAAAATTAAAAAAATGGGTCCTGTCGCGCGGGCTTAGAACGCGGGACCGGGCTTTATTGTTAAGTTAAATTCCACGCGGGCGAAGTCGCGGGCTCAGCTAGTTGTATATAAAATTCTCGTGTCAAAGTGTTTGTAACAAAACTCCTCCGAAACGGCTTAACCGATTTTTATGATTTTTTGTGTACCGAATATCGGTAGGTTTGAGAATCGGTCGTAAAGTATATATCATACCTAGAAATAATTTATATAGCAGAACAAAGTTTTCCGGGTCAGCTAGTAAAGTATAAAAGTTTACCTAAGATTCGTTTGAAATTATTACGTTGATTATTTAGTTGGTATTTTTTTACGTTCATCTTACCAGTAAAAAACCTCTTCATTGTTGGCAGTACATACAACGGCACGACAATACCGATGACGAACCTTCATCAATTACTTTTTTATTTGCAGTTGACAACAAACCGGCGAAGCCATTGGTACAGAATACCAAAACTACTCCCACGAAGTCCAACAACCCTAGTATTTCATCGAGGACAAATTCTAAAGACAGCATCACAGATGACAATATAAGCCAGAGTTCAATCGGCGGCGGTATTAAGGGAAAGCTGGCGGCTTTATTCAGCAAAGACCAGACGATTAGCGAGACCACAATCGCTAATAAGTTCAAACAAGAGAGGCAGAAAGAGATGGAAATGCTGCAGAACAGATTCCATTATAAGGTGAGTGAGTCCTGTAACTTTTTCAAAATTCCGTAGAAATTTGACAATCGGCTCACTACACGTTGTGGGTTTGATTGCCACTGGGGTAAATTTCGGAAATAGCCTTTTCGTAATTTGCTCTGGTCTGGGTGTCACTGGGATGGCCCCCAGTCCATTGTACAGTACCCATAGTACAAGCATCGCTTAGTTTGGGACCATACAGTTGGTGTGTTCGTCTGGCGATATTTATTTATTTATTCTACCTCCAGTGGTAGAGGCTGTGCGTTGATGGTTGAGTCAGCTTGTCAGAAGTCTTCCTATTTTAAGAAAATCATAGTTAAATGCTTCATAATTATATTCTGCATTATTTAATGGAAAATGCAAATTGCTTGATATAGTCATCGTAGGCCCCTTGCAAGATTAGTTAAACAGGAAAGCTGTCGCCAACCCTAGTTTTCCTGTAACTTATAGACGAAATTCGGCAGTTATGTTCTTGGATCTCACTGTTTTACCTTTGAGAATGCACCGCTGCCCACCCATTTGGAAACTATAGGTTTAATGTTGTGTATCAAAATGTTCCTTTGATGAAAATATGACGCAAATAAGAAAATAAGATTTTTGCGAATAATCTCACATAATTATGTTGTTTTCATACTTGGTTCTAGCAAATACACTTTTTTGAGGAGGCTAAATGGTCCTCAGCTCGGGGTCAAAATCCGTAAGCACTCCGTTACCTGCATACCTGAGACTAATCTCGTGGCTCGTCCAGATCCTGTTTCGTGACTATCACTTGTTGAATAATTTGCTTCACCGTATTTTTTATCCTTGTTGCATAGATACTATCTCGTTTAGCACATTGATTGATGGGTATACAGTGTAAAGTATTTTTGACATGGTTTTAAGTTAGTTTAGTGGCTAGCTACGTCACGCGGTTTTAGCTGCGTCTAAATTTAAAACAGCCTATATTACTATGGATAGTGCATTGTTCTATCAGTGAAAGTATTTTCAGAATCGTATCAATAGCTCCAGAATTACAAACTAACAGATTATAGATAAGACTGTCTCTGTGCTTCGGAAGACATACAAAGTCATTATATTTTATAGTATAACTACTTAAGCACAATATTTTTAAGTAGCGTCACGTTAATATAAGCTCGACCCGCCCCACTTACAGTCAAAAATTATTAATACGAGGGATGCCTTTTAAGTTTTGTCGTTTGAAGAAAAAAACACAACTAGAACCTTATAGTACTTTTTATTGTTTTTCAAAGTATTCACCACGTAGCTTAATACACTTTTCCATTCGCTCAAACCAGTTATTATAACATTTATTCCACTCTAAAGTGGGGGTGTTCAAAATGGCTGACTTGAAAGCGTCGACTGCTTCTTCACTGGACTGGAACCTTTGACCACGAAGACTTTTCTTAATTTTAGGAAATGTAAAAAAATCGTTAGGGCTTAGGTCAGGACTGTATGGAGGATGGTCAAGAATTTCTACTTTTTCCTGCTTCAAATACTCAATCGTTTGACGAGCGCTGTGTGAACTTGCATTGTCGTGGTGCAGGATGATGCGTCGCTTTGAGTTAGATTTTCGAAGTTCGGCGATGACTTGTGGTAAACAAACTGTGGTATACCACTCTGCGTTAACCGTTCTACGATCATCAAGTGCAATAGTCGCAACATGGCCGGTTTTTCTAACGAACGTGGCCACCATCTTCTTTGAAGTGCTTCGAGAACGAACAACTTTAGTCGGCTTTGGCTCGTCTTGAAAGACCCAGATTGTAGATTGTTGTTTGGAATCAGGATCGTAGGCATAGATCCAAGATTCGTCACCACTGATGATGTCGTAGACGTGATTTGACTCTCCTCGGTTGAACCTTTGCAGAGTTTTCTTACACCATCTGACGCGGGCCGCCTTGTGATCGTCGGAAAGCAGATGCGGTATCCAACGGCAAACTAGCTTTCTTACACCAAGCGCTTCATGCAAGATCTTCTGAATGGTTGTCCCTGAGATGCCTAATAGAGCCTCTATCTCTCGATACGTCACATGACGATCTTCGAGAATTAGTTGTCTCACTCCAATGATGTTATCTTCAGTGAATGCAGATTTTGGGCGACCTTCGCGAGATTTGTCACTAACACTAGTATGTCCACGCTGGAATTCTAAATACCAGCGTTCGACAGTCCGCAGACATGGGGCTTCATCCCTGAACACAGATATTAGCTCTTCAAAACACTGAAGCCGTGTCAGGCCTCTTCTAAAGTTGTAGAAAATTATTGCACGAACATTTTCCTTAGAAAGATTCATTTTCGTACGTAACCTGACAGATTCTAATCGACGCAGTGACTAAACAATAACATTAATCCTAATACATTCAACTGTTTTGAGATTCGAAATTTAAACACATTCGAATATAGAACAGTTCCAAATTCAAAATTGCCGGGAATTATGGAAACGACAGAACTTAAAAGGCATGCCTCGTAAGAGTAATAGTGACAACATCAATTGTCGATTGCGTTAAAAGATAGTGCTTGGCACGACCTGCCAACCTAAAGAAAGTAAAGTTCCGGTCAAATGAATGATAGAATAGAAAACGTATAATAAAAAGCTGAATGCCCATAGGTCACATAGTGCATTCCTTACGCGCTTAAGTACTAGTTTTATTATACAAACCGCTATTCCCGTCTCAAGTAATACGCTCGCGAGGGGGAGACGAGAACGTGTTTTACTTATTTCCTGCAGTGTTCCAAAGAAAACTCAGCTCTGGTTTAATTATATGTGCACTTGTCCATATTTGGTCTTTTGGGCTTTTGAGCGTCAATACTCGATGATCATAAACTCGTTTGGAACACTGCTGACTATTTACTCACGCACTTTTTGGATCACCAATCATAAAACTGCGTTTTTTTGGTGTCAACGCTTTGCATTCTTTGTTTGCAAAATTTTCTTCTGGATCCGATTATTAACCTTCAAATTGGAAATAATTCTGATAGATGCTGATAAAAATAGGGTTCTAAATAGCGGAAGGATTTCTTAATGTTAACCAGTTCATTTGTGATAGACTCGTTAATAAAATCATATTGATAAAAATAATAGCATTCTTCAATAATTTAACCGTTGTTACTTTATGTTAATGTTTCACAAGACCTGCTCATAGCGATCAGTAAAATTACCTCTGGAGTTATTTATACAGTACTAGCTGTGCCCACCGACTTCGTCCGCGTAGTATTTAACTTAACAAAAAATTCGGGATTATCGGGATAAAAAATATCCTATATGTTAATCCCGGTTATAAACTATCTGTGTTCCAAATTTCATCCAAATCCGTTCAGTAGTTTTTTCCTGAAACAGTAACAAACACCCACACTCACAAACTTTCGCATTCAAAATATTAGTAGGATGTACTGACAACAATGATCCAAGAACTAAATAAATTCAGCTATCGCTTTTCAGTTATGAAGCTAGAGTCCCTAAGTCCCAATTTCGATGGTATTTCCTCTGATCTCTACCGCCCCCTTTTCCAAGGCACCTACTTATGTACCAATTGACGAAATGAAAACTTAATTTGGTCTATGTTCAATAGTATAAAAAGAAAGCCTACAAAGAATACTCTCCCTTTTCTACAAACTAAAGCAGAAACATTACAAACTTATTATAAACTAAATGATCCCGTATTGTGCCAAAACGCTTTCTCTACCGAAAACCGGCCTAATGAGCTAAACCAAACGGATACATAGGTATGTCTGTATGACGTAACCCATGTGAACCATTGAAAGTGTAGCTAAACGCGTGTTTACGTTATTTACATTGCCTTACATGTCGCAGGTAGGTTGTATGTGGGACGCCTTAGCCCTTTGCGAGTATTACGAAGTTGTCAATGTTTCGTAACTTGTCGCAATTTGTTCAAATCTGTCGGTGATTAGGTATGCTATGCAAAGTGTTGAGGAAAAACGTGTGAGATGCGGGTTTACTCAGTCAAATATTACGTGATGCTATTGGATATAGTTTTGCAAAAATGAACCAACCCATACATCGGTCTGCAGACCAAAACCAACCCTAGTGCAAGTGTAAATAGGTCGGTTCCAAATTGTAAAAGTATATATGCGGAAATACCGCTTTGATGACGGCTTGGCGAAGTGGTTCGAGCGTAGGCCGCTCGGCTCAGGGCAAATTTCGGAAATGGCCTTTTCGTAATTTTCCCAGGTCTGGGTCTCACTGGGATCGCCCCCAGTCCATTGTACGGTACCCATAGTACAAGCGTTGCTTAGTTTGGAACCATACAGTTGGTGTGTTCGTCTGGCGATATTTATTTATGTATTTGTACGTTAGTAATCGTATGACGTAATCGAATATGTCATAACATACAACAGTGAAATAATATTCAACATATTTTTTTGGTTTTTTTTTTTTTTTTTAAATATTACTAGCAATGTGTGTTTATCACATTACTAGTATTCCCTTTAGCCCCTCCAACTAAGCTAATGCTAGTGCTTGTGCTAGGCTCACGACAATAGTGTAATAGTTGGGGACCATACAGTTAGTGTGTTCGTCTGGCGATATTTATTATTATTAAAGTTCCATTCTGCAAAACTATGTCCATTGATTTACAAATCTGTATCTCTGAGGTCATCATTATCTCCCTTACCTTTTCCCATTATCTGGGGTCGGTGCAGTATGTCTTTTCCTTCAGTTCATCGCGCTTTCCTGTCATACTGACATCCACTCCAACCACATTCATATTCATCACTCTTTTAGTCACATGTTTCTCATCCCTTCTCATCACGTGTCCAAACCATTCCAGCCTTATCGGTTATTGGCGCTACCCTGACACTGCCCCTTATGTACACATTCTTCACCTTATCCATTCGCATCTGTATCTCTGAGGTATAGTCGTATAATAGTAACTCTATAGATGTCTGGAATACCAAAAGCATAGCTCGCACGTTGTTGCCGAACTGACGGGGAGTGAGACCGGGCGAGGGGAAATAAGAATGGCTTTCGGGTCTCACTCGCCGTACGAAACACAGCTATAATAGCTACTTAGGTACTACTAGGTAGCCAGCCCGTATATGGCCTGTAGTCAGTTGGCTACAGCGTGGCTATACCAAGGCATAATTGGAACTACTTATCCAAAATGGGACCAACCCACACACATTTCTGAAAATGCAACCAACCTAGAACCACTGACACAGGGTTGGTTTTGGTCTACAGTAGTGCATGTGGGTTGGTTCCATTTTGCATAAGTAGGTCCAATTTATTCAGTGGATCACCGTCACCATGACTCTGTGATGATAATTGGAGAAACAGGCTGGCACCGCGATTTCGCCATCATTTCGTCATTGCACAATTGCTACCTATACTCAACAGTACGTTTATGCCGGTCACGTCTCTTGGAGACTACGGGACTTGTGACGTCACAAACGGACTAATTAAAGGGTCGTATACCTAAAGTTTATTTGCGTTCAGTAACCGGTTAATCGATATTTTTTTTGTTGGCATATGTTTGTCATAGGTTTGTTATTCATTGCGCAATTAATGTATTTATTAAACGAGCGCTCATAGGTAACCACAGTTTATACGCCTGGATGTTTCTCTAACGGTAGATAGACGCGCGCGCAGACACACGAGGGAGTCGTGGAGAGTGGCATGACGGCATGACGCTCTCTCATGCCGTCATGCCCCCGCTGCGTTTAATATCAATAAATAAATAAAATAAAATATAATCACGCAGCATTCCCTTTAGTGGTAGGCACAATACTCCCTTATTCTCATTTAGTCGAATTCAGATATAAGGCTCTACTTATGTTATAAGAGACAAGCCGATTTTAGTGATCTTCCAAAAAATCTTCAAATATCACTAAATATCATCTTGATTTATTACAGCCTAAGCCCCTGAAGCCGGAGACCCAGCCCAATGACTCCGATGATGATCACGGCGACCAGGACAACTCGGAAAAGGCGCCACTCATGGGCAGCACCACCAGCCTCTCCCAAGGCAATAAGAAACCTGAGATCATCGCCAAAATACCTAAAGTCAGCTTCCAAGAGAAGACCAAATCGGAGACCGCACTGAACGAGAAGGAAGGGGAGAAAGATGACAATAGAGTTATTGGATCTCAACCTGTTAAGAGGAGAAGTGAGTGTGACAACTTTTTCTTGTACTTTTATGAGTAATTATCTTTTATCAGTAGCTCTACTAGAGTAGATTATATTCTATGAATGTCGACAATTATAGTGCTATCTACCGGGTCTAACTATAACCAAGAACCATCCAGGAGACCTCATAAGTTTAAAAAAACATCAAAATCGGTCAAGACGTTTAGGAGGGGAAGAATTATGAGCACACCGAAATTTTATAATAAAGATGTTATGGGCTTTTAGTATAATATTTAGTGATTTAGTTTCAAATAGCACTACTTATTCACCTTTGAGAGCGAACTAAGAAATGGCATTCTAATGTCATTCCGGTAGATAATGGCATCTCGAAAGTGTGTTGTCTCAGATTTGTGATCAATTTATTGATACTAACCCTATTCCTCACTTGGATCATAGACTCCTTAAAGATATCGAACACAAAAAAGAAACCATAAATTAATTAAAATCATTTCATCTATCAAATTTATTTATACCAGTACAGCGATATTTAAAAATAACTTATATCTGGACCAATCATAGCTACAATATCTCATCTCCCTGTTCCAGGTTCCCAGGACTCGCCAATAGTTCTATCAGTATTAGACGAGGTCAAGCGCATCAAAGTTAACAATAAAAAGGACCCACAGACGAACGGAGCCATTTTACAGCAACCTACCAGCCTCTATCCCCATCTTTCGGACATAGAGACCGACACCTCGAACATACACGACGAATATTCGGACTGCGGAGGCTCAAGGTGCGGTCATTATACGTTAGAGTGCATCTTCTTCTTTTTGTGCATTTGAATTGCAGGTGTTTCGGTCCCACGAGACAGATGGCGCTGATTGCAAGTTGGTGATTCAAGATGGCGGATGACAGTTGCGGTGACAGTTGTGCTTCATTTGTTACGAGGTTTTCATGTTTATCAATTTAATGGACTAAACGTGTTGATAGACTTCCTAATTTAACTCAATAATATTGAAAACATCTAAGTACGCTTGGCACTCTTATACTAAGCCTGATTTGGGCTAAAGTAACACAGATTTAAAGCGAGATTTTTAGATCATTAGCTCGTTTCATCTAAACTAAACCTCAATGAAAGTGCCAAGTCATAATCTTAGCATTTGTCGACAAACGTTGCACAACAGTCGCCGACAACTAGACTGCGATAAGCTATTGATAAAATACTTAAATGTTATTTATTGTATTAGTTATACACAGCTAGACAATCTTGCCTAGCCAGTTTTACATTAGACGACATTGAACCACAACACGGTTACATAAATTAAACGCATGCGGGCAAATGATTTGTTATTGGAACGAACAGATGACGCTGAAACGATTGCAGGTGGTGATTTTGAAAATGAAAAATTTTAATCAATACTGATTGGGTCTTAGACAATTTGACCAGAATATTAATAAACAATAGAAGCATTGGATTAGATTGACAATAGAATAATAGGCAAGGGCGTATTTCGCAAAAAAAAAATAGTTCTCTGAATATTGAAAATAAAGGTTTTTAATGTGTATTTATAATATGTATCTCATAAAAGTATTATAAGTATAATAAATACGAAAAATATACAACACATTAGTAGTACTTACCTTTATTTTCAATGTTCAGAATTTTTTTTTTTCGAGATACGCCCTTGTTGTACCCAATGCTTCAATATGGCTGGTTAAAAGAGCAATGTCTTAAATAATGAAATTAAACTGTGAAAATGAACGATTGAGATTGAATTTAAGATAGTGCCTAATTGAACATTTTCGACTGATTTTTATATCAAAACTTTTTTATAAATTAGTACTTATAGTCTTGAGTAGATTTGCATAGCTTTGTACTTACGATAATCTTATGTAAATGGGTCCCAAGACTATTTAACTTTTCTCTGGGACTCGTCGACGGTCAAATGAAAATATCGACGGTGAATTCGAACTCTGCGGGGTCCAGAATCATGAGTTGAATCCATGGTATCAGTTTTAGTTACGATGCCCCTTACACCCTGTATACCAGATTTAGATTTGCTATGAACGAAAAAAGAAGGATAATTGGACGTGGATTTGCAAAATGGAACCAACTCACACACACTTCTTCTAACTGAAACCAACCTAGAACCACTAACACAAGGTTGGTTTTGGTCTACAGCACTGCATGTGGGTTGATTCCGTTCTGCAAAACGATATCCAATGTATGATCGAAATTTGAAGACAGCCGATTTGGCATATCTATCGAAATAATTAATTTAAACTTCTTAATATAATTCAGTTGATAGTACACGCGCGATTCCTAATAAGTATAGTTACATTAGGTATTTAAAATAAATAATTAAAAAAATCAATAAATGTAATCTAAGACTGCATGTTGCCTATTAGACTGTAGCATTTTTACTACATTCAAATTTGTACATATTTTATAGTCTAGCCTTAGTTAAGGGCCTATTAAAATAGACCACAGTACTAACTCAGTACCAATCTAAGTATATATAACTCAAAGGTGACTGACTGACTGACTGACTGACTGACTGACATAGTGATCTATCAACGCACAGCCCAAACCACTGGACGGATCGGGCTGAAATTTGGCATGCAGGTGGATGTTATGACGTAGGCATCCGCTAAGAAAGGATTTTGATTAATTCTACCCCCAAGGGGATAAAATAGGGGATGAAACTTTGACAAATTTAAACCGATCGGGCTGAGACTTTGCATGCATAAAGCTACTATGACTTAGACATCCTCTAAAAAGGATCAAAATTCCACGCGGACGAATTCGCAGGCTCAGCTAGTCCCTTATATTATGTGTAAAAATTGTGCAGCTACACATATAATTTGGTGTTATTAACTATCAGTGCCAGTGTAGTGGATTATGGCCTGAACCCCCCTTATGTTGAGGGGAGGCCTGTGCCCAGGAGTGGGACGTTAAAAGGGCTCAATTATTTATTATACTATACTACCAGTCACCATAACCTAATCGAGACACACGTGGAATTAAAAAAAAACCATAGAAATTATGTTTGGTACATTTATGGATATTTACAATTCCTCAAAATGTAAAATCACCCTTTTAAGCAAAAAGAGCAATACCATATAACAAGTATCCATTTTTAATAGTTTCATTCAGAGGTATTGAGATCTATTTCATAGGTCCTTTAATCTACTTAAGAGCTAACAACACACTTAAATGCTACTTAAACATAATGATAATAAAATCAAAGTACATAAAATGAACAAAAAAAATGTCTACACTATGACTTTTGAAATTTTTTATCGTTCATCAATGACAGTAATAGCAAAAATTTACTGTAATTTATTGGAGATATTGACCCTTATTCTGTTGGTACACAAATCGTACTTAACTAAATTGATTGCCGTCCTTGTCATAGTTAATATATGTGAGCGAGTCAACTATATTTTTTGTTATGTGAATTTTAGATTAGCAGAAATTAGTAGACAATTCTCTTGTCAATGTGGTATAGCCGATCTGTAGCCAATTGACCAGACAGGAGTACTACCACGCTCTCACATCTATAATAGATGCGATTCGTACGACAGTGAGAGAGAGACGGAAGCCCAACCAACCCCCTTGCCCTCCGTCTATCGCAATCACCCTTCAGATCAGCCACGTGCCAGCAATGCCATAGGAATTGCAAGCATCTATAGGCTCCGGTAACTGCTTTACATTAAGCTGGTCGAACGCTAATTTCACGACATTGTTATATGCAATAAAAACCAAAAAAAACTATTGCTTACTCGTTTATTAAGATCTTGAGAGGGACATCAATATATGTTTAGTTTAGTCAACTTCGTGCACTAACATAATTAGGACCAATATAAGCTTAGGGCTTGGTTCAATACCAAGGCATTTATATCAATAGAAATTCTTTAAATTATATCGGTCATATAAAATACTAATACAATTTCAATACTAAATAAGTTAGTTTTCCCTTCCATTATTTAGTGAATTGAATAGTTTGTCAAGTCAAGACAAGTGTCAAGTGTCAAGTTACTGCAAAAAACAGATTTTTGCAGTAACTTATGTTAATTTAACTGTAGTATTTTAACTATTCTAATTTATTAGAATTTGCTAAAATTACATCATTACTGTAGGAGTACGTTAAGATTGGACATGTCAAAACTGTAACATATAAGAGCCATTATGATCCGATTTGTTGATGAACAGACAGGGATAGAGCGATGTGAGTAAATGAAATGCATTGTCAAATGTTCCTTATAATCTATATATTCTATCCCTCGTAGTTGGATTTCAAATTTATATTGATTATTTTTAAAATCGATTAGAAAACAAAGTTATTCATATTGTAAGCTTTGGAACACAGCATAATATTCGCATTTTATAAGAAAAGTCATGGTACAATTAGATTTCGAATACCTAGGCCCGTATTAATAAATCCTTTTCAAGATCTGAGAGCGGGCTTAAGTATGCTTTAGACATGTCACCTTGTACTGGTATGACATTTCCTAGATTGCTGTCAGACTTGAGATCAATTTAATACTACGGGCAATCAATTTAATTCATTGAATAGACTGATTATTTGGCCCTAATTATGTTGTAATTACAAGCCTAACCTTTCTTAAACAAATTGTATTGCGTGCTTCTCATAGTTGCAATGTATGAGTGAGACAACTATATTTTAGGTTGTGTCAAACTTAGTTTAGTTCGAATTTTTTGACAACAGAATTGGAACAATATTGTGGAACAAAACATTGTGTCAAAATGCTCCTCTGATTCTGTAAAGAATACTGAATGTAATTTAGTTTTAATATTAACAATATGATTCCTTTTCAGGTATTTTATAATAATTATAATTATGTTGTCTGTGATAATATTAAACTTAATCGTGAAGGTTGTTTTGTAAGAATAAAACTTTTTGGAAAACACGTTTTTGAATATTTTATTTCCTGCGTTTTGCTGTGGCTCTCTTATCAATATTTCAGTACAATGTGACGTTTAGATTTTATTTAATGTCCTGAAAACTACACTATGTCTACTTGCCTAATCCTAGGGGCAGGGACTAGAGAAACATGGTGACTTTCCCTAGGCAACGGGCAAGCGTATTAGATTGTTTAAAAAAAGTGTGTGTTTATCACATAACTAGTATTCCCTTTAGCCCCTCCAACTAAGCTAATGCTTGTGTTAGGAGTAAGCTCACGTCAATAGATTAATGGCCAGGATGTGGATCGAACCCAGAACCTCTCAGCTACGAGGACGGCCTCTCTAACCAGTAGGCTATTGACGCTTCAAATTGTTCATAGATGATTCTTAAGCCCCACGATATGGATCCCTCGTTTGCACTGCTGTAACATTTACCCCCTTATTAATAACCTAGTTTAGCGGTTGTATAGTTACGCCATGCTTTGTCTTCTCCTTTCGAATGTGAGCCTACTAATGACAGGAAGGGATAATTCGGTGTGTAACTATTCGCGCGCAATAGCACGTTTATTATAAAGAAGGTTAGTATACTTTTGTCACGAATTAAGTAAACTTGCTGCCTAAAGCAGTGCCATGATAGTTTTGTCTATAAGCTAGGTATCGACCAGATCGCAAATCGATTAACATAAAGTTAGGTTTCCTTTCCTTTAGTTGGCCAGTTTATCGGATTTTCTCTGTGTTTCAGTTCATTTAGTAAGGACCAATTTTTTAAGGTTTTAAGGTGGTAGAGTCTAGCTGTAGCCACCTGAATACAGCTTACAGTATATACGGGCCGGCTCCATCGGGTAGTACCACTCACTCACAGAAGATCGGCGAAAAGTAGATATTATATCGTTCGATGAGTGAGAGAGCCGGAAGCCCAGCCCGCCTCGCTTAACTCCCTCTATCCCAATTCAGGTCGGCCACGGGCGAGCTATGCCAATGTTATTGCAAACACCTATATGCTACGGTAATAGCTTAACGTCGGGCGGGTCCAGCCCCGGATCTTCAATTTTTTTTAGGCGGGGCAAAATCTAAATTCTGCCGCCCCCGCCCACTTATATTTATTTTTACCTTTATCATCTTCATAATTTTAGCTATCAGATGCCCACTAATTAATTGACATTTGGACATAGGCCTTCCAAAAATAATGCATCCATCGCTATTCTTTCTGTGAAGCCTATTTATTTACAGATATACTATAGACATATGAACGTGCAGGATTTATTTTTTATACACAGCACAGAATTTGAAATAATAATAATATCGCCAGACACCTACTGTATGGTCCCAAACTAAGCAACGCTTATACTATGGGTATATACCGTACAATGGACTGGGGGCGATACTAGTGACACCTAGACCAGGGCAAATTACGAAATAGTACATTGTTACACGAGTGGTGAAAGTGACTTATTTAGACAAAATAAGTCTTTCACCCGAGGTAAACACTGTGCTTTTCATTACGAATACAAGGAAAATAAAAATGAAAACAGGAATTGGCTAAAGAAATAATACAAAGAAGTATAAACAATACTCTACAACTCGAAAAAAAAAATCGGATTGCCGCCTATTTTGTTTTTTTTTCGTTGGCCGGCCTTCTTCATTATTTAGCCATTATTTTTCATTTTCATCTTTAAATATTTTGCCCAACTCTATGTTATTTTAAAGAAATTGTTGAAACTATATTATAATTAAGTCATTTAAACATTTATATTCTTGAATGAATACTTAACTTTATGTTATCTCAATTTTACATCGTGCTGTAATTGAGTGACTGTAGAAAAAGTTTGAACATGGTTCCATAGAAATGTGAAAATGAAACTAGTTTTTTTTTTTATAATTTGACAGCTGTCAGTTGAAAGCGAAACTCCCGGGCCTGAAAAGTATTACTTTCAACCCGCTTCTCAGGCAACTTCAGACCTACTTTCAGAGTATGAGTAATGAAAAGACTATTTCCGAAATTTATCCCAGCGGGAATCCAACCCGCAACCACCACGTGCAGTGAGCCGAGCGCGCCCTACACTCAAACAACTGCGCCAAGCGGTCGTCATAAAAAAAAATCGTCGGTCGTAAAAATATGTATAGTAAAAATCTAACATATTATAATTTTAATCTTCGAGCTTTTTGTTCAGCAAAAATATATATGAACTTGTCATAATTTAACTCGTGTGCAATTCGATTTTCGATCGCTAAGATTGTAAGACTCGATAAGCGTTCCTGGCTCATAGAAAATCGCAAATAATGTTTAATTAGTTTTAGTTTGTTCAAACCACGTAGCGTAGAGTAAATTCGCAAGGCAATACAAATATTAGGAAAAGCAACCTGCAAATCATGCGCATAGATCTGTTGCAAGAGATAGAAACCGTTAGCCTTTTCTATATGACCAAATAAAAACAGAGTTTGCTCTTTAAAAACCTAGAGTTCCTGGCAGAATTCAACGGCGCTTAAATCTCGCTCGTATTTTCGAGCCCGATCTGCTCCATACTTTTGCAGTTCATAAATTGACATTTTCATAATATTAGTACCATTAAGAAAAGCAAAATTCAAATTCAGCATGGTAGCATAATCAAACCTCTTATTAATTTCTGACATGATTCGATCAAATAGGTACCATAATTATTTCTTTAGAAAATAGTTGAATAGGTTGAAGTGTTTGTAATTAGTCTTCAGACATCTCATCGAAATGTTTTTTCATTACTCATACTCGGAAAGTAGGTCTGAAGTTGCCTGAGGAGCGGGTTGAAAGTAATACTTTTCCGCCCTAGGGAGAATCACTAGTTCGATTTTCACATTTCTATGGAATCATGTTCAAACTTTTTCTACAGTCACTCAATTATAATTTAATTTCCACAATTTCTTTAAAATAACATAGATTTGGGCAAAATATGTTAAGATGAAAATGAAAAATAATGGCTAAATAATGAAGTTGGCCGGCCAACGAAAAAAAAACAAAATAGAATTCGTAATGAAAAAGCACAGTGTTTGTCTCGGGTCAAATACTTATTTAGGCCCGAGACGGGGTTTGGCGCCCGAGCTTAGCGAAGGCGCCAATAAGTCGAGGGTTACCTTCACCCCTAGGATAACAATGTATTACCTTCGGTTGATCGACAATTAATAAATTTTAGTAAATATAAACATAAACAACACACATGTTTCAAACAAAACACTGTCGTGGAGAGAGATCGACGAGAGATTTTTCGAATATAGCTCCATCCCTTTCGCGCGCACGGTAACCAGACGCGTGCTGCCGCGATCTGCGATTCCAGCGGACGAGCGGGCGCGTATTTTCAACTATGCCTACGCGCCTCGCGAATTATGTTCGTGCAGCCCGTCTCACTCCCCGCACTCTCGCCGCGCCCGGTCTCGTGGTCCGTGTGCTGTACCTCTGGGTATCGGTCGAGTTGATATGGCCACAGTAAAAAAATACTGATATAGTCTTTATTTATTCTGTAGTCAAAGTTAAGTCAATGATGAGTTGTCCATGCGTTTGTAAAGTGTGAACATTGCCGCCCTCTGGACTTTGCCGCCCGGGGCATAGGCCCCGGCTTGCCCCCCCCCTAGATCCGGGGCTGGGCGGGTCGTACGCTTGTTGGCGACTTTGTAACATACAAAAATATATATATCGACTTAAATGTTGTCTCTATTTTGTGATGTCGTAAGAAAGAGACAGAGAAATCGCTGTGAATGTTTTGTAAGTGCAAACCAGGGATAACTAATAATTCAAATTAAAATATGTTTATTTAAAATAGGCCAGATTAACTGGCACTTTTAAAAAGTCAAGAGCTAGGTGCATGCAACATGCAAGAAACTAAATGGATACATCTTTTCATTTCTCTTTTTTTAATTATGTTTACAATAGGTATAATTAGAGGTGTGAGGGCACGTTGTCAAAGGCCGTTCAACAATATTCTGTGGACAAGTATAAGTTAGCCAACAATGCCCAACAAAAGTAGAGAGGTTCCTTTTATACTTACCGTAGCCGAAGATAATAATAATAGTTCTACAAACCAACGACGCTCTCTAAAATGTCAAATAGATAACGAATCTTGTTACGACGCAGTAAAGTGCAATTCAGCGCAGCGTACAATTATATGTATGTATTTACAAGGGTCTATCTAATGGTTTCTGACATGCTGCATCATATTTAGTAAGTCCGCCGAGGCGAAGCTGCCGATGTAATTGTAACTTCGTACTTAAAGTGCGGAGTGCGCCAGACCTGCCGTAGCTAATGTAAAACGTTCATAAGGCATACTACCCCCCCTGGCTATTAAAACACTACCCCCATGGATATTAAAATATTGGCGTGACCCCACACCTAGCACAGCATTAGCTAAGAATGCTAACAAGACTATTGGGCTTGTATTAAATGGCCCGTATTAATAAGTCGATCTCAAATCTGAGAGCGGTCCTGGAAATGTCATTCCAGTACAAACTGACATCTCAAGAACTTACTTGAGACCGCACTTAGACTTAAGATTGATTTATTGATACAGGCCTTAATATTGTGATATAGTGTTGCCAAACTATCGATAGGGATATCGATAGTTGATGACAAGCAATAATATTGCCGGTTTCGATATTATTGGGTACTGATCTTTGATAAAAGAAAAGGTATTGATACTATCGATAGTATCGATAATATTGCTATTATACCGCGTATTGTATCGCGGTAGTATCGACACAATGGTCCTTACAAATTGAACTAAAACACAGAGAATATCCGATAAAATGGCCAACAAAAGGAAAGGACATCTAACTGTATATAATCGATTTGCGATCTAGTCGATACCTAGCTTATAGACAAAACTATCATGGCACTGCCTTATGCAACAAGTTTACTTCATTCGTGATAACAGTGTAATTTTTACCTAAATTTCACATACCAACACCAATAAAATCTTAATTCGTAGGAAAAGAAAAAGGGTAGGAGTTATGGCACTATGACATGGACAGACAGACGGGTGAACTGAATTATCTTATAAGGCATCCTCGTAGGGCCTACGGAACCCTAAATATCTAGAAAGCCACAGCAAATAACAGGGAATAAAATACTGATGACTGCTGACGTCACAATTCGCAGTTGTCTTTCGTAATACTAACTCTTGTATAACTTCATTATACAAATTTCAATTGGATATTGTTTTTCAGAACGGAATCAAGCCACATGCACTGCTGTAGACCAAATTGAACCTTGTGTTAGTGGTTCTAGAATTGATTCAGTTTACAAAAGTGTGTGTGGGTTGGTTCCATTTTGCAAAACTACGTCCAATTGTCGGCAAGAACTGTGACAAATTCATTCTCTCTCAGTATTATTACGAGAGAGAACGAGACAGATAATAGCGGAGTAATTAATAATAACATTTTTTCAGCAATGAAGACGCTGACACTGAAGATCAGGAAACTGTGGATACAAATGATAAATTGAATAAATCAGATAACTGGGCGGAAACATCTTTCGGAAGGGAAGTCATGAATGTAAGTTGGAAATATTTGCTTTCGCATACAGGTTGAAACAGAACGGGTATACTTTATTTTTCAAAGCTTATCTTTGTTACTCTAAAACTATCAGCTTTGGAGGACACGTGAAAAACAAAGGGTGTTACAAGGATACAGCTGTTGATAGATTTAATAAGTCTACAAAACCTTTAGTACTGAAGTACTGTCCCGCACAGCCGATAGTTTTAGATTTACAAAGTAAAATTGCAAAAAAATTGTATACCCTTGCTGTTTCACATAGTAGATACTGTACCATGTGTATATAGCACTGTGTGAACCCACATTTGAACGTAGTTTTGCAAAATGGAACCAACCCACACACACCTGCAAATTGAAACCAACCTAGAACCATTAACACAAGGTTGAATTTGGTCTACAGCAGTGCATGTGGCTTAATTCCGTTATGTAGAATGTATGTCCCCAGGTGGTGAAGAAGAATAACACGAGCTACAAGAAAGCTGTGCGCGAGAGTGCATCGGACAGTGACAGCGCCTGTGACAGCGACCTGGACGACATATTGGACGAAGCCATCAACGAGCAGACTGAAGGACCCACACCGCCTAAGCAAAACAAGGTAACATAGAGGAGCTCTTGGCGCAGTGGTTCGAGCGTAGGCCGCTCGGCTCACTGCACATGGTGGTTGCAGGTTTGATTCCCGCCGGGGCAAATTTTGGAAATGGCCTTTCCGTAATTTGCCCAGGGCTGGGTGTCATTGGTATCGCCTCCAGTCCATTGTAAGATACCCATAGTACAAGCGCTGCTTAGTTTGGCTCCATACGTGAAATGAAATGAAATGAAATGAAATGAAATGAAATGAAAAATGAAAATGAAAAATATTTATTCAGTACAGGGAACACATAAGGAAATATCAGCACATAATTATAAAAAAGTGAAATATATACACCTAAGGACAGTAAGCTGCATTTCCGACAGTGTGAGCTGTACCGAAAGGCATTTGGCTCAGCATGTGCTGGAGGGGAACGAAATCTCCTCCAACGCTGATTTTCAGCCAAAGCCTCCTCATACCTTGTCTTGCATACCTACACCATTTGCTACCCAAATCACTAAGCTATTACAACAATATAAGTACTTATACGTAATAATAAATATAATACATATTTAAATAAAATTAAAAGGAATATAAGAGAATTGTTAATCTGACAAATTCGTCTCACGTAAACGTAAATATACAGGTTTCCTCTGGGTCCAATTTAGAGAGATGACACTACATGAAAAGACATTCAGATAGGCAGTGCATCTTATTTCTGACCATAGCCTTGTCCATCAACAAACCAGGGGCCCCCACCCAATTAAAGACTGTCGCTCGACTCGACTCAAATTCGTCTATCAATACGTCAAAACTGACGTATCGCGAAAGTTAATAGTAAGGTTTTTCTATAAAACTGTTAAGGAGACGAGCGCGGCCTGGTAAGGGCCGCCTTTTTGTGGTCCTTCGTTCGCGCTCCGTGTGCGCAATAAAACAGGCGTATGGAGTACTGTACCGTATTTAAAATGCTTACTACAACGAAATCACTGGTAGCAGCAACATGACAATGTACTTAGACTTAATTATATACCAGTCTGGTTAAAAAGGCGACAGAGCTCTGGCGTATAACATAAACTAAATATACTCTATGGTCATAGACTACATAGACAACATTTAGTGTTAGATATGAGGCAGTCAAAATTGACGTGTTCGCTTCGAGCGACAGTCGTTAACACAATTGAACCCCAGACGATGTGAAAATGCCGAGTCTGCGCGCGCGCCGATCGATACGTGATATGGGTATTGCAGCAAAGCGTGCAGTCCTCATCGAGTTTCGTGTACCAGGAGAGGACGCAGTTCAAGTCGCCCCTGAAGGCGCAGCCCCCAACCCCCGCCACCCCCGCTGCGGCGCCCCCGCGCGCGGACCGCGGCAGCGAGCTGGTGCATAGCGTCAGCTTCTACAGGAGGATGCAGAATGCCGTGAGTTCACATACTGTAAACTTTTTTTTTAATGGGACTAGTCCCGCCACACACTCCCACCACTGTAACTCCTGTAAGCCAGGATCGACAATGGTGACCAATAATGACGTCGAGGTTTGATCCTCGACGAGTCCCGGGTAAAGTTAAATTGTCTTGGAACCCACACGAATTTAATCGAAAGAAATAATAGGAGGAGTTGGAAAAAAAAATTCCACTGAATAATAAAATACTGTTTACTTTAATGACGTAGTGTTATTTGCGAGCTTTTTTCGAGTTTTTTTTTTATATGTATTGGGGTCTACTGATTTTCGAGATTAACACAAAGCAAGCGGAAATGCGATAAATAGTCGCGCGGGCGCATATAAATTTTAGTTGTTACTAAAATGAAACAAACGGGTCAAATTGAAAACCTCCTTCGTTTGAAGTCGAAGAAATACAGTAAACAATATTTGAAGTGGTCAATTGGTATCTATAGTGTTTTTTTTTAAACTTATCTGTACTCTTATATTGGACTTTTGTTGAATATGCCAACATGTTTGTGGCTTTTTATTTCTAACCGTGAGTTCGTGTAAATTAAGGTCGATGGGGCGATCGTGTTCTCCATACATATTTCATTCCGAATGTATACGAGACACACAAAGTTTTTCCTTACAACAATGGATTTTATCACTTCTAAATAAATTATTGTATTCGCATCTAATGATTTCAGGCATTTAAAAATAGATTAACATAATTAAAATCGATCGTAAAATTTGTTAAAATTTACGCCTGTGTGTGTGAATTTGTCAGCGCCATCTGACTAAATTAGGCCATTATTAACATACAATTAGTACTTTGAGTAAACTGCGTGCTAATAGTGTACTAGTTGAAATGACAGATGGTGGTGACCAAATTATTATTGCAAATATGTATATCCCTATATTGCGCCATCTATATTAATAATTCCGTCAAGGGGTACGGTAAACTCGATTGAAACGTTACCAGAATAATAACACTTAAAAAAATAATGATTTTGAGTCGACAACATATATCCGCAAAATTCGGATTGTCGTGATAAACAATATTATAATTATAATATTCGGCACGGTACCGCCATATTTTCTATGAACGCATGTCAGTCAGTGTCAGTGATGACTGCGCCAGTATTCTCAGTTAGTGGGCCATATTTTTAAAGAAAGAAGAAGAAGAAGTGCATTTATTGATTGAGCTGTCAGAACAAACAAATTCAGTGTTCAATGTTCATGATGTTTCCGTACGAGTATTCATTTCATTTAGTTTTGCTTTGCATAGTGATTAACTTTCATCATCATCAGCCTATGCTTGTCCACTGCTGGACATAGGCCTCCCCTAATGAGCGCCATAGCGCCCTGTCTTCAGCTTGCCGCATCCAGAATCTGCCCGCAGTCTTTCGCAGATCGTCATCCCACCTGATCGGAGGGTGTCCTACACTACGCTAGCCGAGTCGAGGTCTCCACTCAAGAACACGTTTACCCCAGCGGTTGTCGGTTCTTCGCGAGATATGGCCAGCCTACTGCCACTTCAGCTTGCTAATTCTTTGAGCTATGTCGATAACTTTGGTTCTCTGTCGGATGTATTTGTATTTCTATTAACTTTGTTTGGATGTAAACACATCATGCCGAAAATTGAAATGAGTCACATTTCACCCGAGCGAAGCCGGGTTTTCATCTTTTATTATCATAATAATAACATTCAATAAAAAAATGAAGTAACGAGCTAAGTGTTTTTAATATTTTCCGGACATAATACAAAGTGTCTAATAAATAAATTAATGTATCGCTGACATGATAGGTATCAGATAAATAAATAAATATCGCCGGACTTACTCAGCAACTATATGGTGCCAAACTAAGCAACGCTTGTACTATGGCTACCATACATTAAACTGGCGATCCCAGTGACACCCAGACCTGGGCAAATTACGAAAAGGCCGTTTCAGAAAATTTCCTTTGTCGGGAATCGAACCCGCAACCATCCGATGCAGTGAGCCGAGCGGCCAACGCTCAAACTACAGCGCCAAGCGGTCGTCAATTCGCCACACGAGGTACTACGTTGTTGCAGACGCGACGTTGCCAATTGGTAGAGAGCGGCGACTTGACAACGTCGAATGTCTATTATAAAAGCGTTTGTTGTCGGAAATATTTTTTTCGTTTAGTGTATTATAGGTACGATCACAGATATAGATTTACATAGATAACGCAAGTATCACGATTTGTATTGAAACCAAGCGTGCCAAATTTTTAACACTTACTGTGACGTCACAGATGACGGGAAATCCAAACCGATTCAAAGACACCGATCCGCAGATGCCCCTCTGCCCGCTACGATTCTCTCGAGTGATTATCTCGCTCATATTCATATTTTTGAAAAATGAAAATTTACTGTATTTGCCAAATAAATACCGAACCTGGTATATACAAACCATAGATACTACATTATACAACCTGACACAAAACTCCCATATACAGCCAAAAACCTGACATTCTTTAGGTCATCAATGATGACTTTTTGAAGTCAAACATTAATTTGCATTGTTCTTTAATGGGATTTTTGATGTGCAAAGTTTTGGCTAACATTTTTCGTCGCGCAACCCTGTAATCAGCTGTTTTTGGTGAACTCTCTGTGACCCCGAGATGAATGAGACAGATGTGACATAATATCAGATCCAAGAAAATGCCTACATTATTCCTTGCAGCTCTGAGGCAAATTTTATTTCATTCTGGTGTAAAATTTGATGTTAAGTGTTTACGATAACCGTGTTATCATGGTAGGTATTATGCAAAAAACGTTAGAAGATTATTAATGTAAGTAAGCACGCGCTACAACTCCGAATCAGCTACCTACAGGAAGCACATAGGTACCTACATTATTTACATTCTCACCTAACAATGCGTAACAGGAGTTTTAAAAATTAGTTCGCATTTCTCATGATAATGTAGTTATTTTGTACCTATGTACATTTAGGTTTAAAAGTTGAAATTTAGACTGACCTGTCCGCCTGATAGTCTTTGGAATCATATGATTTATTGCTTTCAGATCGATATGATTGGTCGATGTGAAAGTAGTACTATCCAATTAGGGACATTCACCTGACACGCCTATTATTTTCTGCTCCCTTATTGGTTGCGTAGTCGTCATTTTTAGACGCCGATTTCTTGGCGGCTCACTTTGACCAAATAATACAATAGCTTTGTATTCGCCGACATGCCGCTTGCTATCTAAGGGCAACTGTTCACAAGATAATTTTTAATGAAAGATATTTTGTTATTTTTTTTTAACAAACGTAAATCTGCTTTACATTACCTTACAGCGTTATTATTTTTGTGCTTTTGAAAGACTACTTATGTATGATTGCGATATGTTCCTTGTTTTGTTTTACTAGTCATTACTAGTTTGCAATAGGGAGCTGTAAGCTATTGTTATTTATGTGACAGACAGACACACATAAATTTTCTCGTATCTACCGCGCTATCATTAAACACACTATCACCGCCCGTGCCTTGGCCGATGTCGCCGCCGCATCGCTTATTTGCTCTTGTATGATTTGGTCTAGTGTGCGTACACCTTTATCGTAAACGAAAATTCAAAGGATTTACCGAAAAAACATTAGGTAGTAGTCAGTCGCACTCCTGCTCCCGTACTTGTGAGGTCGTCGCGTTGGATTGCAGTGACTTTTGTGTGTGATTAATAATTATGTGAATAATAATATGAAAAACAATAGTACATTTTACGACATAATGTGTGTCGTTGCGGTGCGCAATAATAATCTAGCCGCGGCCCGCGAATTGTAGGTACCTACCACCGCACCGCGGTACCGTGTTAGGAGACTTCTTCACTCAACCGGGTCGTTTCCCAGCTCCGAGTGTGGTGGATGTCGGAAGAGTAATGTCACTCTTCAAGCAGAGGAAGACATTTTAAACTTTTCAACCGTTCCTTTAGTGTTTCTGTGGCATGCGCTTAGACGGCTGCTTAGGTAGTTACCTATGCGCGACAGGAGTCGCTTCGGCGGCGGCGACGGGCGGAGGACCTGGCATGGCAGGCTCAACCTATGGTCTCTGTACCATAGAGGTGGTCTACTTCTGGTACTACCTCCTCTATTATGTTGTGTTGTCCTTGTGTTTTGCAAATTGTGTGGGTACAAGACAGATCAAATCACTACTTAAAGTAGGTACCTACGTACTTATTAAATATCATAAAACAACACCATGTGATTTGGTGATGGTGATGTGGTGATATGGTGATGTGTTGTGGTTTTTTGAAACTACCGGAGTGTCAAAAGCTGCGCAGGATACGAATAAGAATGATGGTATGTACCTACGCTTTGTCCTATGTTTATTTACGTACCTAGATAGGTACGTTGGTCGGTACTCGGTAGGTACCTTATCTAAGTTTGTTTACAAATAAGGCCCCGCCCCAAAATGGTGGCTTCTCCAAGAGTTAGGGTTGCCTAAGAAGAGAAATCGAAAATTTTTCGTTTTATTTTGTAGGGGTTTTTCGTTATCTTCATAAATTGATATATCAAAATGATGACGTTACAATATAATTAAATACAGTTCAAATAACGTAGGATCGTAGGTATGATATGGCCTTTCTGTGTCACCTTGTATATGTACACAGGTACTAGGTAAGTACGTAATAAATATTGGAACGAAGTTCCTTATCGCGCGTTGCGAAAGGGGGCTAGACGGAAAAAATTAAGACCAAAAAATGTGTAGCGTAACGACACTTTTTTCCCTTTTCCTTTTCCTTTTCCTTTTCCTTTTCCTTTTCCTTTTACTTTTACTTCCATTGTCCAACCCTTGCTTAGTTTGGGACCATACAGTTGGTATGTTTGTCTGGCGATATTTCTTTATTTATTAGTATTATTTTGATTGAGCTGAAGCTGTGATAGCCGATTGCTTAACGCACCAGGTATTGGGTTCAAACCCCGGCTGGCACATCTGGATTTTTCGTAATCTATGTGTGACTCATAATTTCTATATGATTATCACTAGCTTACGGTGAAGGAAAACATCGTGAGGAAACCTGCATGTCTTAGAAGATCTAAACCGTTGTTGAAACCTACGTGGTGGAAATCATCAAAGCACTGGCCTGTTTATAATTAGTTTTTAAATTCCGTGTGATTTATATTGACATTTGTTTTTACATAGAATTCTATTCTGTCTGTCAAAATACGCTGTACATAAATATCTTATCTGGCCTACGTAGGTATATGTTTTATTAATCTGCTGAGCTTCGCAAAATTAAACGGAAGCGTCAACTACGCGACTTGGAGCTTCGCCATGAAGATGTACTTGATCGACAGCGAACTATGGGACTGCGTCATGAAGCCTGCGGAGGAAGTTGACGACTTTCAACGCAAAGATGCCAAAGATCCAAGATTTGCTTGAGTCTAAGCGAACATCTATATCTCATCGTTATGACAGCTGAAACTTTGAAGGAAACATGGAAGCGACTTCGGAAGAAGCCTACGCTGACAGCGGGCTTGCTCGACGCTTACAACTTATGAAGAAATAGCTTGGTACTAAACTTGTATTGTACTCGAACATAGAAGCCTATGTGAATGACATACGGCATGTGCAACAACAACTGATTGCCAATCAGGCTGGCTTGGAAGATGAACTTGTTGGTGTGATTATGCTGGCAGGACTTAACGACAGCTACAGCCCAATGGTGATGGCAATAGAGCATTCCGGCACCTCGATATCGACAGACTCGGTTGCATCGATCCTGCTGAAGGAAGAAGGCCGAGATGCCTCTGCTACATCTAGTGCCTTTTCGTAGTCTAGTGTAAATAGTGTGCCTAAGGTGTCGTGTACATATTGCAAAAAAGTAGGCCACGTAGTGTCTCAATGTAGGAAACACTACTAACGCTACTCTGTATAGGACTCTAGGTCCTATAATTTTGATTGAGACACGATTTTTATGTTGATTTCTTGTAATTATTGTTGTTGTTATAAATAAAAATATGTTTACATGGAAAACCACATCTATTTCTCAGTAATGTATCTCATATGTTAGAAAAGTGGAATACACTAACAAGTGTATTACAATTATATTTTCACTATATTTAGTAACATCTAGATATATATAACAACTCAAAGGTGACTGACTGACTGACTGACTGACATACTGATCTATCAACACACAGCCCAAACCACTGGACGGATCGGGCTGAAATTTGGCATGCAGATGTTATGACGTAGGCATACGCTAAGAAAGGATTTTGATTAATTTTACCCCAAGGAGATAAAATAGGGGATGAATAATCCCGAAATTTTTGTTAAATTACACGCGGACTGTCGCGGGAACAGCTAGTCAGACAATAAAATGATTCTATAACAGATGTATATTTTTATCGGTTTTTTAGAATGATGAATACACATACAATAATGTATTTTACAATAGCAAAAATATAATATTTTCGCTATTTATTATAAAATAAAAAGGCCGCAATTAATATAAAAGTACGCCCTCTAGTGGCTAGTGGCTAAAATACACCTTTTGTCAATGTGTGCGTGTATGTATTACAATAAAAAGTGACAGAAGTTTTTTATCGGAAAACGCTTAGATTATGAATGATTTTAGGTTGATATTATTGCATATGTCAATGCAGTATAATAAGTCTTAATCGCAAACAATAGTATTATAGCTTAGAAATGCTCAAATTTTGCGTAAAAAATTAATAAGTAGAATCTGTTGCCTACAGCGTCATCTTGAGAGAAACTGCAATAAACCCGACCGACGCTTTAACCTTAAACGACAGTGTAAGTTCACTCAACAGACTGACTGTATATTTAAATCTCGCATTTTGCATTCCATACATGGTTACACTACGTGAACACAGATGTCGCTACTTGTAGCAAACATTAACAAATTACAATATTTTGATATTCTTACATAATATTAATAGTTCGCACAGGACGAAACATGTTGTTGTCCATATTTTTTGTAGTCATAGAGACAACAAGAAAGAAGGAATATTGTGACTAGCAGATAGAATAAAATAATATATATAAAAAAGGAAATAAAAAATAATTATTAAAAAAAAAACATTTTTCCTGAACATGTATATAATAATTAAAACATGTATATTATAATTATAATTTATTCGCAACATTGTTTTAACATTTACCACTACCGCTTGTCAGCAGTCGTCAACGCCGACGACGCCGCTGCGCGTGATCCGGCACGCGTCGCCGGACCGCGAGCCGCCCAACACGCCCGACCCCGCCGCCGCCGTCACCACGGTCCGCCAGCGCATCAAGGAGCTGCACGACGAGATCGCCAAGCAGCAGACCATCATATCGCAGGTCAGATAATAATAATATCGCCAGACTGATACACCAACTGTATGGTCCCAAACTAAGCAATGCTTGTACTATGGGTACCGTACAATGGACTGGGGGCGATCCCAGTAAAACCGAGACCAGGGCAAATTAAAAGGCCATTTCCGAAATTCACCCCAGCGGGAATCGAACCCGCAACCACCATGTGCAGTGAGCCGAGCGGCCTACGCTCGAACCACTGCGCCAAGCGGTCGTCATATATATATAATATATATAATCATAGGTCGTAGCATATAATTTCCTTGTTGTACTGGCTACGGAACCCTTCATTGTGAATGGCCAGACGTGCACTTGGCCACTTTTTTATAGAACAAGGCGGCAAATACGTACAACATACGTGTGTACTGCTTGATCTTAAGCAGTTAGTAGTAACGTAGCTTAGGTATAGATGATTGCAATACCAAATGCATTGCTCGCACGGGGTACGTGCCTGAAAGGAAGTGGGATAGAGGGAATGAAGGGGTTGGTCTACTCGCCGGGGAGACATGCTACTGTCAATAGACGAAAATTATATTAAAACTAGCTGAGCCCGCGACTTCGTCCGCGTGGAATTTTGATCCTTTCTTAGGGGATGTCTACGTCATAGTAGCTTTATGCATGCAAAGTCTCAGCCCGATCGGTTTAAAATTGACAAAGTTTCATACAAACTTTCATCCCCTATTTTATCGCCTGGGGGTAGAATTAATCAAAATCCTTTCTTAGCGGATGCCTACGTCATAACATCTATCTGCTTGCCAAAGTTCAGCCCGATCCGTCCAGTGGTTTGGGTTTTGCGTTGATAGATCACTATGTCAGTCAGTCACCTTTGAGTTATATATATTTAGATTACTCTAGACTAGTTTACTTAATACTAAAAGTCGGCGTTCAAAATGAGGAAGCCTATAACACTTGTAAACAACGGAAAAGTACAGGGGAAGCCTTCCTTAAAATTATTGTTGGCTTCCGGATTCACTTATCATACGGCACGCAGCTATAATATCTACTTTAAGCCGATCTTTTGTGAGAGGGAGATACAACCCTAAAATCCTACATACCTTGTTCTTTTCCTTTAGGAAATTCCTGATTGGGGGTACTTGTAGGTAGATGTTTGCACAATTTATTTTAGCCTTTCCCCTTTAAAGATGTTCTAATCAGACGTGTTATATTTTAGGCCAGTCAAGCATTGAATCTGTGCGCTGCGACCGTGGAATTCAGCGGATCGACAGAGCAAGCCGAGGGGGAGAGATTACTGTTATTGGCAAGTAAGTAATAGATAAATCAGATCTAAGGCACGTGTTAATAAATCAATCTCAAGTCTGAGAGCGATCGTTAGCGGATCATGCCATTATCTACTATCAATGTGTGAGTGAAGGGGTGCTTCAGGTGTCAAAACGAGATGGTTACATATAAAATATTAAAAAGGAGAATGATATCACTATATATTTATAAGTCGTAGATAATATATGTTTACTCTTGATGATGATGATGGTGCGGCGATGGTGATGATAATGATGATGATTATAACGGTGATGAAGACGATGATGATAATGATAACGATGACAATGAATATGATGATGACGATGATGATAATGATGACGATGAATATGATGATGATAACGGTGATGATGATGATGATGACGATCATGATGATGATGATGATGATGATGGTGTGTGGCAGCGCACCGGCGGCAGGCGCTGGTGCACGAGCTGCAGCGGCTGCAGGTGGAGGGCGCGGGCGTGGCGGCGGCGCGCGGCATGGCCTCGCTGCACATGCACGGCCTGGTGGCGCCGCTGCGCAGGGACTACGTCAGGCATCTCAACGCAGGTGAACACCCTCGAATAAACATATACATACACGCTGTACACAATTAAATGGGAAAATAGGGGTATTTTCGTGACAAACATAAAAAATAATGAAAACAACTGACATTATGACCAATACATCCGGAATTAAGTTTGTTGCATTTTGGCTGCTTTATCACGCCCTGCGAGGAATACGTCGAGTTTCCAGTGACCCTGATCATGTAATTGGACAGTATATATGAGGGAATGTAAAAGTATAGTAAATTATTTATCGCGTCTGTATCCCTACAAACGCGCGTCGATGGGGCGTTTAAAAAACGTGGTGTGCATAGGCCCTTTTTATCAACCTTTAACGTAACAAATGTCAGACGGCGCGGTGGGCCACCACGCCGTGTGCCTGGTCAAGTGCCGCGACCGCGTCATGGCGACCAGCATGCAGCTGACACAGCCCACAGCCACCGCGCTGCACTTCCCCGACGAGATCCGCATGCTGGGACTCGCCAGCGACTTCAAGGTAATACTAACTAATACTACTTTGACTTTGTAATACCAAAACAAAGCTTTGGCGGAAACATGAAAAACAAAAGGTGTTACACGGGATACAGCTGTTGACAGATTTTTCATGTCTACAAAACCTTACTTCAATTGTCCCACAAAGCCGATGGTTTTAGATTCTCAAAGGAAAGTTGCAAAAAAATCGTATACCCTTTTTGTTTCGCCTAGTATAGCGTTCCGATCAGGAGTTAGAACAAAGTCCTCAGTCTCATCTGGCAGCAGCCGAAGCTGAGGCCGCGTACCTTACGTGGTGTCTTTGACTTAGCTTCCCCGTCTCCCCTTGCCCTCTTGCCGGGCGCACTTTGCGCTCACCGCTCTCCGGGTGAATTTGGTAACTAGTACTTTAAAAAAATGTCTTTGTCATTAAAAAAGATAAAATCTTTCCAGGTAACTGTGGAAGTGTACCTGCTGCAGGCTTCCAAGGAGATCTTGCCGCACAATGTCAAATATCACATCAACAACAAGAAGGTAAGCATTAATTATACAACTTTTTATTTGAGAAATTCCATAACTACATTGTTTTCTATTTTTATTATTATTACAATCAGTCTACGGTCACATGCCGCTATCCAAAAAAATATAGTTTTTCGGCGTTTTCCTGATAAATTACCATTTTTTTTTTAATTAATGGCCTCTTTCCATTTAGTCAGGCCCAATGTGATTCTGCCAATGTCGACGTAGTAGAGGAGACACGATGGAGATTGATTGTACAAACGGTTTCTATTTCAAAGTGGACTTTTTGTTGAGATAGCTATAATCTAATGTTGTGGGATGTTATATACAGATCGGTTTTAAAACTCATAATCTATACTTATGTCAATAATGATGTCATTATTTTCCACACTGTCAAATAGCGTATTGTCGCGAGGTCGTAAAAAGTTGGAGACGTGTTTAAAGTGTCAATGTCAATGTACCCGCTGCATCGTGGCGCCGCCCTGGTGCCAAAGAATGTGGGATGTTGCCAGCATAAACAATTTAAACTAGTTATATGGATCTTCGCGGTATTTCGCGACAATAGTGTTAAAATGTGGTTGTGTGTCGTGCAGTCGAGCTCGAAGCTCCTGACGCCCAAGGGCAAGGTGTCGGAGCTGAAGGCGCCGCGCGTGCAGAGCCCGGGCGGGCCGCAGTCGGTGCGCAGCCCGCAGTTCGCGCCGCACGGGTACTGCATCTTCGCGCTGCAGCAGGCCACCAGGAAGAACTTCACGCTCAACAAGGTGACAAGCCTTCATAATCACTAGACCCGTATTAACCCCTAGAGCAGTGGTTCCCAAACTTATTTTGTATACTGCCCACTTTGAATTCGCATAAATTATATTTTCCGTCCCCATTCTTTCACCTACTTAAATATCACTATAACGTCAAATTAAATTTATTTAATTTTCTGGCTCTCTTACCGCCCCTCTTTAGGTCTGCAGCGCCCACAAGGGGGCGTTATCGCCCACTTTGGGAAAGTATGCCCTAGAGTAACACGAGCTACATATGTGTATAAGATTTGAATTCTCGAAGTGTCGCGTTCCGCTTCGGGTGGTTATAAGACGCGAGCGACCATGGGTTGTTTATTTGCTACGTTAAGTAACACGGCAGCGATAGTAGGGTTTCACAGATCCATTATGCCAAAGCCCATCTGTTTGAGTATAGATTATTGTAAGAAAACGTTACTGATCGGCACGAAAAATAAATTTAAACTTCCGAAATATTGCGATACTTGATGCAGAGGGCGCTTGTAGGCGGGCATCATTGAAAGGGAGGGTTAATAAATCGATCATGATCTTACTATGATTGAGTCGTCTGACCCTAACAGTGTCCTAGTATCTACTACTCGAGTAACTAAGGAGTCAATAGTCTAGTGATTAGAGGGGCCGCCCTCGTAGCTGAGAGGTTCCGGGTTCGATCCCCATCCTGGCCATTTAACTATTGACGTGGGTCCTCTCCTAACACAAGCTTTAGCTTAGCCGGAGGGGCTAACGGGATACTAGTAATGTGATAAATAACTTTTGAACATTTAAAAAACCCCCGATGTGACGACTTTTTAAACTACAAAAGAGTTGATAATTTTCAAACGGCTGAACCGATTTTCACTCTAGATCAACATAACTTTCTATCAAAAAAAAACAAAATTAAAATCGGTTCATCTGCTTGGGAGCTACAATTCCACAGACAGAAATATAGATACACATGTTAAACTTTATAACACCCCTCTTTTTTCGTAAAAAAAAAAATTGCACGGCGCTGTTTCTTCGTCATGGTGTGTAACGGCCCCCTCCCCCGGTGCCAGGTCCCGTGCGGCAGCCCGCTGGAGGGCTCCATCAGCGTGGAGATCAAGGCGCGCGTGCAGGTGTCGCCGCCGAGCCCGCACGCCGCCTTCCTCACCGCCTTCGACGACGTGTCGGGCCTGGGGGCCTGGCACCGCCGCTGGTTCCGGCTACAGCCGCCGCGACTCTCCTTCTGGAAATACCCGGATGATGTGCAGAAGAAGGTACTGTACCTACTTCTGTAAGGTCTCACAGTGGCAATGATGTTGCCTGTTCAGAATAAATATAAATATCGCCAGATTGACACACCAACTGTATAGTCCCAAACTAAGCAATGCTTGTACTATGGGTACCGTACAAGGGACTGGGGGCGAACCCAGTGACACCCAGACCTGGGCAAATGACGAAAAGGCCATTTCCAAAATTTGCCCAACGGCCTACGCTCGAACCACTGTGCGAAGCGGTCGATACTTATAAATATTGTTGGAATTTTGTTCGGTATTGTATACTATTTAATTCTATACCTTATTATACTCATCCCAATCCGCTCAGTATTCTTTCAAATTTGAGCAATTCTGTAATATAATTTACTTATTTGATAACAATGGTGTTGCCTATGCTCACATTTAATTGCTATTCCTCAAAATGTACACCATCTTTTATTCTTTGAAAAGAGTAGCCATTGAGTTTCTTGCCGGATTTTCTTAGTGATGCGGCATTCCGAACCGGTGGTAGATTCTGACTGTTCATAAATGCTATGTTGGCTTACATGAATAAAAACTAACCTCCAGGCCAAATTAAATAGTATAAAGCGTGGGGCGCCGCAGCTCTGACGTCATCCGGTAACGCTACGTCGGTGCTGACGATTTGCACGGATTTAGTGGCCGCGCGACGAGCGAGCCGAATGCCCCGAACGTTTGTATAGAAGCTTCGCTTCAACAATTTTGAGTTTATATTTAACTAGCTGTGCCCGCGTGTAATTTAACCTAACAAAAATTTCGACATTATTCATCCCCAATTTTATTCCCTTGGGTAGAGTTAATCAAAATCCTTTCTTAGCAGATGCCTACGTCATAACATCTACCTGCATGCCAAATTTCAGCCCGATCCGTCCAGTGGTTCGGGCTGGGCGTTGATAGATCACTATGTCAGTCAGTCACCTTTGAGTTATATATATTTAGATATGTATGGTGTTCGTGTCTTAGACGCCGATAGGCGACATCGACCTGTCGACGGTGCTGTCGGAGCGCGTGGTGCGCGCGCCGCGCGAGCTGTGCGCGCGCCCCAACACGCTCGTGTTCGAGTGCTCCGTGCCGGGCGGGCTGCCCGTGTCGGAGACTGGCTCGCTGGTGTACACGCGGCGCGCGGACGGGCGCCTGGCGCGGCGCCACCTGCTGGCCGCCGACACGCCGCACGACCGCGACGCCTGGCTCGACTGCCTCAACCGCGCGCTCGAGTACGTCCGCTGCTGCGCCGCCGATGAAGATTAGACGCCGCGGTAAAGTCCGTCCCACGAAAGGGGCGTTCATTCATTACGTGATGCATTTTTGAGAATTTTTCCACCCCCCGGCCCGTATTAATAAATAGATGTCAAGTCTGTCAGCGACTTTTGACGTGTAATTTTGTACTGGTTATGACAGAAGAATGACATTTCCAGGATCTCTCTCGGACTTAAGATCAATATGTATATTGAATGCGGACCTATGTGAATATGTAATTCAAATTTCAAATGTGAAAGTTTTTTTATTATTTTATCAGGCATCACACTAGATCGGCTGGAAGAATATGAATTTATTTGGAAGAGAAATAAGGTATATTCTGGAATAAAATAATGGTAGTTTTTTTATCCTTGCGGTAAGCCCGCAGATAAATGTTGCTATTAATTAGATGACAGAACTCAGTTTTATGTGTGAACCTTGTTCTTTGCATGTTCCATGAAATATTATAACACCAAATAGATTATTATTAGTAAGAAATTATATTCAATTGCCTTTCCAAGTAATTCCTTAGTCCATAATAATATAGTTTCGACGGAAAGTAGGCAGCGCCATACTTTTAATTAATATTAAATATATTTAACGACTTTACCATAAACATGGGACCAATATTTTGTAGTTAGATATTATTTATAGTATAGTATAACATTCGTTTAAACTTATTCATGACAGTGGTAACTCCACTAGCCTGTCGGCTCCATGTATTAGTAGCTCTTATGCTCACACGATTAGGGGCTAATATTGAAAAGCGAGCACCTAAAACACAAAAAGAAAAGTGCATTCACTCGATGAGTTTATTCGTTAACTTGAATAGCAATCGTGAAATAAAACATATGACAAATGGATAGTTTTTCGGGTGAAAGGCGCTTGTACAATATGCTATACAAATATTTTACGTACTCGCTAGCGACTAACGTAAACCGTAAGGATTTACTATAGGTAAAAAAAAACAATTTGTACCTTATTCCTTATGCCATAGTACTGTTATTGTAATATCTCAATATAGGTAAATTAGTTTTACCCACAGATATCGATTTACATAGATAACGAAAATGCATGTACTTCGCGTGTACGAAACCCCGACCAAGCGTCAAGGTTGGTCGCCGCTTACTTACAGACCGCGCGACTACATATATAAAAATATGAGTATAAGCGAGATAATCACTCGAGAGAATCGTAGCGGGCGGAGGGGAATCGGCGGCATCGGTGTCTTTGAATCGGTTTGGATTTCCCGTCACTAATGACGTCACAGTAGGTGTTAAAAATTTGCCATGCTTGGTTTCAATACAAATCGTCATACTTGCGTTATCTATGTAAATCTATATCTGTGGTTTTACCGTTAGCGCCATGACAATTTTATTTGATAAGCGACATCTGTTGCATTCTAATGTTAAGTTTTTATTAATATTAAATTAGTTTGACTGAGATAAATCTAGCTTTAATTTCAATGAATCACATCATTTTCACAGATTATAGTTTAAATTGTAGAATGTTTGCGAAGCGATTATGAACTGTATTCATTTGTAATTATGTACTTAATTCATCATTTTGAAGTATTTAGCCAATTAATATGAATACATTGATATTTTAGAAAGTAATGATACTAAGTACTAACATACTTTTATGACATATTTTTTTTTGATTAAGCATTGAATTAATATATCTTCACAATAACTCACTTATTGTAAATTTAATTTACAATAAATTATATTGTCGGTCACAGTTTGCGTACAAGACGCATGCGATTTTGTACTCCATTTTAATACAAGATAAGAACAAAATTCCAATGCATGTTTAGCTATCCCTATAAACGTTATAATTATGTTTTTTTTATATAAGTTTTTGATAAGATTTTAGGAATTGATTGAAGTATTGCAATATGTTTTTGTGTGTAGTGTGTATCTAATTTTTATGTGTACATAAAATCGATTTATTACAGTAATATAATTATTTTTAAGATAATCATATTGTTTTAATTTGTATGCTAGTGGTTAAACACGCGTCTTGCACCAAGGCACCAGGCCTTGGGTTCAAACCCTGCCTCGCACCTCTGGGTATTTCGGAATCTATGTGCGAATCATCATTACTATATGATTATCACTTGCTTACGGTGAAGGAAAACATCGTGAGGAAACCTGCATGTCTTAATCTGACCAATTTTCGAAAGACATGTGAAATCCGCCAACCAGCAGTGGGCCAGCCTGGTGGATTACGGCCTGAATCCCCCTGGTGGTAAGGGGGTTTACCAACTTTGTTGTATCCTACTTATAGAATATAATATATATAATATTTTAAATGCGAAAATTTGTGAATGTGGATGTATGTTTGTTACTTTTTCACGCAAAAACTACTGAACGGATTCGGATAAAATTTGGAACATAGATAGATTATAACCTGGATTAACACATAGAATACTTAATTTAATCTACGCGGACGAAGTCGCGGGCAGGAACTAGTAATAAATATAAATTGAAAGTTCAAATTCCCGTACGGTCAATGGCGCTAATTCTAATAACATTGACGTTTAAAAAATTCCGAATTTATGGATCTGCTGATAATTAACATTGATATTGGGTTTTCGAGATTTCTGTTTACAAAATGTGACATTTTGAAATTGAATATAGTTATGCAGACTAGAACGACGCACTCGGGTACTTCTGCAAATTGAAACCAACCTACGACTAGTTGCGATAGGCTTGGTTCTGGTTTGCAGAAATGTGTGGATTGGTTTCATTCTGCAACACTATCTAATTGTTTTGTTCCACTGCGTGATACACTTTAGGAATCATAAATGACTTGCCTACAGTTAAATCTTAGATTATTTGTGAGACAACATAAGTACAACAAGATAATTAATCGCCTTTATTTATGTTATAAGTACATTTTGAGCTTCGTATTTTTAGTTATCAAAATACGTTCGTTCGTTGGCTTCGCGTCATTCGTGCATCTAATTCTAGGGATACCCATCATTAGGTACATTAAAAACAGATTAGTAAACATTAATTTACCAATATATATATTGACTAGATTCTTAGAATAACATTTAATAATGATTACAGTGTAGATTATCACCTCAGACCAATAACACAAGACACCGCTTACGTCCGCTCGTGTATGAGAATGTAGTCGTCAAAAGTTAGCGGGCTATCGGGGAAGACGATTGGTTCGTTCAAGTTCGAGTCGTGAAAGGACCAATCAAAATGTCTGGTGCGCTCAAACATGCGGCGTCTATGGCTTATTGCTCGGTGATTATCATTCATGAATATTTGTTTACAAAGTAAAAATTGGTCATTTGTTATGAGCGTACCTATTAGTAAGTATTTTTCCTTTCGTGAAATTTTCAGCCGATATTTTAATACTCGGTACTTATGTTATTATATTATACAAAGAAAATTACAAAACTTTCGTTCCCCATGACAGTTGACCAGAGAGAGGGGGGGGCTCCCCCCGGTCACGAGCACCAGGAACCAATAGGAACAAATTTACCAAAATATTTTTTCAGTTTCAGCCAGTAATAAGTAATTAACATTCGTTGTCAATACATGATTTACATTTTATACCTTATCGCAATAGCACAAGAACCAATTTCCGTGGGATTTCCTTGTCATCATCATTCGTCGGTTTAGTCGTCGTCGTCGTAGATGGGCGGCTTAGCGGACTCCTGGCGGTGGTGTTTGCCCGTCATCTCTGACGTCATCGCCTCTTTTAAATCGCGCTGTCAAACCGAAAGCGATCATTAATGTCGTTATATCCAATGGTTATAATTAAGTGCATCATCATCATCATCATCTAAGCCAAAATATGTCCCCTGCTGGACATAGGCCTCGCTAGGCTCACCACGATGACCGATCTTGCGCTAACCGCATCCAGCAGATTTCCGAAACCTGTACCGTACAATGGACTGGGGGCGGTTCCAGTGACACCCAGACCTGAGCAAATTATGAAAATACCATTTCCGAAATTTTCCAAGTCGGGAATCGAACCCGCAACCACCATGTGCAGTGAGCCTAGCAGCCTACGCTCGAACCACTGCGCCAAGCGGTCGTCAAACAACTATAACAACAAGTATAACTATAGTAGGTACTCTCCCCGCGATAATTCGAACAAATCTCGCGTACAGTGGTTAAATAGTCCAAGCGAAATATTCTTGGTACTAACGACAAAATGCCTGCAGAGCTTGGCGAATTGTCCGCAGTCGAACACCTGAGGTGTCCGCTTGCCGCCGGACCAGTCGCGGCTGAAGGTGAGCTGCGCGGAGACCAGCGCCGCGGTCAGCAGCCACGCGGCCACCAGCGCCACGCCCCTGAACAGAACACGACACTCAAACCTGGGCCCTTAGCTACTTAAAACGCAATAGACAAGCAAATGCTCGAGTTCCAGCGTTTCAAAGATAATTTTCTTTAAACGCGAGCGTTCAAATGCTAATTAGCTTTCAAACGCGAATTAGCTATCAAACGTGAGCGTTCAAAAGCGAATTAGCTTTCAAACGCGAGCGTTCAAACGCGAATTAGCTTTCAAACGCGAGCGTTCAAAAGCGAATTAGCTTTCAAACGCGAATTAGCTTTCAAACGTGAGCGTTCAATCACGAATTAGCTTTTCTATTGCGTTTTAAGTAGCTAACGTGGTAAGGGCTCTGGACTCAAGACATGTATTTTTTATTTGCGTAGGCTACAAACAAATAAATCGAGACACCGCTGCTGACGTCCATACTATTGTATGAGAATGCATCGTCAAAAGTTAGCGGGGTATCGGGAAGACGGCGAATTGGGATTGGTCCGTTCAAATTCGAGCAGTGAATGGACCAACAAAATGTCAGGTGCGATCATACATATGCAGTGGCAATGCATATGTCATGCGAGCGGGGTGCCCGGTCATGCGGCGTCTATGGCTTATTGGGCTGTGGCGTAGGCCAGCCCAGACATGCTGGGTCGCAGAATAATTACTTAATTCGCTGTTTTTCAAAACAGCTCCATTATGGTTGCTCTGCTTGGGTGGTAGGATTTCAACAATAAGGTTAGTTGCAGTTTTGTTCAACATAGCGCAATGTCAATCCAGTTAAGCTGTTTTACGTAATATATATATATTAATAAAAATATCGCCAGACTGATACACCCACTGTATGGCCCAAACTAAGCAACGCGTGCACTATGGGCAACGCACAATGGGCTGGGGGCGATCCCAGTGTCACCCAGACCCAGGCAAATTACGAAAAGGGCATTTCCCAAATTTTCCCCGGTGGGAATCGAACCCGCAACCACCAAGTGCAGTGAGCCGAGCGACCTATGCTCGCACCACTGCGCCAAGCGGTCGTCAATGAAGCTGTTTTGTTCAACACCTAATGCACAGCTAATTAAGCAATCCATCCGTGACAGAGACACACTGAGCTGGCTTTCTGCCGGCTTCCGTGTGATGTCATCTGTCATCTTTCTGATCATCTCATCCAGCCACATAATATCAGCTCTTCAGTTTCGGTGCCTCAATTTTTTTTATTCGTTAAGGTGTGTGGGGTTAGGGACCTCTGTCTTAACGCAGTCGATGGAGCACTAAGTCTAAACGCCTGAGAATTTGAACACAGCACACCAAATAGGTATAGGATTTGAGCCTTTTAAACACAGACACGGAAATATGAAATTAGTATCTCATTTGAATCAGGCGCGGATACGGGAAGGTTTAAGTAGGCTCAATTGCCCCTGACTAAGAAGCGAATCACTTTTTTCAAAATGAATATCATCATGTTTTTTTTCTCAGTAAAATAGACTAAGTCACACAACAATCCCCTGAAAGTAATCTCGTATCTGCCTGAATCTACCACCAGATCGTGGTTCCATTGAGACCCGTAAAGAAACAAAATAGTTAACCGTTAAGAATCTTAAAACAGAATTTGCAAAAAAAGTAAAACACTTCAAATATTTTTCAACTTTATCTTCCAACTTTTTACTCTTCTTAAATTGCTTTTGAAATGTCTAAACTCACCTACACCGCACTGCATCCATGACACTACTGTGCTATGACACCGCAACTGATGGACAGTGGGTTCGAAGCCGCGCGCATCCCTTTTATACCAAGCAGGCACACGCCTCCCGCCCCGGCTCACACCTACACCATGTATGGGTTAAACACCTAAATAACCGCGGTCTATAAGGTATTATTTTAATAAAACACGATATTTCACACGGCCCTAGTAACATCTAAATATGACGAACATAAATAAAATCTTACAGGTTTTTTTCGAACAGCTGATCTTTGGTAACACTCGCTAGCAACCAACATTAACATTTTTACCATTACATTTTGTCGTGTAGTGGGTACATCATGTAAGCAAAAATCATCATCTAATCATAAAAAAAAAATTGAAAAGAAAAAATGTATCCATGGAGTTTCTTGCATGTTCTTCTCCATAGGATTTTGTTTTGGAACATGCACCTAGACCTCTTGACTTTTTAAAAGTGCCAGTTAATCTAGCCTATTTGAAATAAAAATATTTGAGTTCGAGTTTGAATCAGTAGCATTTAAGTACTAAAGCGCCCTGTGGAATATAGAAATAGAACTTAAATAGGTGTAACAAAATAAAATAAATATCGTCAGACCAACACACAAACTTTATGGTCCCAAACTAAGCAACACTTTAACTATGGGTACCGTACAATGGACCCAGTAACACCCAGACCTGGAAAAATTACGCATAGGCCATTTCTGAAATTTACCCCGACGCGTATCGAGCCCGCATCCGCCCGTTGCAGCGAGCCTAGCGGGTTATGCTAAAACCTCTGCGCCAAGCGGTCACCAATAGCCGTCTTTATTACTGAAATTTAGCCATCATAAAGTTATTTTAAAAATTATTGCATTGTTAGCACCTAATCATAAGACGTAGATACTTTTACGATAGCAAACATTCACATATTATTGCGAATAAATGAAAAAAAAATTAGAAATACAGATTTTTCAAGTTATCAAATCCGTTTCCGATATCGATTCGAATGGTTTAAAAGAACCCACCTGGTGCGAGCCGGGGTTCGAACCTGCACATGTTGTATTCAAGCGTTCGTTCGACATGGTGGTTGCGGGTTCGATCCCGTCGGGGCAAACTTCGGAAATTACTTTTTCGTAATTTGCCTTGGTCTGGGTGTCACTGGGATTGCCCCCAGTCCATTGTACTGTAACCATAGTACAAGCGTTGCTTAGTTTGAGACCATGTCAGTCTGGCGATATTTAATTATATATCACTACTTATTCATAATAATGTATTGTAATAAAACAGGGATTTCTATTTGGAATTATCCTTCAATAGAAGGACAGTGTACCGGCTGGGTGTCGCGTCTTCTTATGGTTCAACACAAATAAAACTCTGGTCATCCGGTTAAACAACTTATCGTTTTTTTTAAATCTTCTAACTCAAATTACAACGTCAACTTATTCGTAAAACATTCGAAACACCTTGTCATTTTTAAAATCATAAAAAAAAGTAATCATAAATAACACCAAGCAGGGCGTAAGGGTGCCCGCGTTACAACAGTTATTATTTTGCATCGTGGCGATTAACCTAAACGACTCCTGAAACTTTCTAAATGCAAATTTGTTTCTAACGCATTTCTGTTATGGCGGTGACTGACTTCGGCGAACTGCTTAACCCAAAGCCTTAAAAGAAGTACGAATCGCAGCTGTTATAGCTACTTACGCACATCTGCTGTGAGAGAGTGTGTAGGTACGAAAACATTGGCCATAATCCCAGAACATATTTTCAAATTCAAAAATCCATTATAAAAATGAAAATATAATTCCCAATCGTCAACTAAATACTAATACACCGCGCGTTACGTGATTTTAACACCTCGGTAATAGGGATGGAATATTTCACAGGTAGCGTGTGAAAAATCATATTATATAGGTTTTCATAAGTAGCACCTGCTACCGACATAGGTAGAGAAGATACTGTTACAAATCATTACAATTAAATCTCAAAGCGTTCGGTACTGTAACGACTTTTTAGCTAAATCATCGACCAGTGACTTCATATCGACGTGTCATAGTCAAAATTCACTATTAATAAAATCATTGAGTGTCAAAAATCACGAGTGAAATAACAGTGAAAGAAAAAATAATTTCACTTAATGAAAATGAATTAAAAGTCGCAGTAATTTCCATGCCTACTAGTTACGTTAGAATAACTCCACAGGGGACAGTTACCCGTGTTAAATATGACACAATAACGTAGAAATAATCTTGATACTCACCTGCTTGAGTATCTGAGATAAGGTGTTTTGAAGAACAGCGGGATATTGTGAGTGCTTATGGAACATAAGACGGCTATTTGCGTACAAGAATATAAGATTTGGTTTACATTAAATCGATTTCAAGTTGAGTACGCTCTTGAGGTGTAATTTTTTAATCTCTCGAGTCTGAGACAGGTCTTGAGTACCTTTTGACGTCTAATTTTGTATTGGTATGACATAAGAATGACATTGCCAAGATAGCTTTCAGACTTGAGATCGATCAATATGTATGATTGATCAATATGTATGTATGATTACTCAAATACCTATGTATTTGAGTTGAGTTTGAGTATTCGACGTCGAAAAAGCAGTGATAGCCGATTAAAAAGCAGTGATAGCCGATTGGTTAAGCACGCGTCTTGCGGGCAACCAGGTCTCGGGTTCAAACCCCGGTTCGAACCTCTGGATTTTTCGAAATCTATGTGCGAATTATAATTTCTATATGATTATCACTTGCTTACGGTGAAGGAAAACATCGTGATGAAACCTGCATGTTTTAGAAGATTTAACAAATTTTCGAAAGATATGTGAAATCCGCCAACCCGCACTGGGCCAGCGTGGTGGATTATGACCTGACTCCCCCTCGTGTTGAGGGGAGGCCCGTGCCCAGGAGTGGGACGGCAAAAGGGCTAAAGTAGTAAAGTAGTATTCGACGTCGTCGCGTGTCAGCAATTTTTTTTTTCTTTTTCGATATAGGCAAGTATTTGACCACAATCTCACCTGATGGTAAGTGACATTGTGATCTACGGTGGTGCATACTTGCCTAGAAGGTCCTGTTCACTCTCGACTTGAAAACATCCAGGTTATAGTCAACCGGGAACAAAGATGCCGGCAAGGCGCTCCATTCCTTGGCAGTTCGCACAATAAAAGTGGAAGCGAAACGCTTGGTACGAACTGAAGGAATGTCCAATTTAGACTGTGTAACATTTAGTTCCGTAGCTAACTAACCGAAACTAGTTAACAACCCATGTTGTCTCAATACATGTCCTGTTAGAACATAGGATCCTTGCGTTCTGATCCAGTGCTTGATATACCCCTGTTGTTTCACTTGGCGGCAGTCCAAGCCGAGGCCGTGTTCCACGCATATGTGGCGCCGTTAAGCTGCCCCCTACCCCTCAGGCTGCTCTGGCCACCTTGGGATCATAGTGAGTGAGGTATGCACACCTCACTAAACTATCTTTCTCATATTATTTAAAAACCTAAATCTGAGTGAGATTTCATTGCTATTTACTTATTTTGTGACAATAGTGTTGCCTGCTCACACTGCACTCTGTTGATATTCCTGATAATGTACACCATCTTTTATTCATTGAAAAGAGAAACCATTACACTTCTTGCCGGATATTCTCAGTGGAAGCAGCATTCCGAACCGGTGGTAGATTCTGACTATTCATAAATACTTTGTTGGCTTACATGAATGAAAACCACTTAGAGTTTGAGTTTATGAATAACGCTGTGCATAGGATGTAAGCCCTCCCTATGTCCCCACATGTGAACCATCGCTAGGAATACTCAAAGAACATTGTGATCTGAAATACATCTCGTTTGATCTATCCGCCCTTTGTCAGTTCTGCATAGCGGACCGGACCGCCGACAAAACCCGTGCGAGCGGACAGATGGCGCTTTTGAAGGTGGCCATTGTGAGCCTGTTATTTATGAATTCCTAACAATAGTTTCAATATTCTTATGAAATATGTGCCATAAACCTATCGTGAAAATAGTGTGTGTATTGTATATGTTTGTTGCTTCAATAATAAATGTGACGAGAGTAAATAATCAAAGTGTGGCTGATTTCGTTTAAGAAAAACTTAACTTCATTACACCAAACGCGCTCCTTCTATATGTATTTGCACTGGACGAAGCATACTATTATAAGAGATGTCGGGGTAATTTTTTTAAAAGTAAAAATAGGTATTGACTATATTTGGTACTAGTTGCTGCCCGCGACTTCGTCCGCGTAGACTTAAGTAAAGTATTCTATGTGTTAATCCAGGCTATAAAATAAACTATGTGTGTTCCAAATTTCATCCAAATCCGTTTAGTAGTATTTGCGTGAAAGAGTAACAACATACATCCACACTCACAAACTTTCGCAATTATAATATTAGTAGGATAAAATCGGTTTTGTACGCAACACTTATTATTGAAGCGAAGCTTCTATGTATACGGACTTTCGGGTCGCTCGCCGCACGGCCACTCTATCCGTGCTAAGCGTCAGTAGCGTTACACGATATATGTAGGTATAAAGAGTGGCAGCTGCGGCGTCCTACCCTCTATACTATAAAGCATCGCTTCTTTCGGGCGTCTCTAGACGGAAATGTTTTTTTAGATGGTGCAGTTACCTATTTATTATTTCATCCGTACCTACTAACCAGAGACAGCTGTTTCAAGTTATTATTACATGTGTTATAAGTTTATTGTTTAGCCCACAGATAAATATAAATACTTACCTATTCTTACAGCATTGAAACTTGAGAGATTCATTCTAACTGAAATGTTTGCCTGAGAAGCCGTTAGCTACGGATAATTTAATAATGTCCTTCTTGAGATAATGACCTATTTACAGCATCAGTACCTATCTGCCCACTTAATGATAAATTACAAAGTTATACTTACTTAGGTACTTACCTACACAGATAAAATGTGTCACGCTATTTGTGGGGTTCTCTATTTTTTAAACAATACTATTATTAATAAAATACCCATCGCAAGTAGTTAAGTAAATACTTGATTAATTTTTATTTTATTGTATTAAATATTTCTTATATTTACGATAAATATATTAATCATCTTCTTCGCAACATAAAATAATGGAAAATACGCAATTAACTCCGATATCGATTTAATTATCATGACATTATAATATTTTATAATACCTATGTACTTTGTTAAAAACAATAAATGATTCAATATAACTGCCTATGTGAGTACTTCTTTGGGTCTATGGCCACACACGCCTCATGTGTTTTACGAGGTCATTGATTAAAATAAAAGAAATTGTAAACGTGGTTCAAATCCACGCGTCATTTAATTCACAATAATGTATATTAATTAAAGTTTTGAAATCACCATGGCTTTGGGATAATGAACCATATTGTCAATATCTTATGGACATAAATTAGAGAAGTCTAACTGAGTAACTAACCAACAATACATGGTGAAGTGTGTCAATGAAACTACTGAAAACCTACTGCCCTATTGTTACGGGATAATGACCCATATTTTAAATGTCTTATCGACATAAATAGAGGTGTGTCTCCAACTACCCTTGCCAAGTGATTGGCAATCAGTGCCGACGCTTCTGTTAGCCGTCATCTCGTATTGTTTAACAGTACGCCGCCACCCCGGGTACGGTCAGCACGCGTAAAGACGCATTTTTACAAAGAAATTACGGTAATACAACGCGCATTCTGATTCCGGTTTTCACTTGAACAAACTAGGATATAGGTGAGTGAACGTTTTGTTTTTTTTTTTACTAATGACATTAGAGTAGATGGAACGTCATTTGATTACGATTTTACGTCCGCGTTGTTTCTGTAAGTATAGGTAATGCGATTCGATAATGTTTGTAAAATAATTGTTGTTGTTTTAAATACCTACCTACGTATTTCTATGTACATAGTTCTGTGACTGTGAATATATATTGTCGTATTGAATTCGACTCCTACTTCGCAGTGTTTAAAGATTTGTGCGTAAACATTTCTTTTACCTACTTAATGGCAATAGTTTTGCAGAATGGAATCAACCCACACGTTCTACTGCAGACCAATACTAACCCTAATGCTAGTGTATAAAGGTTGGTTTCTGTTCGCAGAAGTATGTGTGAGTTGGATCTATTTTGCAAAACTAGGTGTACCTACCTAACATCAACATTTTTAAAAAGAAAGTAGCATGATAGTAGTGACAATATTAATCTAAAACGGAATTACTATTGTTTTGTTTTGAATGTCAAATTGTTGTGAAATAATGCAAGACGTCTAAAACATCGTGTTTTATGTTGACAGCGTGTTGCACAATGACGTAGGCTTATTTCGATACTACTATTAATGTTGTAACTTTATCGCTTTTCCCGATATCGAGTTGCTGCACAAGTTGACAGATTTATTGTGCAATTTTATCATCTACCGAATATACGAACAAAGTCATTAAAAGTACGTGTGTTGACACAACCGTTTGGTTCAACTGTCATTTTATTTCTGCGACTACCCGCCATCGGGTGACACAATTTATATTAGTGTTATAGTTGACGTCCCGTTCCGGGTTATAAAATACTTTACACACACATTTATTTATACGAGTAACCATTTCTCAAAAGGAAAAATCTATGAAATGACTAGGTAAGTAGGTAGGTACTTTAATTATCTACAATTCGTGATATTCCATGAAGCAATAAAATATAAACTGTGAACAATCACACAAATCGTAAATATTAAAGTTTACATTCCTACCTAGTAGTAACACTTTCACTAAACGTTAGTATCGATCGGGGAAATCCCCAAATAATAATTGGGCTCTCCCCGCATTCGCACGGACATCAAGGAATGAGCGCAAATTATGTCGCAGGACGGCGGCGCCACTTTTGTTGTAGTGACACTGACATAAACGAAGTGACAGTTAACGTCAGTTCAGTCAATCGGGCAACTGTATTGTCAAAAATGTTATATGTTATTACAAATGAAGATTTAACTAAATTATTGCAATCTTACAGCTGTTAAGTTTATGAAACAGAATTAGTAGCAGCGTTCAGTGCGGTGTCCTGACTGCAGCTGTCTCGATTCTTTGTTCTATTGCACAAAAGGCAGTTTGCCTTTGATTAGAGTTTAATATCGATGCGCAGCTAATCACTGACGTCAGTGGAAAGTCACAGATGTGTTGTTTGTTTTGTTTTAGATGAGAATTGCAATTGCAACTATACTCCTGTTACTAAAACTAGGTACTCATAAATCATAGACTTGCAAAAAATGTGTACCTACTTATGTATTAAGCTGTGATTAACTGTAGGTATACAAAAAAGGAAAAATCAAGAAATGTAGGTATTGATGTTAATTTTGTTGTCTTTACGACTAAACTAATTTTACCACGACTTAACACTTTTCTGTCTTGCTCACCAATTACGAACCTAAATACTTAGGATCGCAACACATTTAGGTTTCGTCTTGGGTTTCGTTAAGTTTGCTTTGTACGTCAACATAACTAGTCTATCGATGTCCTACCTACTGGTATGATAACTATTAAATTTGTCTATGACCAACGAACCTACTTGTATTATACCCAGATAACTAAGAAACAACGGATATATACAAAAAATAGAGGATTAGAAAGCAAAGAACAGTTTTAAAAGTAGCTATGGGTAGGCAGCGGAGTTAGGCTTAAGGTGAAGGCGCCTGGCTAGCCCGCGAAATTCAAAATTTTCGAGTATTTTTATAGTTTACTTATCCAAAATCTGAAAACATTAAGGACAACATTTTGTGATTTGCGACAAACACAGTATGCAGTGCGTTACTAATACATTTATTTTACTCTAAATATCATCACGGTGGATATGATACTAGTTAATCACTAAATATACAAAAAATGCCAGATTATCTGGATAGCTGTCGTTCTTGAAATGTTTTAGAGTAAGTTGGATATATTAATAAATGCACTGCACACGGTCTTTGTCGCGAATTACAAAATGTGCCTTTTATTTTGTCAGATTTTGAAAAAATTCTAAAAAACCTCCAAAAATTTGAACTTCGCGGGCTAGATGAACGCTTTAGCCATAATAACTCTATTTCATAAGGGCTAATTGCCCGTTGTCCGGAATGCTTTCTTTTAGACATTATTTCTTCACCCTACTTTCATTAAAATGCAATGTGATGTAATTATAATCAACAGAACAGTGAAGCCCCACAGACCTTCGACTCATACCTATAGATAAGCGTGTGGTGTGCCGTGTGACGTAACAAGATGTTGTTATTGTCAACACTATGTTTATAACACGCGCGAATAATATTATTTATTATCTGCGCATCGTAAATGTCTATTTGTTTTTTTTTATTTTTTATTTCATCACAGATAATATAATAATAATTTTGCGTAGGCATTTTCAATACCACGTAGAAGTTGCTGTGAGAAGTTTATAGATTGAAGACTTTGTTTTTTTAATTACCTACTCACTTATAACTAAAAGTGTTTTGCAAAATGTTGGTATAAATGGCTTAGCTACGCATCTAATTTGATAATAATTCAAAAGTAAATAAGATGGTCCAACGACTTTGCTTACCACCGATATTGTTCTAAAATAACAGCATCAGTCTGAAAGTAGGTATGAAGATGTATAATCCTTGTGACCGAAATCTCTAGAGAAAGATACAGCCAGTGAACACTGCTTTAGTAATGCTTTAGGGGAGCCGTAAGTGCCTTGTACCGTAATACTGCTCCCTAGCTAGGTGCTATTTAGATGATGTATTTTCGTCAGCTTTGATAGAGAGTCCATATTATTTGACTAATATAAAAACCAAGTTGTATGAAATTGACTTTAGCTTACTTTATTTATTTATTTATTTGGTCTCAGGCAACGCAGGCCCATAGATATATACCTTATAAACTAACATACATATTTATATTTAACACTTAACCAAACTATGGGTGGTGACCGCGGCAATCTCCCCCGAAAGCGCCTAAACACCACACCCTTCGGCCAGTATTCTTCCTGCATGAAAGTTGGCAGCCTGTCTGAGGGGACTCTAACTACAAACGCCTTGAAACTAGCGTTGTGATTAGAGTCCAACGGCTGAACTCTCAATGAGAAATGTCTCATTGAGAGTTCAGCCGTGCAAGCAATGGCTTTTTATTCTGATGTACTCAGTAATGTCCCCCGCCGTGCTGGTATAGTGGAGGCGGGACAGGTAGACTGGTGTGGTCGGCACTGCTGCACGCAACAGGAAGTTGGACCCTGTTGCCGCCGCCGTGCCGCAGCGATTTATGTTCACCCGCTGCGTGCGTCTCTTCTTCTGCACCTTGATGAAGCCATATAATATATGAGCTGGTAAAGCAGCTTTTATAGCTGCGTCCCGTACGGTTATTGATGACGATGAGAGGGCCGGTAACCCAATCGCCCTTTCCATCCCTCTAACCATATTAGTATTACAAGCATGTATAGGCTACGGTAAGTGCTTAACATCAAGCAGGTCGTATGCCTGTTTGCCGACTTTGTTCCATTTTAAACCTGTCCATCGGAACTACTACTTATAACATTTTAGTTACTGGCAACTCTTATTTTGAGATTGTCATATTCATGGCAAGCTAAAAGTTACAACACTGGCTGTTCCATTTATGATCGGTGTATAATAAAAAAAAGCAGTGCTGTCTTAGTATAAAGTGAATGGCGCTGCAGCTGCCACTCTCTATAGCTATATATATCGTGTAACGCTACTGACGCCGTCGTGTAACGCTATTGACGCTTAGCACGCATAGAGTGACCGCGCAGCGATCGCCCCGAACGTTCGTACAGAAGCTTCGCTTGAAAAATCTTTAGTTTCTTATGATATTGTCCAAACACTCGCCGTTATTGTGAGTTAATCACTTTATTAGCGGATATGTAATCCCCACCCCTAAAAAGCAGGCGTTTATTAAAGTATTACACATTAAATGAGATATAAAGTACCACAAATATGTTATTCTTTCACAGTCGTTCGGAAATCTGATAGAGTGCGATTGATAAACTGCGTTCTGTGTTGTGTGTTACGCATTGACGTACGTACGGCGTAGTAAGTACTATTTATACACCTTGTCTAGTCGGTATTGACCCGGATATAACGCTTAACGACTGTGATAGCTGGGACCGAGAGCTTAACGTCCCATACGAAGCACGAATGACAGTGCTCAGTTGTAAATGCGGTCACTCATCTACCATAACACCCGTCACCTCCTGCTTTGCGCGCTTGCGTTTTGAAAGTTTTACGTACCTAACCCTACTTGAATTGGCACCGACTCCAACTGAAAGAAAATATAAGGTCCCTAGTTATGTCTAGGTTTTAAGCACCTAGGTTTTTTGAAGTCGGTTTATTTATTTAAAAAATATTTTTTCATGAGAAAAGTCGTTTGGTGGGATTTGAACACACGACTTTTTGGAACACATGCCGGGGCTATTCCCACTGGGCTACGTACCTACCACCTGTATCAAAAACTAGAAGACATTTGTGACCTATCTGGGGCTTCATTAGACAAAACCGTGGAGCGCATCTACAAGAATATACCTTCCATCCTATAAATCAATTTAAAAATGCAGAAAATTCCAACTCTGGCGGTTCAGAATCATGAGTTGAATCCATGGTATCAGTTTTCGTTACGGCTCTCCTTACAGCTCGTATAGCTACTTAAGTATTTCTTCTTCTGTCGGAGTTTGGACATATTGGTACTGTCAGTCCTCATATCGTAGATAAATAAGATTAGTATAACTCAGTAAACCGTTATTTCTCAGACTTCGAAGTGGTCAGATTCCTCAACCACTAAATAGTCTATGCTACGTTGCGCATTTATTATAATAACGAAATAACTATCAACCTTGACTGGAAGCCATTCGATAGATCGTTTTCTAATTTTCTACTCTAACAAATGGCCGCTCATTTATCTCAATAAGTATTCTTTTTTGGCACGACAATTATAAACATGTCGTTTGGCCAAATATTAATATATTTGAATACTTGGCAACTGATATTAAATCATGTGATAGTACCTACGTTAAGAAATGTTAGCCGCGGGTCAGAGTATTTCATAAACTGACAAGATCACAGTAACTTGAGCATAGGCCGCTCGGCTCATCGCACAACGGTGGCGGTAAAATAATATCGAGAGTTTTGGTTGCCGTCCGCTAGGGGCGCTTTTCAATTTGCCATACACAAAGATACGCAGACGATAAAACTAGCACTTTAATAAAAAATGTTAAACTGATTTCAAATAACCTAGCTGCACTATAAGCTAGACATAACCAAGGACCTAATAATTTATTTATTTTGGAGTCGGTGCCACGATATTTACTCTACGTAAGGACAACAGTTTTCAAATTCGGTAAACAATTGACGGATAAATAGTACGGTTTAAAGAATTGTGTTTCTCATAAGAACTTACAGTACACTTAAAATGAGATACAGTACTTAATTATCAATAACATAACAGGTAGGTTCGCCTCCAGTGCGATAAAAGTTACAATGAAGTTACATAAGCCTTTAGTTAACTTTTAAATACATTCATGTATCACTTTGATTTCAACAATTGAAATAATTGAATTTGATTTGATTGACAAAAAAACATATAGACTGACGAACATAGAACCGCCTACTTTTTATGAAGTCAGTTAAAAATATGCGTTTCGCAACCAAAGAACCCGCACGTTTGGGGTAAGTACAGGATAACTATTATTTGGTATATACTGGCTGAGTGTTACTGGGATCTCCCCAGTTCATTTTGCAGTAACATAGGTAGTAAAAGCGTTCGTTAGTTTTGGACCAACCATTGGTGTTAGTCTGGCGAAGAAAAAACAACTGATTGGATTGGAACACAACACACGGCCTAGACCGGTGGGTATAACATAGATGAGCAGTAGCAAAGGATTTTAACAGAAAAAATACCCAAGGTAGGTAAATAGGGGATGTTTACACAGAAACACATCTAGACTTAATTATTAATTAAAAATAATCTTTAGAGAAGTGATAGTAGCGAGTAGTAAGGGCCGGTTAGTTAAATTAAAACCGGTTTCGATACTAACATAAATATTATTGTGAAATACTGACGTTATAATGGAATCTTACTAAACGTCAGATAACGCACGCAGAGGAATCGTCATCATACCCATATTAATTATCGATTCATTAACTCAATAAAACTATTAGGTGCTGAAGACAAGTAGGTATTTTCCATTTAATCTGTTGACATATTGATGACCCAGCAGGTATTGCGTATACCCGTAAAGAGCAGCAATATATCCTTAGACTATCTATCGTACAGTCTCTTAATAGAACCCAGTGAACTGAAATACAAATTCAATCTAAACTAACTAAAACTGTTGTTATCTCAATGTACCCATTTAAATAAAATTAATGAAGTACATACAGCTGTCTATAATATCGCGACAGGAGATGAAACCTGGCTGTATTGATTCGAACCAGAAAGAATAAGCCATTCGGGAGAATGGTATTTCATTTTGAAGACTTGCCGACTAAATTTAAGAAAAGTCGGCGCACCGCACAGACTTGAAATTCCAATTAGTTTATGGCCCCAGCGACTTCCGCTGATTCTGCCAACGAGAAGTTTATGGGACCGCACAGACTTATAAATACTGCGACCGCCAACAAGAAGGTTGTTGAGTACTTTTTTTCGGCAAATCATGACGTTACGTGATAGACAGTTTTCCTAAGGACAGTGACTGTAGATTGGTATTGTAAACAATTGCTTGCCCGAAGCGTAGCGAAAAGTTCCAAAAGGTATTTCGTTTGCCCAGAGTGTTTGAGAAAAGAACGTCCTCGCAGCAATGTCCTCTTTGACCACGTTTACGCGTCTGCGCATTCTGCTAAGACTACGCATGCGTATTTGGAACTGATGACGTATCCCCCATAGAGCCCGGACCTCGCACATTGATACTTATTTTTATTTCTGAATATTAAAAATAAGCTTAGAGGTTTACGATTTACAAGCCAGGGTGTGGCGGTGAATGCTTTCCACGATGTCATTGAAGAGATCTTCCTGATGATTGGGTCCATTGCTTCACACAATGGTTCCGAAAAATGCTAAAATATGTGCATAGAGATACTTTGAAAAACAATAAATCACTACATAGTATAAAACAAAGTCGTTTCCCGCTGTCTGTAGTCCCTATGTATGCTTAGATCTTTAAAACTACGCAACGGATTTTGATGCGGTTTTTTTAATAAATAGAGAGATTCAAGAGGTATAACACATCCTACTAATATTATAAATGTGAAAGTTTGTGAGTGTGGGTGTATGTATGTATGTTTGTTACTCCTTCACGCAAAAAACTATTGAACGGATTTGGATGAAATTTGGAACACAGATAGTTTATAACCGGGATTAACATATAGGATACTTTTTATCCCGATAATACCGAAATTTTTGTTACGTTAAATACTACGCGGACGAAGTCGGGGGGCACAGCTAGTGCATAATATAGTAGAGAAACACTGATCATTTTAGAGCCGTGCGAAGCCAGGGCGGGTCGCTAGTGTATCATAAATATAATAATTATCCGGTCTTATTTATCACAATCCAGAAACGTTCAGTATGAGTTGAGTATAAATAAATATCTTACAATTTATTTAGTATCATGCTTGCTTTTTATTTATTTTCTCGGCTTTTAATAAATAATTACAATAACATCTGCGCGGAAGAGATACCTAACCCAATCAATAATAACGAGATAAGTGGAAAATGTACATTGTAATAATTACAACAACAATATAAGTATGAAATAAGTAAGCTAAAAATATTGTCAAAGTTACATTCACTTTTAGGGGTTTTAAATAAGGTTCAATTTAAGCTTACCTATCTCTCTGAGGCTGTTCCTTTTTTTTATTAGATTATTTACACGTCGTCCTGTCTTAACTTTGAATATTTAATTCGAATTGTTCCGCTCAACTTTCTTATTTTTTTCTTTCATAAAAATCTTCTGACAATAATAAACACAACAAAATAAATAATTAGCGAAATCGTTCCATCCGTTCACGCGTGATGCGATGACCAAGGAAATCAAGATTCATTTATATATAGGTATATACTAGCTTTCAGCGCGTGTTGCTACGCTGTCAAAGATTGGTCGTACCAACTCAGAAACCTTTGTGGGCTCATGCACACACTTTGCTGAAGATCATGACACGATCAAATGCATAGTTTACGATTCCATAAAGGACATACAGACAAACATTCATTTTGATATATATAGATATATAGATGTACCCTCCCAGTAAGCCGGTCAAGCCGTTAAGGTGGAGAAGATTTACAAACGCACGCACACCAGAATTTAATGGAGGTATTAAAATACGTATATACGGAGGTTCTTAGCTATAGTTTAACCGGATAGGTGGCGTTGTTGTCGTCATCCAAAAAATAAGAGGCAGTAGTCTATGGAAGAGGGCACTGTGGCTCAGTCAGTCAGTAGGTAGGTACCCTGTATGTACCTATTGAAACAGAAAGATGTACTTTTTTAAAATAACTTAGCTTTGTAAGTCTAAAACTATCAGCTTTGGAGGAAACTTGAAAAACAAAAGGTGAGGGATACAGATTTCACAAGTCTACGAAACCTTTAGCACTTCAACTGTCCCACAAAGCCGATAGTTTTAGATTTACAAAGTAAAGTTGCAAAAAAATAGTATATCCTTTATGTTTCACCTAGTATATAACCTCGTCGTCAATATACCTATTCTTCATGTGTGTTGTTGGCTTCAATTAAAAGTTTCAATTATTGTTACAGATTGAAATCAAAATTGATCACGAAGATTTTTGGCAAACCAGAAAATGGTGTTTTTCATAACGAGAATAGCCAAAAGGTAAGTCAAAATAAAAAAAAACTGATTGCTAAACTCAAAGAATTTGTACTTATTATTACAAATTCTTTGGCTAAACTGTAATGCCATCCTTGTCGTGATCGTATCGTAGGAGCAAGACGGCAATGTATTTGGTAAAACGTGCCAATTTACGTCACAACACGTGTGTATCGAGATTGCACAAACTCATCGAACTATGCACAAATGCAGTTGCTTTCCCGTAACAAAGTCCAGTTGCCATAGAAAGATAGAAACTACGCAATAGGTGTCAACCAGTATTAACGTGTCGTTCCATTTTAATCTTTAAATCAGATGTCTTACAGATCAATTTCATATATAAAATTCTTAAAAGTTGACTGGTTATAAAATCTCTAGAGCAAATGTTTTCCTATGTCATCAATCATTCGTGACGCGCCCGCTAGATAGAGACACTGTTAATACCAATAGGCAGGCGAAAGGCAGTAGGTTAGGTGAACAATATTGTATGCGAAAAAGTAATTTGAGTCTTATGCTAATAGGAGAGAACTTGTATTGTAATGAACTATTGAGGTTCTGTACTGTCCCTTAAATAAAATGATCTATCTATAGTAGGTAAGATCTATGACTACTAGCGCCGCTCGCGAACGCTTAAGGAACCATTTTGTTTTCACCGTCTGTCCGTAAAATTAAGAATTAATTAGTTCGTACACTCATACCTAGAGGTCGCCTTAACCCAATACGGGGTAAACAGCAATCAATTGAAGATGGACATGTAGATATCGCTACTGTTCTTAAAGTAGAAATAACACATAACTTCGTTACATTAACTTAAGATACACTTATTTAATATTAATCATACTAATATTATAAAGAGGAAAACTTTGTTTGTTTGATTGTAATGAATAGGCTCCGAAACTACTGAACCGAGTTTAAAATTATTTCACTGTTGGGAAGCTACACTATCCCCGGGTGACATAGGCTATAATATATTTTCAAAAAAAATAGGGATCCTTACTAAAACTCGAATCATGTAACCGCAATGTACCCGTGCGAAGCCGGGGCGGGCCGCTAGTTATGTTTAAAGAAGGTCGTTCTGAAATCTGAGAGCCAACTGTGAAATACACAGTAATACATATACATATACATACATTAAATGCCATTACGGTACAAAACGACATTTCTCAAATGTACTCAAATTTAATGTGTAAGTTAAATTGGCGTATTAATAAGTATGCAAAAGCATCATTCTATTTTTCAATGCACTTACTTGTGGGCACCAATTAAATTGTAATAGGTAATACTTCTAGAATTCCTCAACACAAGTGACGCGGTTTTTATTAGTGGGAGTACGAAATATTGAGAGTACCTATTGTACGGAGATGACTTGCTGTTCTTTTTATATCATGGCGTTGATAACAGCTGATAGCGAGGTCAAGACACGAACCGGACTCGGGAGACACGGCCCACGCCCCGTTCCACGTAATCAGGCGGCCTTTTAATAATATTTATATTATGGTCTCAACATGACTAGTATAATCAGTGTTTGTTTTTTGTTGCTATATTATTAATATAAACTACTGAAGCGTTTTTGGTTAAATCATCCTAGCATAACTACTTAGTAATTGGCTGTTTTATCAACCTATACGCGTTTAAAGTCAAATAGGTCTAGTTCACATATAAGATCATGGACCTCATATCGACAAGCCTACCAAAGTCTCGAAATTCTTTATCAATTTCTGTTAATTTTACACTCAGAGGAAAAAAAATACGTAGACTGAGCGCGTTGAACTAGCGAGTGAAACCCACAGAATAATTATTGTAGGTAACTACACTTGCAAAATAAATAGATACCTGTACTTATTAGTATCCATTCAGATTCTTATTTAGATTACATAGTGTACAGACGTAGGTTACCTACCTACCTACCTACGTCGTCGTGAAATTCTATCGACAAAGCAAAGCTTAAAAAGAACTGGATGGATTTAGGTACTATGACTTACTTATTACTGTCACTGGCTTTTATTATTTTCGTCTGAGTCTTTACAGTATAAAATGAGCCGACATTATTCCAGCCATGGAATCAGTTATTACAAGTTTCAAAAACCAAAACTCAGGTTCACAGCTGTTCAAGAAGCCCCTTACGGTGTCTATCTATCTACTTATCTCTGTCGAGATTGAGTTGTAAATTTGGTAGTAAAGAATACCTAAAGGTACATTTCACATTTCGAAATAAAATGCGTCTCCACGCTTTTAATAGCTCCTTTCATTCCATTCGTCGACCCCTTGGCGCAGTGGTTCGAGCGTAGGCCGCTCGGCTCACTGAACATGGAGGTTGCGAGTTCGATTCCCGCCGGGGCAAATTTCGGGATTGCCCTTTCGTAATTTGCCCTGGTCTGGGTGTCGCTGGGATCGCCCCAGTCCATTGTACGGTAGGCACATACATAGTACAAGTGTTGCTTTGGGACCATACAGTTGGTGTGTCAGTCTGGCGATATTTATTTTATATTTATTTATTCCAGATTCCAGCAAAATACTGAAATATTGAGAAGTAGGTAGGCACAGATAATAAATCGGTCAGACCTTCGAGACCGGGTTTTTTAATCGTGCAACGAATGTTGACATGATTTAATATTCAATAAATTAAATGATATTTATTGTTCAATTGATGTGTGTCGATGCAGATAGGTACCTCGCTCGATACTCCCTTTCCCAGCAAGGAAACGAGTAAACAACATAATTAATAATTATTATGTCATGTACCTACTTTACATTTGTAGGACATTTGTCTATGATACCCTACATAATAAAATTATGTACCTACACGTTTTTTTCTTAGCTCGTATTAAGGCTAAAGCCCATGTAGCCCGCGAAGTTCAAATTTTTTGAGGTTTTTTAGAAATTTTTCAAAATCTGACTATAATAAAAGGCACATTTTGTAATTCGCGACAAAGACCGTGTGCAGTGCATTTATTAATATATCCAACTTACTCTAAAACATTTCAAGATCGACAGTTATTCAGATAATCTGGCAATTTTTGTATATTTAGTGATTAACTAGTATCATATCCACCGTGATAATATTTAGAGTAAAATAAATGTATTAATAAACGCACTGCATACTGTGTTTGTCGCAAATCACAAAATGGTGTCTTAAATGTTTTCAGATTTTGGATAAACTATAAAAATACTCGAAAATGTTGAATTTCGCCGGCTAGATGGGCGCCTACACCTTAAGAAATCGATTTCAAGTCTGAGAGTAGTTTCAAGACGCTTTTGACATGTAATTTTGTACTGATATGACATAAGTAAGAATGACATTTCCAAGATCACCCTCAGACTTAAGACCGATTTATTAATACGATATAAGTGTAATTAGGCCTGCAATAACATATTTCCATAATTTATGCCAAAATAAATACAATGCCTGTACCATCCTAATTATTATGCCTCTAAGTAAATAATTGAATTTAATCTTTACATAACGATGGCAATCGTTCTAGTTCTAGATAATTATGTACACATTCTGGCTGGTTCTTATTAGGCTTAAATTAGCGCCAGACGATCAGACGAACACACCAACGGTATGGTCCCAAACTAAGCAGCGCTCGTACTATGGTTACCGTACAATGGACTGGCGGCGATCCCAGTGACACACAGACCTGGGAAAATTACGAAACGGCGTTTCCAAAATTTGCCCCGTGGCGGGAATCGAACCCGCAACCACCATGTGCCGCCTACGCTCGAACCACTGCGCCAAGCGGACGACAAAATATCCACTTATCTTTATTTTTCGACTAGTTGCTGCCCGCGACTTCGTCCGCTTAGACTTAAGTAAAGTATTATAAGTGTTAATCCCGAATATAAACTATATGTGTTCCAAATTTCATCCAAATCCGTTCGTTAGTTTTTGTGTTGAAGAGTAACAAACATACATCCACACTCACAAACTTTCGCATTTATAATAATAGTACTTAGGATTTAATTTTTGATTCGAGACATACCTAGACGTCTTAATAAAAAATTGAAATATTCTACATTCTAATCGCATGTGTATTGAAATTGCTGCATATCATACTTCCTGATGCGAACAAAGAGTTGAACCCCATTCACCGGCGCGGCGGCCTTCATGACCGGTTGCTCAGGTGGCCGGCAGACAAAGAACCAGGAGAATAAATTAATACTCTGGTGCCCACGAGATTCCTGGTGTTAGACTGTAGGTACAGTCGATGCCGGACTACCAATCACTACATAGTATAAAACAAAGTCGCTTACCGCTGTCTGTCCCTATGTACTTGTATGCTTAGATCTTATTTATTTATTTAGTTAGTACTCCAGCACTCACAGCTTCCCAAACCGTGCTGAGAGTCATGTTACAACAAGTAAAATAAAATTATAAAATATAAAATTATTAATTGCATTTTAAAATCCATTCAGTATAAATAAAAATTAAATCTAATACATTAATTAAAATTGGTTAAAACATAATAATTATAAAATTTACACGATATTATTTAAATTGGCATAGAATTGTTTAAAACAACGTATGTATTCCCCTAGTCTAGTATGAAATATATCGACACTAGGCTGCTGGGCAATCAGAGTGTTGAGCAAAGAGATGGCTTGACTTGTAGGAGCATATTGTGCGGTACATGTTCTGACTGTAGGTGCCGCCAACAGACGGAGAGCACGCAGTCGCGTATACTGATTCGGTGCGGACAGGCCACAATGCGACAAAGCTTAGGGAAATAGGATTTGTGCCAATACGCCACCAATTAAGCCGCAACGCCGCAACGCCGCAAGGGCCACCATATTATTATGATGATTTTCATTTCTAAATGGGCTGCGCGTTCGCGCGCACTGTGAGACCTCATAGCAACGTATGTTAAACACATTTATAAACACGAGTTATGTAAAAAAATCTGTACTTAGTTAACATTTTTTGGTTGGTTTTGGCGTCCTTATGACACGTCGCGCCAGTTTGTTGATATCTTAATTTTAACCGACTTCAAAATGGAGGAGTTTCTCAATTCGTGTGCATTTCTTATAAAGTTATAGGCATTACGATACCTATCTACCTAACCTCGGTCGAGTCAAATTGACAAACTATCAAAACCTTATCATTATGTTGCACAAACCCTCACGGCGCCAAGGAGACTGATAACAACATCGAAATTACGCACTTACAAGATTTCTACATAACTAGGTACCTACCTACTTGTACACTACACACTACTAGGTACATAGCTTTTGTTTGAAGAGCGCTGTAGATGCCTCAGGATCAGCGCGAGCGCAGGCAGAGTGTAACTTATTTTCCAGTACGAAATAACTAGAGAACATAGCGGCCAAAAAAACCTTTGTAAGATGACTGGCCATGCATTGGGTCACACACGTGCGTCACTCACGACAGGACTACATAGGACTCCAGGTGGTGTTTATTCAACAAACCAATTTTATAAATGCGATAGAACTCTGTTCGTCCGTTTAAATTTTCACTCCTAAACCGCGGGACCAGTTTCGATTAGTTTTGGCATAGAGATAGAGTGAACCTTGGAGAAGGACACAGGCTACATACAGCGAAAGGGGATGGGAGTTTTATGTATACCTATTTCCAATACATTGTTCATTCGCGAGAAGACAAAAGATACAAAAAATACCTCGTTATTTATTAAATTTACCACCCGCCCCGGCTTCGCGCCTCTCTAATGTCATCAGTGTTTCTCTACTATATTATGCATGTATTATACATATAAACCTTGCTCTTGAATCACACTATCTATAAAAAAAACCGCATTAAAATCCGTTGCGTAGTTTTAAATATCTAAGCATACATAGGGACATACAGACAGCGGGAAGCGACTTTGTTTTATACTATGTATTGATTATTTATATTTAATACATTTTTTAATTATAATTTTAAAGTCTGTCCTGTCTGGACCTCGCCTATGTGGTATGTGTGGACCTCCTAGACATGAAGGCTGGACCCACCCTTGCTTGTAACGACTGACGTCATAAAGAGAGCACCTAGGCCTTAGTAAAATGACCAGTACAACAGTAGATACTTAATAGCCAAACAAATATCGTTCCTACAATTCCTCGAACGTTTTCTCTTAATTGGCACAGCCATTACGGAATATACCGTGACATTTGACTTTGATAAATGAATTAACAAGGCTTATAATTATCTTTACAGCAAAATATATAATACGGATGTACTTAAATAGGCAAAGTGCAACCATATTTCGACCGATAGTTATTTATGTATGTTGTCCTGTATTTATGTTCTTTAATAAAAAAGACAATTAGATTAACAATAATGAATTTAGGCGCCAAGGCATGACCAAAGACAAGCAAAGACACACCTGTCAAATTATAGAGAGGTGCAACCTCTATAGTCTATATACATTGGTAATAGAGATGACCCACTATACCAACAATGGTAGTATTATTTTAGTCCCAAATTAATAGGGGGCGAGTCCTATTACTTATTCAATTCAATTCAAATCATTTATTTTGTTTAGGCCTACGGGGGCACTTACAAATTGTCAATTAACATTTTTTTTTCCTTATATCTACAACCGGATCGGAACGCGACCTCGACTGAGAAGATCCGGCAAGAAACTCAGCTTGCTTGTATTTTTACGTGTCATTTTTTTTTTTATCGCCAGTTGCTTATTTTCAATAATTACAAAGGGTAGTAGATATTAACATAAATATTAAATTAGCTCCAGTGTGTTGCCTTTTGATGTTACCAAGAATTACACAAATAATTCGCACACATTCCCCCTCTATGCGAGGGGGATTCGAGCCATAGCTCCTAAATACAAATAAAGAGTACCAAATTTCAGCCATAACCCTAACCCCCTTATACCTATATAAACGTGGTATAACGGATGAATAGTTACGCACCGAATTATCTCTCTCCGTCATCAGTGAATTGACATTCGAAAGAAGAAGACAAAGCATGGTTTAACTATGCAACCGGTAACCCACGTTTATTAATAAGAGGGTAATAGTTTTGTTCTGTCACAGCTAAGGAACACTAGAGTAAGTGGGTAATCTTGTCTAGAGAGGCTGGTTTAGAAATACTGTCTTCAGTAAAGTAAAACTCAACAGTTACCAATGTTTGGTCGTGAAGACCAAGTTAATTATGATGAACCTTTCGTTGTTATGAGATTGTAAATTCAAATTTCAGACAGAACAATAACAAGGAAGATGGTACCACAATAATGTTATGAATTTATCTGCGCGCAGGGTTGCCTGCCAAATTATTTTAGTACGAATAGGTATAGTACTTCCAAGCACAGACTCAACAAGTAAAAAAACTGACCAAGTGCATGTCGGACCATGAATACTATAGGGTTCCGTAGACATCAAGCCTCGTTTTATTAATACGGAAACCTAATAAGAAACGTGATGGTTCATTTTGATGTGAAACATCTAATGCGATGGGTCTCGAAACTCTGTAATCAATCAATCCAATTATGTACTTACTTTTTAAATACTCTATTAAAGTTTAGGTAACCACGTCACTCTCTGATGCATACTCTTAAACAACGATCAAAACAAAATAATGATTTAATATTGACGTCGATGTTTTTAGTCATGCGTATTATAGCAAGCAAAAGTGGGGTCAAGTAATATGATTAATTAATGGAAATTTGCTACATATTTACGTATTTTGATACTGACGTAGGTACCTAAATAAAAGGCTGTTTTCGTTATGTTATGTACTAGCTGTGCCCGCGACTTCGTCCGCGTGGAATTTAATTGACAAAGTTTCATACAAACTTTCATCCCCTATTTTATCCTCTTGGGGGTAGCATTAATCAAAATCCTTTCTTAGCGGATGCGTACGCCATAACATCTACCTGCACGCCAAATTTCAGCCCGATCCGTCCAGTGGTTTGGGCTGTGCGTTGATAGATCACTATGTCAGTCACCTTAATAATAGTAGCCCTTTTGACGTCCCACTCCTGGGCACGGGCCTCCCCTCAACACGAGGGGGATTCAGGCCATATGTAAATTTCCATCAATTGTGAATAGGGGGACAGGAGGCGATCTTATTGACCCATACAGGACAAATTCCGAAAAGGCCATTTTCCAAATTTGTGCAGCTGGAATCGGACCCTCAACCACCCAGTGCAGTGAGCCGAGCGGCCTTACCACTACACCAAGCGGTGGTTACATCCTACAAATATTATCAACTAGCTGAGCCCGCGACTTCGTCCGTGTGGAATTTAACTTAACAAAAAAGCCCGCTCCCGCGTCCTGAGCCCGCGCGACAGGACCCATTTTTTTAATTTTGTTTTACTAAAATTAAAGTAGCCTAAATTGCTCCTTATAACATCAGCTATCTGCCAGTGAAAGTCCCGTCGAAATCGGTCCAGCCGTTTCGGGGATACTCTTGGATTGCAAGTGTTTTTATTTTTTGACGCGGAACCCTAATTGTTTTTCTAAAATTAAAGTAGCCTAAGTTAGCCCCTATAAGATCAGCTATCTGCCAGTGAAAGACCCGTCGAAATCGGTCCAGCCGTTTCGGAGATTACCCGGAACAAACACACAGACAGACAACAATTTTTTAATTCGCGTTTTTGCTATAGGTATCGTATGTACTTTCATATGCATTTACTGAAAAGGTGTTATTTTGATATTACAAACAGACACTCCAATTTTATTTATAAGTATAGATGCGAAAGTTTGTGAGTGTGGATGTATGTTTGTTACTCTTTCACGCAAAAACTGCTTAACGGATTTGGATAAAATTTGGAACATAGATAGTGTATAACCTGGATTAACACATAGAATACTTTACTTAAGTCTACGCGGACGAAGTCGCGGGAAGAAACTAGTTAATTATAATTATTCAATTACTATCCAATAAAGTCTAAAGATGGAATTTTAATTACGTAAGAGGCATGACATGACAAATAAGCGAATGGGTAGGTACTCATATAAAATTACCCACAATTTCCAAGGTTCATACCCAATACTTAAACCAAAGAGGAACTTAGGAATTCCTGTCAGAAATATCCAAAACGTTATTATTTCAAACTTAGGTTATTAATTATTGTCAAATTAAAGTTGGATATTCAATTTTAATATCTATCGTTGTAAATATCTGTGTTAATATCTACTACCCTTTGTAATTATTGAATATAAGCAACTGGCGATTAAAAAAAAAATGACATGTAAAAAGACAAGCCCGCTGAGTTTCTTGCCGGATCTTCTCAGTCGAGGTCGCGTTCCGATCCGGTTGTAGATATAAGAAAAAAAATATGTAAAATTGACAATTTGTAAGTGCCCCCGTAGGCCTAAACAAAATAAACGATTTGAATTGAATTGAATTGGGCGAATGTTAATGATGATCAAGATGACAAGTGTTAATGTCACTTTTGGATAGAAATAGAACGAAATTCGTTTTATATTCATGATGACATTTCTAGCTGTCATTTGATTAAGTATGTTAAAAAAATACACTTTATAATGTGCGTAATACCTACCTACAAAATGCAATCACAGTATAACTTATACTGTTTGTAGATTATGGGCCTGCCGCGCCGGTGTTGTCTGACGCAACAGCGCATCACCTTGAGCTTTGAAACTCGCTGACGAAACATACGCGACGGATTTCCAGTCAAATGCGGTTACAATCAGAATTCACCTGTCAAAATGGGCACGCTATCATACCATAGTGTAAAATAGATTTCTTTTGGTAACTTAGTAGTACTTAAAACTTCCTTGGGTCACTGTAAATTTATACCATATAGATATCGTAGCGTGTCTACTAGTCCGAATTATTTGTGTAATTCTTGTTAACATCAAAAGGCAACACACTGGAGCTATTATAATATTTATGTTAATATCTACGGCGATAACTTCTTTAAATATGTACCTACTAGTACATATTTAAAATTAATATTTTTCTTTCTATATATATAGGAGAGATATATATATATATATATACTAGCTGAGCCCGCGACTTCGCCCGCGTGGAATTTAACTTAACAATAAAGCCCGGTCCCGCGTTCTGAGCCCGCGCGACAGGACCCATTTTTAAAATTTTGTTTTTCTAAAATAAAAGTAGCCTCAGTTACTGCTTATAACATCAGCTATCTAACAGTGAAAGTCCCGTCAAAATCGGTCCAGCCGTTTGGAGATACTCTTTGATTTCAAGTGTTTTTATTTTTTTACGCGGAACCCTAATTGTTTTTCTAAAATCAAAGTAGCCTAAGTTACCCGCTATAAGATCAGCTATCTGCCAGTGAAAGTCCCGTCGAAATCGGTCCAGCCGTTTCGGAGATTACCCGGAACAAACACACAGACAGACAGACAGACAGACAGACAGACAGACAGACAGACAGACAGACAGACAGACAGACAAAATTTTTTTCGCGTTTTTGCTATAGGTATCGTATGTACTTTCATATGCATTTAGTGAAAAGGTGTTATTTTGATATTACAAACAGACACTCCAATTTTATTTATTTGTATAGAAGATATATATATATCTCTCCTATATCCTATATATATATATCTCCTCTTACAATTGGGTCAAGCCCAATATGATTCTGCGAATGTCGAGTAATGAATAGCAATAACAAACACAATTAATAACAATAAAATACGAAAATGTGACCGTCCATTTAGGAAAACCAAAAAAAAAACTTTAAAATTAATGTTATTAATGTAAATAAATCGACAATAAGGACGAACAAATGCCATTAAGAAATGTAAATGTAATTTAAATGGTAAACATCACAATGACAACTCATTAGGGAAGCACGTGCGAAAACAAAATCACATGTTTGGATATCCTAATTACCACCGAACATAATAATATGTGGGACGACAGCGGCTATTTAATATGACTGACTATTAATATTCTCAACTAGCTTGTAAGAAAGGCACCTCAGAACCTTGAACAAAGCCCCATTAGTTATTTACAGGTTTACGATTAATAGTGACGGCCACAGGCCGACACGCCTGTAACCAGTTTTCGGAGACACACCCCTTGTTGATATTTAGTTGGTATTCCGATAATTTTCCACTGGTCCTCAGTATACTGGCACTGGTTCTTAATCATGATAAGTAGTTATTTTAAGAACAGAGTTTCGATAACAGAGTATAATAAGTAAGAATAACATTACTTAAGTATATTAAACATCGAGAAAACCTAGAACTCAACATTGCATTGTTTTTATTCTTGCAAGCCAACAGAGCATTAATGAATAGTCAGAATGTACCATCTACTGACCTTTTGAGACATTATTGGATAGACATTTGGGACCTAAAGAGACCTAGATAAAAAGTAGATAATTAGAAATTAGAGGAGAGACAGTTCGCCACTCTAGTATCGTCTCCCTTCTTCCTGCTAGCCATTGTCCCAATTTCATCAGGACTTATATAACCGTCTACTTTGATTAGCCTGATGTTCAATGTATTACATAGTGAGCGGACTTTGTCCGCCTTCCAAGAACCTTTACGAGTGGAACTATTGTTAATTGTAAACTAGTTTAGAAACCTATTACTAGTCTAATCTTCCCTTAAGCCATTAATTATAATGACGTCACTCATAATCATACAACGGTAGAACAAAAAAATCGATAAAGCGTTCATACTAAAAACAATGGCTTGTTCAATATCGTCATTAATTGCGTACGTGCGCGTCTACGTCACGACACACCCGCGCTCTCGGCCAATGAGCGCGCGCCATGCGCCCGCTCCTCCGCTATATAGCTGCGCGGGCGCAGACTTTTGTGCACATTGCGTTAGCAAACACCACGTCTAATAAATGGGTTATAAATCAAATACAATAGCGTATTATAGATGGTTGATATTCCTATTCAGCTTTAGTAATTTTGATAAAATTTAGTTTGCGCTTTAATTTTTTTGGTACTTAAAAGTATTAATACAGAGTTTATTTTATTTAAACATGCTGCACTTAAATACGGTACCAGAAGATTATGTGAGGAAAACTGCACAGTAAGTAAAATTTTTCTTATTAAACAATTGTATGGATACTTCCCATGGGAATATAATAATGCAAGGATTTATATTTATCACTAGCTGAGCCCGCGGCTTCGTCCACGTGGAATTTAACTTAACGAAAAAGCCCGCTCCCGCGTTCTGAGCCAGCGCGACAGGACCCATTTTTTTATTTTGCATTTCTAAAATAAAAGTAACCTAAGTTACTGCTTATAATAACAGCTATCTACCAGTGTAAGTCCCGTCAAAATCGGTCCAGTCGTTTCGGAGATACTCTTTGATTTCATGTGTTTTTATTTTTTTACGCGGAACCCTAATTGTTTTTCTAAAATTAAAGTAGCCTTAGTTACTCCTTAAAACATCAGCTATCTGCCAGTGAAAGTCCCGTCAAAATCGATCCAGCTGTTTCGGAGATTAACCGGAACAAACACACAGACAGACAGACAGACAAAAAAAAATTAAATCGCGTTTTTGTTATAGGTTTCTTATGTACTTTCATATGAATTTTGTGAAAATGTGTTATTTTGATATTACAAACAGACACTCCAATTTTATTTATTTGTATAGATTAATGTATACATAAATAATAACCTGTGGTTTCCTGAACGGTATTATGGAGAATCGCACGAGAAATCAAAAATAGAGTTACAAAACCGTTGATTACACTCCAATAAGGATAAAAATTACAAAAAAGCCGTGGTATTGGTAAATCTATGTAGGATAAAAGTGGAATTTCCTTTCACTAGCTTATCACCTTACATACCTATTCTAAAATCAGGATATTTAGTTCAATTCAATTCAATTCAAATCGTTTATTTTGTTTAGGCCTACGGGGGCACTTACAAATTGTCAATTTTACATATTTTTTTTCTTATATCTACAACCGGATCGGAACGCGACCTCGACTGAGAAGATCCGGCAAGAAACTCAGCGGGCTTGTCTTTTTACATGTCATATTTTTTTTTTTAATCGCCAGTCGTTAGAGCTATTGTCGTTGAAAACTGCTTGACAGTTATTTTTTTCTATTACGCACATTTATAGCGTGATACTCTGCAGCGGCGCCACCATGATAAAAAGTGACAAATCATAGTGGGAAAAAATGTACGATTAACGTATATAATGTACGTATATCGTATTTTAATGTACCTTTCCCAGGTACCGAGATAATTGACATTTTTAGTGGCGCCGCTGGGGAGTATGCTCTCCAGCGGCGCCACCTGGTTCTCATACTTATGAATGATATTGGCTGCTAAATTTTATTGGAAATAAATGTACCTATGCAGTCTACTATGTAAATGTCAAAAAACATCAATATTATACAGTAGTTTAATTTATTTTGATCATTTATATTACCCTAAAAACGCCCGAACAGCTTAGGTTCACATACCTAGCACCGACAAAGCTAATGGTATTAGCAACTATATTCTATTGGAAATAAATGTTTGGACGCTAAATAAGAAGTACATGTTAAAATATATAATTATTAGACGGTAGTTTATTTTTTTCATTTATTTAAAGTTACCCTAAAAATGGCTGTTTACAGTTGATATTCACATGCCTGGTACTTACAAAGTATTATGGTTTAGCAACTATATTCTATTGAATATATATATACGAATCCTGTATATTATTTATAAGTTACAAATTATCATTATAAGACGATTGTTTAATTTATTTCAATTAATTAATTTTACCTTAAAACTCCCGTATACGGGTGAGGTTCACATACCTAGCACCGACAAAGCTAAACGTATTAGTAACTATATTCTATTGGAAATCAATGTTTGAACGCTATATGAGAAGTACATGTTAATACATATAATTATAAGACAGCAGTTTATTTTATTTTATTAAATTTAAAGCTACTTTGAAAACGCCCGTTTATAGCTGAGGTGCGCCGCGCCGCCGTTCGTCCTGTGACTCTGGCGAAGATTTAAAAAAAATATTATGAAATTTATTATTTAAAATTAAAATACAGCTTTTACATTATGACGATGTGAACAACGCACTCGCTAAAGTTGTAGATTGGTTCAATGTAAATAATCTTCCACTTAATGAGAATAAAACGAAATGTATAAAGTTCTCAACGCCAAATGTGAGACAAGTAGGAACCAATATACGACTAAATGGAGCAGAATTGGACCTTGTGGAGGAAACTGTCTTTCTAGGGATCTCTATAGATGCAAAATTGCAATGGGGTCCTCATATCAAAAAATTGTAGGGTAAACTCAGCAGTGCGGCATATGCTGTTAAAAAAATCAGGCACTTAACCGACGTTGAAACAGCTAGAATGGTTTATTTTAGTTATTTCCATAGCGTTATGTCATATGGCATACTGCTCTGGGGATGCTCTGCTGACTTAAACTCCATTTTTGTTCTGCAGAAAAGAGCTATACGAGCTATTTACAATCTAGCTCCAAGAATCTCCCTCAGAGAAAAATTTAAAGAAATAGATATTCTAACTGTTGTGTCACAATTTATCTATGAAAATCTCATGTACGTTAAAAAAATGCAAATAATTTTGAGAAAAGGAGCGACGCTCATCCTATTAATACAAGGAATAAGCACAAGCTATCCGTACATGTAACTCGTCTCCACAGAATAAGTCATTCTTTTATGGGACAATGTATACGTTTTTACAATAAGCTTCCCTATGAAATCCGAGATTTACCTATCAATAAGTTTAAAACCCTAATTAAAACTAAACTCAGTGCAAAGGGTTATTACAAAATCTCGGATTATTTGGATGATAAATCAGCTTGGGAGTAAGCAGCTCAAATCTCGACAGTCAATAATAATGTCAAAGCGTAGCGTGTATTGCCCTACTAGTCCGAATTATTTGTGTAATTCTTGTTAACATCAAAAGGCAACACACTGGAGCTGTTATAATATTTATGTTAATATCTACTACCCTTTGTAATTATTGAATATACAAAAAGCAACAAAGCAACTGGCGATTAAAAAAAAATATGACATGTAAAAAGACAAGCCCGCTGATTTTCAGTTTTGATATTAGAAAAAAAAATATGTAAAATTGACAATTTGTAAGTGCCCCCGTAGGCTTAAACAAAATAAACGATTTGAATTGAATAATGATAATTTGTAACTTATAAATAACATACAGGATTCGTATATATATATTCAATAGAATATAGTTGCTAAACCATAATACTTTGTTCGTACCAGGCATGTGAACCTCAGTTGTATACGACCATTTTTAGGGGAACATTAAATTAATGAAAAAAAATAAACTGCTGTCTTATAATTATATATTTTAACATGTACTTCTCATATAGCGTTCAAACATTGATTTCCAATAGAATATAGTTACTAATACGTTTAGCTTTGTCGGTGCTAGGTATGTGAACCTCACCCGTATACGGGAGTTTTAAGGTAAAATTAATTAATTGAAATAAATTAAACAATCGTCTTATAATGATAATTTGTAACTTATAAATAATATACAGGATTCGTATATATATATTCAATAGAATATAGTTGCTAAACCATAATACTTTGTAAGTACCAGGCATGTGAATATCAACTGTAAACAGCCATTTTTAGGGTAACTTTAAATAAATGAAAAAAATAAACTACCGTCTAATAATTATATATTTTAACATGTACTTCTTATTTAGCGTCCAAACATTTATTTCCAATAGAATATAGTTGCTAATACCATTAGCTTTGTCGGTGCTAGGTATGTGAACCTAAGCTGTTCGGGCGTTTTTAGGGTAATATAAATGATCAATAGTACATTGTTACATGAGTGGTGAAAGTTACTTATTTTGTCCCGAGACGGGGTTTGGCGCCCGAGCGTAGCGAGGGCGCTAATAGTTCGAGGGACAAAATAAGTCTTTCACCCGAGGTAAACACTGTGCTTTTCATTACGAATACAAGGAAAATAAAAATAAAGACAGGAATTGGCTAAAGAAATAATACAAGGAAGTATAAACAATACTCTACAACTCGAAAAAAAAAAATCGGATTGCCGCCTATTTTGTTTTTTTTTTTCGTTGGCCGGCCAACTTCGTTATTTAGCCATTATTTTTCATTTTCATCTTTAAATATTTTTCCCAAATCTATGTTATTTTAAAGAAATTGTTGATACTAAATTATAATTAAGTCATTATAAATATATATTCTTGAATTAATACTTAACTTTATGTTATTTCAATTTTACATCGTGCTGTAATTGAGTGACTGTAGAAAAAGTTTGAACATTAAATAGGTTCCATAGAAATGTGAAAATTTAACTAGTTTTTTTTTTTATAATTTGACAGCTGTCAGTTGAAAGCGAAACTCCCGGGCCTGAAAAGTATTACTTTCAACCCGCTTCTCAGGCAACCTCAGACCTACTTTCAGAGTATGAGTAATGAAAAATAAATTAAACTACTGTATAATATTGATGTTTTTTGACATTTACATAGTAGACTGCATAGGTACATTTATTTCCAATAAAATTTAGCAGCCAATATCATTCATAAGTATGAGAACCAGGTGGCGCCGCTGGAGAGCATACTCCCCAGCGGCGCCACTAAAAATGTCAATTATCTCGGTACCTGGGAAAGGTACATTAAAATACGATATACGTACATTATATACGTTAATCGTACATTTTTTCCCACTATGATTTGTCACTTTTTATCATGGTGGCGCCGCTGCAGAGTATCACGCCATTTATATTATTATCTACTTTGCCATTTTAAGTTAAAGTTCAAATTAAAATGCAGGGAGGCTAAATATTTTAGCTATAATTAAAATACCTTTTAATTAGACTATATTATCAAAAACGAATCGTAACTACTCATGTGCTATAAGCCTAGAAAATTACAATTTATCTTCTCGCCTTATAAAATAGTAGGTCCAACTCAGTCTAGGTAAGGACGTTGTTCGTGGCTAGTGTCACCCAGATGAATTTGTTTGTACTTATGAGAGAAACTTGAAAATCAAAATCAGGTACTGCCTATACAAGGTGAAACATAATGGGTATACTTATTTTTTCAAAACTTAACTTTGTAATTCTAAAACCATCAGCTTTGGAGGGAACTTGACAAACAAAAGGTGTTATAGGAATACAGCTGTTGACATATTTCACAAGTCTACAAAACCTTTAGTACTTCAACTGTCCCACAAAGTTAGTTTGAGTAGTCGATAGTTTGAGATCTACAAAGTTAAGTTGCAAAAAAATAGTATTGTTTCACCTAGTATAAGAGATCTGCCATTTTATTCTTGTGCACGTTGGCTGTTCAAAATTACCATATGAATATTTTTCGCATTCTATTATCTTGGCTTTTATGGTGGATCTTTAATTATTTTGTAAATAAATCTAAATGCCCACTAGAATTTTATACATCTTCGCATGTGGTCATAGGTATCTAGTATTCAGTTCAAAATAACTAAGAAATTAGGTAGGTACAAAATACATTAAAATTTTATAATAAAGTATAATATAGGAAGTAATAAAATAACCTCGCGGCGTATAACTGGGGTTCACGAGCTGCGAGCCCTGAAAACTTAACACGGATAATTTATCGATAAAATGATGCCGCATCCTCGACCTTAAGCCTTGGACTATAAGCCTGGAATTCTGGATTTTATTGCATGAGGTAATAAAGTCCAATTCATTGTGTCTGCGCTAAATTCAAATAAGATGTTAATGTCACGGTACATTTCCTAGATAACGATGGGTATATTTTAAATTTAGTGATGTACCTATTAGCTTCAGCAATGTACCTATTTACTATTACAAAACTGGACAATAATTAGGCCATGCGGAATCATACATAATACAATCGAGAATTATTGAGGAATAAATTATTATTGTTACATCGTTTACGAACTTTGTTCTTATAAAATGAACTCGAAGATTAAAAACATCGCCGGCATACTTTTAAAACACGCGATCGTTGCAGACTTTAAACACGAACGTGTTCCAATAAAACACTTAGTAAGAGATGAGGAATTTTGTTTTTGTTATGTTATACTTATCTAAGTACACACCAGAAAGTATTTGCGCTATGAGTGCTGTATGCGCAGAGTAGGTAGGTCAAGTACCAGCCTGCAAGCTCGGTCCAAGAAATCGGAATCAGAGAGTCCTAGAGAGTCGTTTTCCTTAATACGATTTTCACCTAATGATCTGCCATAAATAATCTTTCTACTTATAAATAGATCTATGCATAATCTATGCGACTGAGATACATTAAAAGAAATTTCGGAAATCGCCTTTACATAATTTTCCCTCGTCTGGGCATCACAGGTATCGCTCTCAGTTTATTGATGGGTGCCCATAGTATCCGTCCATGGACGTAGTTTTGCAAACTGAAACCAACCTAAAAGACTATAACAAGGGTTGGTTTTGGTCTGCAGCAGTGCATGTGGGTTGATTCCATTCTGCAAAACGATATCCAAGTGTTGCTTATTTCGGGACCTGTCTGGTTTGTGTGGCGATATTTAAATATTTTTAACGTACGGTAGGTACTTTAAGATGCATAAAGTTTTAGTCCTAATTCCGGTCCCGTATAGGCCGGAGTGTCTAGAAGGAATTTAATAATTATAATGTGTGTCTGTTTGTCTGTAGATACGCGCAGGTCGCGTTGGGATGTAGCCGCGCAGCACACCAGACCGCGCTCCGCGGGACCAGCGCGGCCAGTCCACAGCTCGCTGCTCTAACACCCAAGGTAGGTGGTACAATCTAGGATGCCGCGAGTGTTTGAGGATGACTTGTCTTGCTCGTGAAAGCGATTTAAGCCCCGTATTATATCAATCTCAAATCTGAGAGCGTTCTTAGAAATGTCATTCTTATGTCATACCAGTACAAAATTACTTGTCAAAAGCGCACTCAAGATCGCTCTCAGACTTGAGATAGATTTATCAATACCGGCCTAAGACTATTAGATGAGGCACTGCGCTCTCTAATAGAGTTGAGGCGGCGTCGCGACGCTTTCGAAGTGGGGAGTGCAGTTTGCTTGCGTCTCGACGCCACCGCCATTTCATAATTTATTTTCATGCGTTGTGTTGCTGCTGGAATGAAAGAAAGCACAGCCAAGTCGCCTGCGTCTCGGCTCTATTAAAACTCTTATGACTTAAAGACTCTTGTGTGAGCGAGGCCCCTTACTGTTCTTGTTCGGAGCAGGTCCGTGCGTTCGTGGAGCGTAGCGCGGCCCTCTGCCAGCCGGACCACTTGCACGTGTGCGACGGGTCTGACGCCGAGGCCGCGGCACTGCTGCACATCATGCAGCAGCAGGGCACCCTGAAGAGCCTGGACAAGTATGACAACTGGTCAGTATCATTAAATAACTGGTTCAACTTCTTTTTCAGAAGGGTCATATCAGTGGATAGGTACTTATTTATTATTTTTCTCAAAAATATAATGAGGACATTAGGTACCAGTAGTGCGTGGTGAGGACTTGAAATGACAGGCTTTATTCCCACATGTGATTGCCTCATGTTTAGGTACTTACCTACCTCTTTAATATACATACCTACTGTCCAATTTAACGGTGGTAGAGAGAGGCAACCTGGACCCAATAGACAGCAGGTCATATAGAAGAAGAAAATCGGCGTAAAGTACCAACCGTTGTGTATACTTACGTACGACGTGTGTCAGAGCGTAAAGCCAAACCACCTCCCACTCCCCTTCTGGGCCCTAACCACGCTAGCTACTCAAATCGTAATAGAAAAGCAAAAGCTAGCGATTGCGTTTCAAACGCTCCGCTTTTGACGTTTTGCTGACACCATACCATATCAATGTCAGTAGAAATCGTGAAGCTCGTGTCAGCAAAACGTCAAAAGCGGAGCGTTTGAAACGTAATCGCGAGCGTTTGCTTTTCTATTACGATTTGAGTAGCTAGCGTGGTTAGGGCCCAGGTCGACAACGTGTGAGCAATGCTAGCCGACTTTGTTATATAAAAAAACGTCCCTAGTTTAATAAAATGTCAGTCGCCATGGTCCTTCGAAACAGCGAGTCACAAGGTACCAGTAAACCAATTAATTAATTTAATTAATTAATCAAATCCATTACTAGGACTTCCTTAATACTGACCTCGACCCCGTTGGGTTCGCAGTGAGATAACTTAGCTATTTAGAATACAACTTAATAGTAGAGTACTTACGTACGTAGATTAGGTACTTTTCCATGTTAGAACCTAATTAAAGGTGCCTATTTTTTTGTCTGTGCTGATTTTTTTTCTTCTTAATATCTATGGCGGCTGATGGTATGTGACCTTCTTTGTCCTCGCAGCTGGCTGGCCCGCACGGACCCCGCGGACGTGGCTCGCGTGGAGTCCCGCACCTTCATCTGCTCGGCGCAGGAGCTGGACGTGGTGCCCGCGGCCCGGGCCGGACAGAAGTCGGCGCTGGGCAACTACATCACGCCCGCTGATTACGAAAAGGCCGTCGCTGACAGGTTCCCGGGGTGCATGAAAGGTGAGGTGTATGCATCATGATGCTGGTGGGGAGGCAGGGGTTAGGTTATGGTCTCAGATAAATATTCATCAGAACTCAAACTTGAGGCCTATAAGTACTAACCTTGTCCTTACCTACAGGAAATTTCTGGTTCCCCCTCCGTGAGATAGGGGGAGCAGTAAATAAAACTAAACTGCGCAAAGGGTTTCTACAAAATTTCAGATTATTTAAATGATAAATCAGCTTGGGACTGAGCAGCTCAAGGTATCTACAGTCAATAAGAATGTCAAAGCGTAGCGTGTCTTGCCCTACTAGTGCGAATTACTTTATGTATCTCTTGATAATCTCAAAGGGCAACACACTGGAGCTATTATATTTACATTCAATATCTAACTACTGTTTGTAATATTAATTAAGATAACTTACCTATAACATAAGCGATACTGGCGATAAAAAAAAACATATAACTGGCGAAAATACAAAATGTAAAAGATAAGCCCGTTGGGTTCTTGCCGGATCTTCTCAGCCGAGGTCGCGTTCCGATCCGGTTGTAAAAATTTTAATTTTGTTGAGCCCCTGTAGGCCCCAGGGTCGGTGCCTGTATCCAGTGCCGGATTTATGTAAAGCACCTACCTATAACGTCGTACATTTGACCCAGGTCGCACGATGTACGTGATCCCGTTCTCAATGGGTCCAGTCGGGTCCCCCCTGTCCAAGATCGGAGTGGAGGTGACGGACTCGCCATATGTGGTGTACTCCATGAGGGTCATGACCAGGATGGGTAAGTTTTATGGTCACTTCTACTATCCTACAGGAAGAACTGTATTTAGGAGAGCCGGTACAAATTGCCATAGTACCGACCTACTTACAAACAGTACAAGCTATAACCTGCAACCTTTTGTGTGTCGAAAATAATACCTAATGATGATGATAATAATAAATATCGCCAGACTGACACACCAACTGTATGGTCCCAAACTAAGCAACCCTTGTACTATAGGTACCATATAATGGACTGGTGGCGATCCCAGTGACACCCATACTGGGGCAAATTACGTCAAGGCCATTTCCGAAATCTTCCCCGGCGATAATCGCACCCGCTACCACCATATGCCATGTGCTGAGCGGTCTACGCTCGAACCACTGCGCTAAGCGGTCGTCAATGGGACTTACTGTGTTGTCTACGTCCTAGATCACTTCTAGAATCGTCGGTTCTAATAGCTACAACCTACCACAGGTGCCAAAGTGCTGGAGGCGCTGCGTCAGGACGAGCAGTTCGTCCGCTGCCTGCACGCGGTGGGCGGCGGCGGCAGCGCGGGCTGGCCCTGCGACCCCCCGCGAACCATCATCCTGCACCGCCCCGCCGACAACGAGATCGTCTCCTACGGTCAGTTGAACACTACCGACCATTTGAGCCCAAGTCTCTTGACCGCTCGAATCTCGCTCAACCTGCATGCATACGTCAGGGGAGCTTCCATCCTTCTTCTAATTCATATGTAAAGGCTCAATCTTTATGTCATTTGTGAATCCCCCCCCCCCACTCCAGTTTTTACAGTTCACCGTAATCCACTGTCCCCTCTACTGACCGATTTCTACTAGGAATCCGTCAGCACGCGTGGGCGAGAGATGTTAGTGATGGATAGTCAGAATTTACCACCAGTTCGGAATGCTGCCTTCACTGAGAAGATACGGCAAGAAACTCAATGGTTACTCTTTTCAATGAATAAAAGATTGTGTGAATAAAAGATTATCAGGACAAGATTCATCAGAGTTATAACAAAGCATAACTCTACACTTACCCCAGCATTTCAAACTGAATTTGGCCATAGTATATTTATCCATGGTATTTGATGGCAAATTTATTATTTGCAGGCAGTGGTTACGGAGGGAACAGCTTGCTGGGTAAGAAGTGCTTCGCTCTGCGACTGGGCTCTGTGATCGCGCGCCGCGAAGGCTGGCTGGCGGAGCACATGCTGGTAAGTTTAGGCCTTCAGGGCCACAAAATAGCCACTTCCCAAATTTTACCAAAATTCCCACCTTCCACCTTCCAGCCCACCTTCTAAAGCCAAATAGATAAGTACAAGTTATTCAAAAATTGAGAAGACAATGTGGTCATTTTATGTGGCCAGTGCTTAGACCATTTATCTACACCTCTCTGGGCCAGTGGTGTGATAACACCCTTATAAACTCCTTAGCACGGGCCTGCTTTAATTGTAAGGGTAATTGGATATCTAAACAAAGGATAAAATGTTATATTTACTCCTCTAGATCGTGGGTATAACGAATCCGCAAGGCCGCAAGCGCTACATCGCGGCCGCGTTCCCCTCTGCCTGCGGGAAGACTAACCTGGCCATGATGACGCCCACGCTGCCCGGGTACAAGGTGGAGTGCGTCGGCGACGACATCGCCTGGATGAAGTTCGATGACAATGGGGTGCTGAGGGCCATCAACCCAGAGAACGGCTTCTTCGGCGTAGCTCCTGGTTAGTAACCCATATTCAGTAACGGATTACCTTTTAAGCCGACTAGGTTCAGGCCAGGGCCGGCCAGATATTAAGGGCGGGTGATTTTGATAATAGTTGGCAAGAATATTAATTTATATTACACCTACTTACGTGTCTGTAAACGATGACCTGAGAAGGGGGTGACAGTACTATACGACCTAGGGCGGGCAAGGCTTGCTAGTCCGACGCAGCCCATATTATTATTAGGTCTTGTTTTATGAATGCACGATATTTTGTATAGCGCCTTAGTAAATGTTAAAGATGAGTTACCTAACTAACAAAATTTAAAAAAAAACTGATCGTATAAAATGTATGTTGGTTGGTTGGTACAGTTGGGTGGTATAAGTGATTTCATGGAAACTCAGGTGTTAGACAGAAACCCATCAGATTATATTTGTGGTACGAAATCATCTTTAGCGTTTACTAAGAGGCCAAGCAAAGTGCATTAATAAAATAATAACTTATATAAACAGACAAGAATTAAAAAAACAATTTATTTGATTAAATAACAACTTAATATATTTGTTTTCAGGCACGTCCGAATCCACAAACCCCATAGCAATGTCAACAGTATTCAAAAATACAGTGTTTACAAACGTAGCGGAGACCAGTGATGGCGGAGTATGGTGGGAGGGAATGGGCGCGGCCCCCGAATCCCTGACCGACTGGAAGGGACTACCTTGGGACCCCACCAAGAAGACCCCGGCTGCCCATCCCAACTCTAGGTAGGCTTTATGAGTTTGAATGACATTGCTTTTAAAGAAAATACCGAGATGAGGTCTATGGTTTTGGGTGTTGCGAGTTTTTTATTGTTACCCTAAATCCAGGGAATAATATAAGTAGTTAGGGTAAAATAAAAAGGAATACTTAGTCATTTTAATTTTGACTTTATAAAAATTATCTCAATCCCTAATTGAATATCAACTATTTTAGATTCTGCACCCCTGCGAACCAGTGCCCAATAATCGACAGTGATTGGGAGAGCTCTGAAGGTGTTCCAATTTCTGCCATCCTGCTTGGCGGACGGCGTCCAACTGGTGTTCCATTGGTTGTGGAATCCAGGGACTGGCAACATGGCGTCTTCATGGGCGCTTCGATGAGATCTGAAGCTACTGCTGCAGCGGAACACAGTGTGAGTTAATATTGAAATTTTTTTTTTTATAAACCAATTTTTTTTTTATAAAATGTTATACTTTGAATTATATTTTATACATAGAATAATCCAACTATTTGATTTTCTAAAATCTATTTTTTTACAGGGTAAAACAGTTATGCATGATCCGTTTGCAATGCGTCCATTCTTTGGATACAACTTCGGCGACTACCTCAAACATTGGTTATCCATGCCACAGGCAGGACGCAAGATGCCTAAGATCTTCCACGTCAATTGGTTTAGAAAGAATGACCAGGTAAGATTTTAGTTTAGTTATTTATTACTGTATACTATATCATCTCAGCCTTTTTTCAAGCTCTTCATTAATAACCTCACCTTTTATTTTCAGGGTAAATTCCTATGGCCTGGTTTCGGTGAGAACTCCCGTGTTCTCGATTGGGTGCTTCGTCGCTGTGACGATGAGCCTTGCTACACAGAAACTCCCCTTGGATACATTCCTACTGAAGGAGGTCTAAGCACGAAGAACTTGGGACCTATCGATATGAAGTCACTGTTTAGCATACCCAGGGACTTCTGGCTTCAAGAGGTATGTTTTTACATATTCACGATTTTAGAGATTTATTTCAATATTGTTCCAAGGCTTTAAATAATTTTTTTTTCGTTGTATGTTTTCAGGCTGATGCCATCGAAAAATATTTCAAGGATGAAGTTGGCGAAGATCTGCCAAATGAAATGTGGGAAGAGCTGAATAAACTCAGGAAAAACGTTCAACAATCATAAATTTCATACCAAAGATTCGACTATAAGCATTTATTTAAGTTTTGGAATGTAAAAACCATATTTGACATAGTGTATCTAACGCATTCCTAAATTTAGTTTAATTAAACTGTCCCGCTTATCGTATATCTTAAAGAAGAGATTCAGCAAGAGATTTCATTGAGGAGGGCTTAAGAAAACGTATCCATAGACATACGAAGGCTGTGTTATTTAATGTTTTAATGTAATGACATTTATGTGTATAATGTATTATAAATAAGTTATATTGTGAAATAAATCGTATTATTGAACTAATTTATTCATTGAATCTTATTTACAACACATAATTTGACAAAGAAATGCATCATCATTTTTCCTAGAGACAATGATTAGCAGTATTTGTTACTTCATATGTTTAGCCGAAAATACTCTCACACCATTTTGCGTTGACGCTCGTGCGTATTTCGTTAAAAGAGCATTAACGTTCAATTTTTCTGTTGCGTAACATCTGAAAAGGCCAAAGATAATAATGATTCAGATTCACCAGCAACATTGAAGGTAATGGAGCTGTAGCAGTTATTAAAACGAAAATAACACTCACTCTATATACGGAGAAATTTGATCAACTGTCCATTTTGTCTTAGTTTGAAATAATACTTTGAATCGTTCATTAATTTCTTCTGGCAGATCACTTTCAGCAAATCCCCAAACAACATGTGGAGTTGTTGATTTGTCCACTAATGCTATTCCAGACAACAATGACTCCTAAAACCGTAAAAAATAAGATTAAAAAAATAAACATTTTTTCCAACTACAGGACTTTATCTCCTAATAACTTACGTCTGTAATCATTCCTTCAGGTACGGAATCTCTCCACGCTTGTAAAAACTCCGCTAAATTAAATTTCCCAGCGCTTTTCAATAAAACTCTAGCCAGGAACCTGCACACTTTATCCTGGTTATAGCGGTAATACTGCATATTATCCTCTAAAACAGACTCTGCCGTATAAAACCTGAACATCGCTTCTAAAATAGGTAGTGGGACAAGTTCTTTCAAACTTTCTAGAGTTATTTCTTTTGATATTCTATCCAAATCCCATGAATTTTCATCAATAAGATCCAACATGTAAGACAAAACGCGAAACTCGTAATCGAATTCAAGTAGTCTATAGTATCCATCTATTTGTATCGCTTGAATCTTCTCCAATTCTACGTCAAGTTCCGCTTTAGAAGCTTGGATTTGGTCGAATATTGCATCATAATTTAATAACTTTGATTTATCCAAAGCATACTCTAATTCTAAACCTTGGAATTGAGAAAACTCTAATAATTTATTTAACTTTGATAACTTAGGTTTACACGGCTTCAATTCGTAGTACGTAAAAAATGTATTAACGATGTCCTTATGTTCTATTTTTCTTGGAGACTTTGCCCCTTCATCTGATTCAGTGGATTTATTTAAACTAGCATTTGATTTATCAAACGAATTATCGGAATCGCTTTCCATAGAATTGTTGGCAAAGGTTTCATCAAGGCCGGTAGAAGCAGCGAATAGTAGTTCAGGGACAAGTAGAAGGCTGTTAGAAGTCTCAGCTTCTTTTACTTCGTATGTTTTATTACTTGTGCATAATACTACATTTTCGTCGGGGTCCCCTGTAACATAGTAGGTATTTTTGATCAGACCTTATGTATTTGTGAAAACACTAATAGAAACATTTAAAATGTAGAATTGAGTTTACCCTTGAATAGCAGCTGATTTCCAGATTCTATTTCTTTCAGAAGATTATCATCAAGCAACATGAGCCTCAAGTTATCATTGTGTTTGCTCGCCTCAGGGAATCGCAATATTTGTGTAACTTCAGTTAGCTCGGACTCATGAAGCTTAGCTGTTTTGATTATTTTTCTAACATCCTCTGGAGTTCTTGTTTCCCTGTAATTGAAATTATTTAATTATTATTGTACCTACTATTAATAAGTTAAGCAAGGATTTAAGTCCCTTGTCTATGATATCAATCAATAAATATTTTTGTATAAACCACATAAACAATGGTAATATTTATAATCTACCTAGCAACACCGACAAAATTATCAAAAAATGTCTATGAGTAATTTTGACATTGACGTAAGGTTCAATCGAATTCGATTTTCTGCAAATTCGTCGTGATTCCCTAATCACGTTTTAGTTTAGAATACCTAGATTATTATAGTGAAATAGTAACAAAAAAACCGTAAAATGTCGCTGTTCGGTGATATATTGTCGCTGAACAAAAATGAAGAGAAGCCGACCCAAGCGGGGTCGAATTTATCTCCCTATTTGAACTTCGATCCACATTACATCCCGAAAATGCAACCAGAATTCCTTTATCCTGATGATAGCCACATGGCTTCAACTGCTCGAAGGTCTAACGTAGCTCTACCCATCATAGGAATGTCATTTATGACTGGCTCAGGTAATGAGATCATGAAATTATGAGTATAACCTCTAAAATATTAATGATTTTACATAACACTGCGCTGAGCCTACTATCGGTTCGGCGAGACGAATGTATCTACTGTTTATCTCTTTATTGTACCAGGGAGGACACTGCGTAATAAGATCATACATATTCTTGGGGGAACAAAATTAACACAGTTTAAAGTTAATGTTTGTTTAGATATATCCATTTATACAATGGGCATTTCCTTGCTGCTCAGTGAGTGACTATAGCCTACCAAACAATAAGAAACTATTTTTGAAAATGCATCCCCTAAGGGGGGTAAAACACACAGTCATCATAAGAAACAACATAAATTGCTTGACATTGGCAAAATCACATTGGGCCTGACTCAATGGAGAGGCCATTGTCAAAAAAAAAAACAAATTGTTGTGAAGTAGGTACAACAACCTATTCCACTTCTGTGCCTGTCATTTAACCAAATTGATAATGGAATCCACCATTGCAGCTCAATAAAAATGTATGCTGTTGTATCTGTTAATGTTTATTTCATTTTCAGGGCTGGGTGGCATGACTGGCTTATACAAGGGGTTGAGGGCAACAACACTGGCCGGACAAGTGGGGAAAGTGAGACGGACACAAGTGATCAACTATGTTATGAAACAAGGTATGTATATGGAAATAATAATAATAGTTATCTGTACAACAGGTGTCATCCCAAGTACCCTCCATATTAGCCTCAACACACATCAAATGCCCAAATCCACTTTCTCACTCATTCATAAAGCAGTTATCTGTAATACCTGTTGTCTCACACGCAAATTCCTCCAAAGCTCTTCATCAACTTAGACCCTAACTATAGCTGCTAGCCCGCACACTCAGTCAAGGCCCGTGTGTCAGTTATTTAACCCCTCAAGCAGGGAGAAAAATATAAACTAAAAACACATAATAATATCGCCAGACTGATACCCCAACTGTTTGGTACCAACCTAAGCAATGCTTGTATTACTATACACTACAAAATTAAAAATGGAGATTGAGTACCTTGCTTAAAACTCAAAACACTTATTTTGTTTAGAGGCACTTACTAAAATGTCATTATTATCTTGAGTCTCTCTCGAATCTCAAATGAAAAGATCTGGCAAGAAACTCAGCAGGCTTATATTAAATAGATACTCATTTGTCAAGTAATTGCAAAGATTGTGTATTAACAGTATTCTGAATACCTTGCATAACAAAATAACTTTGATCATGTTGACTTGCTCTGTCTAATTTCATTGGAGAAAAGAGTACAAAATTTTGTTTTGTTGGCAATTCCTTAATAACATTGAAACAAGATCACATGCGTTACCCTTTCTGATAACACAAATGATGGCAATACTCATTTTATAAACAGTTGAATGAGATAAATGCAACTCCTCCAAGTTTCAGCTTATTAAAGCTGCTAGTGGCATTGTCAAATGTAACACATAATATTTAAATTTCAGGCACAACCACCGGCTGCACCCTCGGCATCATCGCCTCATTCTACTCATGCATAGCTCTCGGGGTCACCTGGGTGCGAGACAAGGAGGACACTGCCAACACATTCATCGCTGCAGCCACCACCGGCCTCATATACAAAAGCACCTCAGGCCTTCGGTCCATGGGCCTCGGTGGCGCCGTTGGACTGACCTTAGCCGCCGTATACACCCTTATAACCGACAACGATAATATTTGGAGCAAGGCTAGGTATAACAGATTGTGATCCAATCCGCCTATAGATGTAAATAGACTGTTATGTTTAATTTTGTTATAAAATCGCCAAAGTGAATGCAGTAGGGTTTATTTTTCCATGCCCGTTGTGTTCGAGGTTTTGTTGTGCTTGGTTATCCATAAACTTTGTTGCTGTAGTAATTGGAGCAGAAATTAACGTTGAACCCACACTTGCCATGCTAAATGGATATATACAGGATGTAAGGGACATGGTATCGGAAACTGATACTCATGATTCTGGACCTACCAGAGTTGGATTTTTCCGTCGATACGTCAATTATGCTACAATTTTACGGCATTGTTCAGTTGAATTTAGTATGAAATCATTATACATATCCATTACAAGTGATTTGAAAAAAATAAATCAAAAATTACAATTTTTAACTAAACTGCAATATAAATTAAAACTCAATAAGCACGCACGCATTTTATGCTAAAATCATGATTATTTTAGCATAATTCATGAAAATATCGATGGAAAATCATCTCCAGGGGGTCCAGAATCATGAGTTGAATCCATGGTATCAGTTCTCGTTATGATGACCCTTACACTCTGCATAGCTTAAATTCGTTACGGAGATACTTGAGATACTAGAGTTTTTTGTTGTGATTAAACATAATATGCTTACGATCGCGTGTCGCAAACTGCGATCATGAACTCTAAAAAATAATCTTTATGGTTCTCATTTGCGTGCACGAAATAAATGTATCCAATTCATTACCATAATTATTAATGTCATATAAAGCTGATCTAGAGATACGAGTAAAGGTTAATTAAACAAACCATTTGATTATTTAATGTTTTTAAGGAGGCATAGCAACCAAACATGGCCTATGCTGATTTCTTTAGGACCATCAAATGTTTGAACTTTTATTTACGAGGTTTCATAAAAGTTTATAAGATGTGATATTACAAGAATACTGATAATTCTGTCCTGGCTTTATCATAATATGAATACCAAATACGGTAGTCAAATAATGATAAAATTCCGTTTGAAAAACCATACTACATTTTGACTTGCTCAGCCATTACAAGAATGGCAATAGTTAGTTTAGTTTCTGAATCTGTATCATTTTAGAAATAAAAATCTTTAATCTATGGCAACTTGTTTATGGATATCTATTCCTGAATAGCGACATGTTCCCGCCTTGTCGTGCCAGGAGAAGCAGACATTAACGATAGATACCTACGTTAATAAAACGAATTATTTAAAAAATAACAAGTATTTTATTTTCCATACATTGACGTACAATAGTGCATGTTTGTACAATGTTTTATATACAAGTCGTTACGATGGGATATGTTGTAGGTAATTAGTGGAGATAACACAGACCAATAAGCCATAGACGCTGCATAGCCAGGCACCCCCGCTCGACTGACATATGCATTGCCACTGCATTATGTATGATTCCCTTTCTTGAACGGACTAATGAGAATTCCTTTTTTTTTTTTTTGATCTCGACTATATGTTGGCCAGAGTGGCCATAACTTCACCCGGACAGAAGGCGAGCGCAAGTGCGCTCCAGCCAGAGGGGCAGGGGGGCAGCTAGCTCAAGGGCGCCACAAGGGACACGACCTCGGTTTGGGCCGCTGCCAGGAGAGGTGGCGAGGATAAATCTACCAGCGGATCGGAACGCGAGAATTCCGTCTCCCCCGATAACTTTGACGATTGCATTCTCATGCAACAGTGGACGTAAGAGCATTGTCTTGTCCTATTGGTCTGTGGGAGATTATTATGAAATGAGTATAATGAAAATGATGATTTTAAATGTGCCAGATACATTGACTTACTGAACGAGCGCTTCGATTATTAATTTAGAATAAATATCGACATAAAATGGGCTGCCATGAGAATCAATTTACCTAGGAACCTACTTACTTATTTAAATAGGCATTGTGATGATTTCACGAAAATAAACTTGAGCAGTGTGGCTTTTTAAAGGTACTATTTTAAAAAAAGTTTACTTACAAATTAATTGCCACAATCATCTGATTCATATGTGTAAGAATTATTTTTGGCACCCAATTAATATGAATAGAAAAGTAGATACATAATTTCATCCCAAGATCAAAGGAATATTTAATTTAGTTACAATATTTATGTAGTTCTAAAGCCATAATATAATAACAAAAACAATACCAATTCATATGAAGTAAATGACATTTATATTTATCACTATAAACAATATTTTAAATAAAAAATATACCTTTTAAGTTTGAACTATGATAGTAGTGGCGGACGCTAAAAACTAGCAAAAATATTTCCGCCATTGATATAACATGTTTTCAAATTTGAACCAGTAAGCGGAGTGGCCAGCGTGGACAATCCACCAATGACGCTGATCAATTTCAAAACGGGTTGAAAATACAATTTGATTGGTGGATGATGGTGTGATTGGTGGATTTTCTCGCTGTAGGCCTACTATCTACTCGTACAACGTACAGCCTAATATTACTTTAAGGATACCATCAAAACCAGTTTATTATGACATCACTTAGCCTTAGCGCCAAAGCTTACAACACACTTAGTGTACATATAGGTATGTCTCAATCGAAGCGAGTCTCTTGTACGTATGTACTACCTACAGTGCCACCAAATATGATCCATATTAATAAACCGATCTCAAGTCTGACAGCTATCTTGGAAACGTCATTCTTATGTCATCCCAGTACAAAATGACATGTCAAAAGCGTACTCAAGACCACTCTCTAGACTTGAGATCGATTTATTAATACGGGACCTAGTTGCTCAGTGCATACGTAGGTGTCGCTACTATCTTCACAAATTCCTGAAAACATGTGAAATTTTAGTATTGACAAAGTCCGTTCCAATTTTGGCCATGATAATAAATTGATGGCAACTATCTGAACACATCTATCTCAACAGCTAAGCAAATATATTCATTATTAACATTTATAGGAAGTTTTAGTACATTATTAAGCGATATCCTTATACATATATTACAATTATCTTTCTCTGTTCGGTTTTATCTTAGCGTGTGTACCTGTTTAAAAGATAGCTATTTATCTCTTATCTAACATCAATAATACCGTTAAGGAGCGGTAATAGACAGATAAAACAATAAGATGGGATTAATGTGTTGATAACAATTAGTTCGATCAAAGAATAAATTAAGAAGTATCTTATCCGCAAGTAGGTACCTAATAGTCAGGAAGTAAATAAATTAATTTACTTCCTGACTATAACTGGATGCAGATTGGAAATTTGGAACGAACCCACGCGTACCTAGCAACCCAAAACTAACCCTAGTGTGAGTGGATGTAGGTTGGTTTCAGTTTACAGAAGTATGAATGCTTGGATTTATACTGAAGGACTATCCACCTATCACCCAACTATTTTAGCCCTCTGAATCCAGAGAAATGAAATAATTAGCCGATTTAAAAGACGAGTAGAGGCCGACAGGAATTTTATTACCTAATCGCCGGTCCGGTAGCGTTCCGATCCGGTTGTAGATATAAGAAAAAATATGTAAGTAAATTTGACCATTTTAAGTGCCCCCGTAGACCTAAATATATTAATTACCCAAGCAACCAACCGACCAAAATAATTTAATTTAATTTATTTATTTATTTCAGATTACATAATCCGTACACAATAAACGTAACGTAACGTTACATAATAAACGACTTGCATTTAAATTTGAATCGCACTTCAATAGTATAAAAATGTAGTGCCGTTGTTCTAATTCTGATAACAGACGAGAGTTAAGGATCCACTAATGTATGATGTGGTACAGGCAAGCTTTAGCCTATTCATTACGACCCATATGCTGGCTCGACTGGGCGGTGCTCTCTGAAGACCGTCTTTTATAGCTGTGATTGGTACGATACATGAGCGAGCCGGAAGTCCAATCTCCTTCCCTAGGTCCTTCTCCCCTATAGGTCGGCAACGTGGGATCAATGCCTTTGTTATTGCAAGCATCTATAGACAACGGTATAACTGGTGTTAACATCAGGCATGTCACACGTTTGTTTGTGTGCAGTCTTTCTTTTATAAAAAAGTTACGTAAATAAATAAGTCTATACACATGCCAGTGAATGATCTATTTAGATTACCGAGCTAAAGGTACAATCGATTCAGAATTTAAATAACTTTGTTTAAGTAGTGTTTGTCAACACTATTGTTAAACGTGGGCGTACATAATTACGGAACTAGTACTAATTAACTAGCAGAAGGTCCATACCGGGTGATAGAGGTAGGTACCAGCTATGTGCGGAATTTCTCTGAGTAGGTAGCTCTGAAGAAATCAATCCCCTCCCGTTGTATTTTAACGGTATATTCAATGACGGATATTTTTATTCAGGACTAGCTGTACGCGCGTTGCTACGCCGTCAAAGATTGGTCGTACCAACTCAGAAACCTTTGTGGGCTCATGCACAACACTTTGCTGAAGATCATGACATTATCTAATGCATAGTTTACGATTCTATAAATGACATGCAGACAAACATTCATTTTTATACATATATATAGAAGATAGATATGATAGTTCGGAACTTTATAAGTTTTAAAAGCATCGACGACAGTCAATCTCTGTTCTCGTGGTGCATTATAACGATCGATCTTCGAGGAATGCGTATTTATTGAAATGCAGTTGCAAAGTAATTGCATCTGAATCGCTTTCCTATTGCCAAATTAAGTGAAATTGTCACGGGCACAGTCCCAACCACACTTCAATTATAACGATACCGTTCATAGTATACTGAAGTGGCTGATAACGAATTATATTTTATTGAAATTCATTTTTATCTTGAGTAATTTATAATAATAACTATCTATACTGATAAATCAAACTAGTCGCTCGCTCGTTAAGCTAATATCTTTTACGCCATGTTTTCAAGACAAGAGTCGTCGGAAAAATCAGATGTGATGGAGTCTTCACCATTGATTATGATTATAAAAATAACATGGGGCTTTTATAAAATTGGAACTTGAGTAGGTGCCTATAATAGATGCCTGCCAATTTCAAGTCCACGTTATATTACGATGTACCTACTTAGTTATAAAATAAAAAACAGTACCGTCTAGGGACGCCCGAAAGAAGCGAAGCTTTCTAGTATAAAGCGTAGGGCGCAGCTGCCACCTTGTATACCTATATATATATCTTATATGACGTCATCGTGTAACGCTACTGACGCTTAGCACGGATAGAATGGCCGCACGGCGAGCGCCCCGAGCGTCCGTTTAGAAGCTTCGCTTCCAAAACAGTCAGTTAAATTTACTTGATAAATTACGCTTGTTATATCTGTCTACGACCACTTATTTAAACGATTTACGACAATAAACTTCAAGCACGCACATCAATACATACTTAAATATTCACTAATCTTATTAGGTAGGTAGGTACACATAGATTAGAACTACTTAATGTTATTATTATTTTATTTATCGGGTCATTTCGACTCCTCACGCCATATTATCTATGATTATTAAAGTTTGACGAATGACATGATGACAAAGTCAAATTCGATGTAGTTACCACGTAATTCAAATAAAAAAAACATCTTGGACGAGATTTAACATTACAATCTTAATACAAACAAATTAACATACCATTAACAGATTTATCAAAAAACGATTGCTAATTAAGTGGACTTAAATAGCAATTGCTTTTGGATAGTAATAATAATTTTGTTGTAACTGTAATTAGATCATCAGCCTGCGGGCTTGTCACTATAGGTAAATCAAATTTTGATTAAATTAACTTGATTACACACCCAACCAACCCTATTAAAATTTAACCCTTAAATTTAAAGTTTAAATTAAAACTAAACGCTATGGGATTTGTCCGTCTCTGATATAGGTACCTGATAAAGCTTACTCTATGAATCTGCCAAGGACTTAGTTAGGGGTTTATAATTCGTAGTTCTGCAAAGCAATAAATCAAGGGTTTATTTAGACAAGCTGCAGCCGGACTGCAAAATTTCAGGACTCCAAGTCCGTTAATTTATAACCAGTTAAAAACAATTGGTCATTAAAATGATCTTCGTCAATTCTTAATCGTAAATCGTGAATTCTTGGCGGTTGAAATGTTGTTGACCAGAGGACTGTGAGCAGATTGCACACAATATGTAGTTTTGTTTTTAGAAACAAAACTCAAGGTCATAAAGGTCAGTTCCAATGCAGTTGATACAACTGCATTGGAACTGACCTTTATGACCTTGTCAGAATTATAGTAAAGATTTGCGGTCACGTAATTACTATACCTACATTATTTACAACACCTAAATTATAATCGACGCAGTTTCATAATATCAAACCGTTATCTACCTTATACAAATAGACATAAGCAACGATCTCTAGTTTCTATACCACGGCCTACGAGAAGCGATACGAAATTGTAATAATTTTGGATGGCTAGCCAAATCGGGCGGCCATTTCATAAAGTCCTGTTTCATTCGGGAATCGTAATGTTAATTAGAAATAAACAAAGGCGAATCGTTAAAAACAACAAACGTAACAAAATTTCGCATCGTTCCTCGTTAGTCGTGGTACTCATAGCTATTTTAATTGAGTTATTATTATGCAGATATATGAAAATTGTACAAGGAACAATTTAGTCACGGTAAGCGATTGGTACCGACATATTTTTTTTCGTGCGCGAATGTTTACATAATAATAATGTAAATAGCGATTACGTCGATCATAACTGGAAACATCTTGAAAGATATGGAGCAGCACGAAGGTCATTTCAACTTGAGTAATGATAGGGTCGGACGGAATACAGACTGATTGCTCAACACTTTGGGCAACCTGTTTAACGATAATGCCCGCCTTGCAAGAGACAAAGTCGCCGATCATTTAACGTAAGACTGATGACCGAAGTAAGTACTATATCTTGACCGATTTCAAAGCGTCCTAAGGACATCATTACCGGTGTACCATCCTAGACTTACACTTAGAAGGAATCTTCTGGAAGGTTAGTAAAATCACTCAAAAACTACCCCCCAAAAATTAACGTAATCCTGTATCCGCGCCTTATTTGAAGTGAGACTTAACACCACGCACATTCAAAATAAATGCCATTACAATGTCTGTAGGAGAATACAGAATGCATCGAGATTCTAAATAAATCGCGTAGGTAACTATTGAACTCAACAATCCTACATGTGGATCGAAATGAGGTCATTAGCGTAACTTAGTATGATTGTGGCTATTTGTGACGGAGGCAGACAATGGAAATTAACAATAACTGTTTCCTTAAAATAGTGACATCACCTTTAGTAAAATTATTTGGGAGGTAGACCCACCATTCACCCTCCTCGTCTTGTGAACCTTCAAAAGGTAAGTTGACAAATCAAGGTTGAATGGTGGCTCCTACTCCCAAGTCATTTTACAATGGATTTCCGCAAATAAACGCCTGTGTCAATCAATTGATTATGGAGTAAAGAACAGCATAGTCTGTGATAATAATTACTATTGTCTATGTAAAAAAGATAGGTTTTCTAAGAAATAGTTATGGCTTCAAGTTGTGTACGATTCCGTAGCCAATCTTACATAATGGATTACAAATTGATTATTGAAAATAAGACTTTATTAGGCCAAGCCAAAGCTCTACAATGCAGTTCCCTTGTAAACCTAGATGGCCTTAAGTATAATAAGATTTTAAAGGTACATGGAAGTCGGGGTGCGCCTTCGCAATTTTGTAAAAAGATCGATGATAACTAGGTAGTACAAAGGCATTTCTGCAGCCATACATACCACACACAGGTCAATAACCGGATTTTCTTACACACTACTTACGTACTTAGATGAGTGTTATTTTTGTATAGATATACTCTTCTGCATTTTCTGCTGAGGCCCTAAAGGATTGCCTTGACCTGTCGGTATCTACGCGCGAACGACGTAACGAACGAATTCTCATACAACACCGTCCAACATAGGCAATGCACTCTAGACCAGAACATCGACTGTTTTGGGGCATAGCTAATTCGTTAAATCTGCGTCTTGCACTGGTTGGAAACCGACAGAAACAATTCTTCTGAATCCAATTTCGTCCATTACACCTATTCTGTCTAACTAAAACCTATAAAAGAGTTCACATACACGCAATGGAGACGTTATACCTTAACTTTTTAATTTGTATCTTGCAGTCGTCGCTGCATCCTCTCATGTTCGAGGCGCAGCAGTTTTTCTGTCACGTAGCAGCACTCAGTATAGACTTCATATCTTCCGGCAGCACACAGTTCAGATCGTCCAGCCTCCTAGCCAACAATGTCCGCGTATTATCAGCCACTGGCGGGTTACTCTTCAATACTTCCCTTAACTTTAGCACCATATCCACAATTTCCACCTCCTTCTTCCCGGAGGACCACTTCTTCAAATCGGATTCTGCTAATGCTTCTAATTGCAAAGCATGCAGCTTATTGGTCAAATCACTATGCCTTTCATGGAACCAGGCACTGAAGTTAGGAGTTCTGAAAAAGTTTCTGTATAAACCAATCCAATCTCCTTTGATTCCGGTTGTCAACTGAGGGCCAGCCTGCTGCAATGAAGCGAAGAAGTCTTCAGGGTTGAACGGATTGGGGACTGGTGGAGCTCTGAATGGTGATATATTCTTCTGTAATGGCATTAGAGAGGCCATATACCGTTCTAGAGGAATCATGAAGCTCTGAGTCAGTTCCAGTAGGTGACGTTTCACCATTGCTGTTTGGACTTCTGACGGACGCTCTGTCCTTATCCCATTGTGGAGTTTTTTTATAATAGCTTTGTCTTTCTCCAGAAATGGTTTATACTGAGTATAAACTCCAGGAGCTGTGTCTAATAACTTCAAGTTACCAACTTTCCTTAATTTAGTTTTTATTGATGTGGCATCCCCAAGCTTAATTGTATGTGGCCAATGTTGCAATGTTTTTGTAAAGAATGGATTGGTCACGCCCAGAATTACGCAAGGCGGGTTGTACTGCTTTCTAGTGAATTCTTTGAATTCACTGTCATGTATTGTGAAATAGGGTCTGTACTCGGCAGAGTATGGCAACGGCTGTATCAAGTATGTCAGTGCTTGGACCAATGATGAGCACTCTGTTGGCGAGCTGGCCATGACAACTATAGGCTCCGCTGTCAGTACCAGCTCCCATAATAGATGCAAATGTGATATGACACTGGACAACACATCAAATACATTCACATCCTGTATTGAAGCTAATATGTGAGGTACATTTGGTGAATGAACTTGTTTCGCTATATCTGACCGAGCAATCTTGCCGGTCTGTTGATTAGGAATATAAGACTGAAACACCGTGCCGAGGACCGGTAGCAACATATTTTGGCCGGCGTCAAGGACTGGCCATCTATTTATATCGTGACAGGCCGCTTCTAAACTTCGTTCACCTTCTTCAAAGTGTTTTGGAGCTAGGAGCTGTATAACCTTGTAGAATAAGTTGATAAATGGTAGTCTTGTAAGTAAGATTATACTTTTTTGGAAGTAGCCCCGGGGCAGGGACGGGTCCTTGACCTGACGGAAATACACGAAGCCCCAGTAGTGCGTGGAATCGGCACGTAGGGTCGGCACGCTGTCGTCATTGTATACGAGCTGCTGGCGCGTCAGCGGAGCCCTGGACCGGAGCCGGACGTGGAACTGCGTGTCGCCCATACAACCCGAGTTCGAGTCAGGAAAGGCTAGGTAACAAATATTACACTTCTCCTGGTCCGTCAGTTTCACTTCAGGAGGGTACACGCTCTCCATCGCCTGCCCCAGCTCCAAGTCGAATGTGACCACGCAAATACAGTGCAACCAGTCGGAAAACCTGCCCCATTTCGCCTGGAACTCCGTATCCTCGGCGAGCATTTCGCCCTCCTCGTAATTTTGCAATACACAAGCCATTCTATCAATGTCAACGAAAACACATTCCATTAAATAAAAACTAACACATTTTAATTTTTTTCACACGTTCTTTGTTATACTTTGTCATTGTTTGTCACCATTTACCGAGTTTATACACATTTTTTGTCGATAAAAACGATAAAAACAACGGAGCACACGAAAGTCGTACCCACAACAGCTGTTCCTCACAATATGGCCGCTGGCGCCAAAACAAAAGTGTTTGCGGTTTTACCATATAAATATTCCGAAAAGTTATTGTAAAAACTTATGCATACCATGTGTACATACCCGTCATCCATAATTTTCGATTTATTTACAATTTGTTCGTTGAAACAACACAGGTTTTCCACTTAAACAGTTAAAAATTTTACAAGTTACACACTTTGGCTTTATTGACGTTTCGTTACACGCATAATTTTTAATTGTTTTTTGCCTATTTCCGTTTTAAAAGATAGTTATAAAATGTCTGAATGAAACAGTAAATAATGGTCTCGAACAGTAATATTTTTATACTAACAGGAAATGTATGACTTTCATATACCTATATACAAAGTACTTTGTGCTTATAATGGCGTAAGGAATCGCGAATAGGGTGAGCAATATTGAGTTTGCGCCACTCAGTTGTAACTGACGGCTGTGGTTAGCGCAAATTATTGTTCTGTAAGCGAGACTGTACGATCACACTTTTATTTTCGTATAGGTATTTATTGCTGTGGGTTGTAAATAAATGTATACATATTATAGGGAAAGACTTCGACCAAAACAATACGTTCTATCGGCATTATATTTATTTGTATAAACGAAATACAGGATCAATCGGGACCACATTTAGCCAATATGACTAACGGCCCTATTCTATATAATTCACTTATTAAATCACATTTTATATATTAACTAAATACACCAAAATAGGATTTGACGATGAATGATCGAAAATAATAAGCTACCGTACATTAAATACATAAATAGTTTTAAGGTGCTACAAACTTAACAATTCAAGTGGGTAAAACTAATGTGGACTATAGAGGACAAAAATATTTTCGAGACTTCCAACTACAATGGCGTCACTTCACCAAAATACATTAAGTTTGTAGCTTCAAAAAACATTACACATTCAATCGCGAACATTGTATTTATGCGTTTTAAGGAATTGCTTTAAAGGCGATGGTAGCATAATTGATTGAGAATATCTTCGGCCGATTTTATACAATAGACAAAATTATTTTATTTCCAAATTAAAGGGGCGATAAACAAATCTAATTTGTATTAATCTTCCTTGCCTGAATTTATTAAGTGTTCAGGTCATTATTCATCCTTTATTTACGCAGGAATCGTGAGAGATTAATGTTTGCACAATAATTAGGTAGTTCCTGCACAGGGGGCGCTTCAATTGTTGAACATACTTTTAAAGAAAATTTTGGAAATTGTAAAATTAGTGTTGTACTAATTCACCTATTTTACCTCTTAAGACTTTAGTTTGTGTATTGCTTGATCGCGTATCTTAGAATATAGAAAATATTCTAAGTCGCGTATACGTGACAGCACATGCTAATGGAGATGTTACATATATGAGCGTTACCCTATTGTGTTGACTTTCACAGTATCATAACAGAACAAGCATTCTTATGGTCATTCCGCTAATTTGACAAAATTATTATCGATGGTTACGCCACACGATATGACCCTATTCATTAGCACAGGTGATACGAATATCAGTCTTTTACGACCAAAATAAGTCAAGTGTCATTATCAACTTACAATAAAGGCCAATAATATATTATTAAAAAAACCTTATTCTTTAAAATTAACTCTGAGTAAATTAAAAACGCATATCATTCAGATAATAATACTTTTCACTTGAATCACTAAAATGTATGTTAAAATTAATAGCAATAGATATGGCTTTCTATGATTGTAAATATTTTTGAATATAATATTTACAATTATTTAGAGAAAAGGTTTTAGATCAGATTTTAAATACTCAACTTCTATTTAATATCGAGCACTCACCAAAGTCACTCGAAGAATAAGATTTATGTTAAGAAAAAATAATAATGCTACTGTTTTCTCCTGAACACACGTATAAATATTATGTTACATTAATTTATTTCAATGTTTTCCAATCATCCGCCGATCGAACAAAACAAATTTGCTAATAAAAAAATATTAACACAAACACAATTTTTGTTATCTGTGCATACCAAAAAATAAATTAAAAATAGTGCTATAGTACATATTTAAAATACATATTGTAAATAGAATATAATATAAAAATAATTGCTTATAATCAGGTTGGATTGCACAGGCCGAAACCAAAGTATGGAAAATAGTGGAATGGATCCAAATGTACTCAAAGCGTTACAGCGTAAGTAAGTAGAAACTTAAACAGACCACAATATTTATGGATGTTTTGCTTTTCATCTATGACTTAAGTACTTTTTATGACTTGACACGGTGATTGGCTGCAACCAAATTACTGCGGCACAGTTTTGTTAAAGTCAGCCCAATTTAATTAATGCACACACGACGCGAGGAAGCAAGCGTACAATTCGCTTGCGACGATTGTGTCAATGTGCATTATTTAATGGTGCGACTGTTCAAACTTGCGCACAGTATTTTCACCCTTATATACATATTATTTGACTCGGTGAACATTATAAATAGGAACAAATATATTCAAAAGCTGGCTTGGGAGCCAATGTTGCATCTAAACGTGTTCCAAATAAACATTCATCAGATGCTATTGAGATGACTGTGTGTAGGCACTGATATGAAATTATTAACTTAGAACATGTAATAAATAATTAAATACACAGAATTTATACAATCTGAAATAGATATGGAACCTACATTATAAGTAATATGAACTGTATAGCAGTTGAAATAAGAATGAAAGTTTACATCCAGCCATCGCACTGTCAACCGATAACAAAACACGCGCGTCGTGAGCGAGACAACAGCGCGATTATATACTGCATTTTCATCACAATAGATTACACTTTTGACTGACCCGGGTGGTTGATGTTGGTCCCATAGATAAAGTTGTTGGATTCGATTTTTTGCCAGTGTCCTACAAATGTCATTGATTACTTTTTTCACTAACAAAGTAAATAAAAAAAACAAATTAGTTGTTAAATTTCAAACATGGCCATCTCCATATTTTTCCGTGTTCAGGATTCCAGGATATTCAAAGATTACAGCACAAAAAATATGCCTACAAATTAAAATATTTCCATATCCGCGTGGATATGGACATATTTGAACCTACAGGCATATTCCATGCACTGTACTCTTTTTAAATATCATAAAATCTGAAAAATATGGAGATGGCCATGTTTGAAATTTAACGACTCAAATACACGTCAAAAACAACAGCACCACTACACATGACAGCCTCTCGCATCCGAATACATCCGCGTAAATTAAAATCATTCAACCAAAATCACACATCCCATCTCTATTGCCACGACGTGTTGCTAGCGACATTCGTGTTCTGTTTCGGGAACGCGTTCGGGAACTGTCCTAGGCTCAAACTGCCGAACTGTTGCGGCAACTCTTGCGGAAACTGTTGGTTGAAGAACTGGTTGCTTTGGAACGGTTGACTCTGCAGCGGTTGCTGTGCCTGACCCTGCAACGGTGGCTGTACCGGACGTTGCAACGGTTGCTGTACCTGTCCGCCGAACGGTTGCTGGAACTGATTGTTAATTTGAAACTGGTTCATCTGCAGTTGGTTTTGTTGTACTCCATTTTGTGCGGGCATGTTATAGTTACTTTGATAGTTGCCGAACGGGTATGAGGCGGGTTGTTGCTGCACCGGATTGAACTGATTGGTTAAGTTGTTCGATGGGCTTTGACTGTATAACGCTAATATACTGTCTTTGGTTAACTTGGACTTCTCCTTCTCCGTGGGCGCGGCTTGTTTGAAGAAGTTCTCTTCTTCCGCCTTCAAATCTGGTTTAGTATCTTCAGGTTTGGGTGGATCGATTGGTTTTTCTTGTGGTGCCGAGAAGAAACTAGAGAATATGTCGTCGTTGGCTGGTTTTGGGTCTGGTTTGGAGGTGTCCAGGCCGAGGAGGTCTGCGGAGCCGTTGGATGTTTTGCTGGTGTCAGGTTGGTTGGTGGGCGGGGTGTTGCGACCTAGCTTCGGACTCACTGAGGACTTCGGTTTCGGTATGCTGGGGATGACGTCAGACTTCTGAAATGATACGTAGGTACTATTAAAGTTAAGTATAGTACATTATTACTCATGTATTAGCTAGTAGGTAGATGTTCACTGCATCACTGCAGTCACAGACCAGTAAGCCATAGACGCCGCAAAGCTGGACTCCCCCGCTCACCTAACAGTGCCACTGCATACGAGTATGTATGACCGCACCTGCCATTTTGATTGGTCCATTCAGGGCTCAGTCTTGAACGGACCAATCATAATTCGCCGTCACTCACACAGTAGTGGAGGTAAGCGGTGTCTTGACTCGTTGGTCTGTCACTACCGTGCACTCAAATTGCGCCTATAGTATTTTAGCGCCAAAGGAGTAGGGGCGAGCCTAATGAGAGTATACCGGGGACATGGGCAATATGAGGGGGGAGTGGGGGTATTCGGGCCATAGTTCACCATGATGGCCCTGTGCCGGATGGAGAACTTCACCACAACTTACAAAAGATTTGCAGGTTTCCTCACTATTTGTTCCCTCACCTATTAGCAAGTGATAATCCCATTTTGAAATGCATTAAATGATTGGTATCCCGGCATAATCGGATGGCCATTACCCTCCCTAATTATAACCGGTTAGTTGTACTGGGGAAACATTCACACTGGTGGTTTTTGTTGTCATCACAATATTTTGATAGCGTAAAATAGAGACACAACATTATAAATCAGTGTTAACATACATCATAGTCAATGCATACCAAAGGGAGACATACAATACATGTTTCTATGACCCTTTAAATTAAATAAAAAAATAACATACTATGCTATCATAAGTCAAGAGAAAAATGACGACCAAATAATATAAATCTAACAAAAGCGAACCAAGAAAGTAAGTACACAAAAGATATTATCAATGAAATAGTTAATAGATAGCTCTGGCGCGATACCGTCCAGTCGCGTCATAAAAAACGTCATAAAATCGCCATTTCCTTCGCTAATGAAGGCCTGGATATTAATTGGTTATAAACACGCGAGATCAGTCTCATTTGAGAGGCTATTTACAGAAACTTGAAATGTAACAAAAAGAAGATAAAGCCTCTTTTTGCATGTACTAAAGAGCAGAATTATGAGCGTTTTTTTTGTAAGAAATAGATCTTAAATATATGCATTATTAATTATAAATACAAGAAATAAGGTCCCATATTATTTCAAAACTAGACCTCAGAAATTTTAGGTTTTTTTAGTTTTTTTTTTAACAAAAGTTAGACACACTATCAATGACCTTTGATATTGTAATAACAAGTAAGCAGGTATACATAAACCATAGACAAGTATTTTTCCGTATACTACTGATACAAATAATTGAATTTAATTATTCATTTAACGCCAAGTAGTCGCTACTCTAATCAGAGGGCTGCTCAATACTGAGCATCATAAAAAAATTACAAGTAATTACTCAAACGAACATCTGAGTGGACCTCAAACATTTGAGTATCATTTCATTTGCCGTTATTTTAATAACTCAGTTTATGTAAAGCATACTCACATTGTATTTCTTGTCGCTAGTGCTCGGCGCCGGCAGCGGTCCTAACCCTGAAGAGCTGGACTTCTTTTTCCGCTTCTGCCGCTCCATCTCCTCATCAATTTCTTTATCCCTGGTACATAGGAAGGTAAGTTAAATTTTGGTAACTTAAGAAGTTAGTTACCAATTTTTTTCGGTTTAACTCGAAACCGCTCCCTTCAATAACCGGTTACTCAAAGAACGAAATTTTAACCATTTCGTCAACGAAATTAACCGGTTCCAAACCCTGGTCACAACACAAACTCAACATTTTGTTGGTACACTGCACCGAGCCGCTGCGGGTTCAATTCCCGTCGGGGTAAAGTTGGGAAATTGCCTTTTCGTAATTTGCCTAGGTCTGGGTGTCACTGAGATCGCCCCCAGTCTATTGTACGGTACCCAAAGTTCAAGCGTTGCTTAGTTTGGGACCATACAGTTGGTGTATTAACATGTAGGTCTTATTTTAATAATGGATGATATTTTGAACGGCGCACATGATGTACCTGTGACTACAAAATTATCGTGCCTTATTGACATTAAGCAAGTGATAGCAAATCGGTTAAGCACGCGTCTTGCGGGCACAAGGTCCTGCTTACGGTGAAGGAAAACATCGTGAGGAAACCTGCATGTCTTAGGAAATATAACCAATTGTCGAAAGACATGTAAAATACGCCAACCCGCACTGAACCCCCATCGTATTGAGGGGAAGCCCGTGCCCAGGAGTGGGACGTCAAAAGGGCTAAATTAATATTTTTTTATGTTTAACATTAGACGTTATATTATAACTACGACTGAACGCAGGGTATTCCGTACGTCTCATGGTTATAAATCATGAATGAGACAGCAATATTATTTTCATTACTCATACTCGGAAAGTAGGTCTGAAGTTGCCTGAGGAGTGGGTTGGAAGTAATACTTTTCAGCCCTAGGGATAATCGCTTTCAACTGACAGCTGTCAAATTATTAAAAATAAATTAGTTATATCTTGACATTACTATTTAACCAGGCTAACGGAAAAAAAAACAAAATAGGCGGCAAATGGCAATCCAACCTTAATTCGTTTTTTTCGAGTTGTAGAGATTGTTCATACTTCCTTGTATTATTTATTTAGCTAAATCCTGTTTTTATTTTTACTTTCTTTGTATTCGTAATGAAAAGCACAGTGTTTACCTCGGATGAAATACTTATTTTGTCCCTCGAACTATTGGCACCCTTACCGTTACATTCACCCCTAGGGTAACAATGTACTATTATTGTATTGATAATAAATCGAAATTAAACCCTGATAATTTTCAAACGGCTGAACCGATTTTCATGAAACTTAGCTAAGAACACTCTCGATCAGAATACCTTTCTAACAAAAAGAACCAAATTGAAATCGGTTCATCCGTTTGGGCTCTACGATGCCACAGACAGACACACAGATACACATGTTAAACTTATAACACCCCTCTTTTTTCGTCGGGTTAAAAGATCACTTACCAGTTGACTTTGGGCGCCGCAGGCGGCACCCACTCCTTGGCTATGTACTTCTTCTGCTCATACTTGGCTCTGATGAAGGCTTCCAACGAGGAGTCGTTCTGGGGCCTTCGGAAGGAATCCGGGAGGTTCGCTTCGTACACGGCGCGCGCCCGAGAATTCCCCATTTGCTGTAGTGACACCTGAAAAAGGAAGAAAACAAATCAATTAGTATATATTTTCTAACTGAAATCCACTAGGATCCCTAGGGATTCTTGTGTGATTAATTCGGATTCAACGACGGACAAGGGACGAATATATAAGAAACTAGAATTATAGGGGAAATAAAACGATTTTTATAAAATAAATATGGCCAGACTAACTCACCAACTGCATGGTCCCAAACTAAGCTACGCTTGTACAAGAATGGACTGGGGCGATCCCAGTGACAGACCATTAACGGACGAGCACAGACGCCACGATACACTCAGTGGAAATGGACCGCTATGGTCAAATTATTTTAAAGTTTTAAAGACGGACCCCAAATGAAACTAATTCTTGATCCCTGCTGTAGAGCATCCACATCGTATTTTGTTCCCAATGTAATAAGGGCTGACCTAATTAGGCCACACCCATTTCAATTCGAGGGCGATACGGGTATAAGCCATCGCCACCTCATCAAAATACCTTCAAGATTTAATCTTACCACTTGTTCTGGGGTCCACGAGTCCAGGTTGACGCTCTTCACCTTCGAGATATGGACGCCGAGGTTCCGGTGGATGCCCGCGCACCTGATGCACAGGAAAATGCCCAGGTTCCATGACGCCCAGCGAGGACCTGCCGGATGTCATACACACAATCAGGCAAACATACTACCAAATACTCAAAAGCAACTCATATTTGAAACCTGCCCTAATTTGGACGCGTCATACAAATAGTAAGAGATAACGACGCGGATCTGTCAAGCAGTACGGAATTTAAACATTAGGGAACAGTTTCTGTCAGTTACGAAGCAATGATGATGTCCTCCTAGACCTCAGACGAAAAGAAAAACCTTTGATGCGTACGAGTAGAACCAGTGAGTGATGTCAGCAAAAGTAATATCAAATGACATCAAACCAGATTCTTAGAAACATATCACAATGAATTAGCTCTTTTGTTGTCCCACTCAAATCGAGGGGAATTTAAGCCACAATCTACCGAGCCGCCTCAGTGCGGGTTGGCGCATTTCACATGTCTTTCGAAAATTGGTTACATTTCCTAAGACATGCAGGTTTCATCCCGATGTTTCCTTCACCGTAAGCGAGTGGTAATCATAATGAGGACCTTGTTGTCCAGCAAGACGCGTGCTTAAACATATTGTAAGATGGGAAATAATTGTCGTTATATCCGAATCTATAGTGAGCTGCAAAACGAAAGATGAATGTAATAATAATTATTCTTATAACTATTATGTAATGGGTCCCAGCAATGTTAGTTTATCCTCAACAGTGGATGTTCGTGTGAAAAATATGTTTTAAATACTAAACAGGAAGTTTAATTATACATTTCCTCTTATTACGAATAATGTCCAGGGAGTTATGATATCATAATTCTGTGGACTAATGGGTCAGGTGGTTTGAGTGTTGGTCGTTTGGCTTACTAAAGCAGGCTTTATTCAAATTGGGGCAAATTTCAAAATGGTTTTAACTAATTTGTCTATATTATTATGTAGTTATATTTATAGGGACTAGTAGGGGATACTAGGGACCCGCCCCGGCTTCGCACGGGCGCAATAAATTATCAGTGTTTCTCTACTATATTATGCATGTATCTAAATATATATAACTCAAAGGTGACTGACTGACTGACATAGTGATCTATCAACGCACAGCCCAAACCACTGGACGGATCGGGCTGAAATTTGACATGCAGGTAGATGTTATGACGTAGGCATCCGCTAAGGATTTTGATAAATTCTACCCCCAAGGGGATAAAATAGGGGATGAAAGTTTGTATGAAACTTTGTAAATTTTAAACCGTTCGGGCTGAGACTTTGCACGCATAAAGCTTATATGACGTAGACATTCCCTAAGAAAGGATCAAAATTCCACGCGGACGAAGTCGCGGGCTCAGCTGGTTATACATATAAACCTTCCCCTTGAAGCACTCTATCTATTAAAAAAATCCGTTGCGTAGTTTTAAAGATCTTAGCATACATAGGGACAGACAGCGGGAAGCGACTTTGTTTAATACTATGTAGTGATGATAGTGCTAAACATATACAGGGACTGGTTACTCCACGAATTCCTTGCAGCGAGGTAACCTATAAATGCTTGCAATACTAAAGGCATTACTGGCAGGTTGCCGACCTTAAGGGGAGAAGAGGGGGGAGAACGGGGGCTGGGCTTCTTGCTCACGAACTCATCGTACTAAACGCAGCTATAAATAGTACATTGTTACCCGAGGGGTAAAGGTAACTTATTTAGGCCCGAGACGGGGTTAGGGGCCCGAGCCAATAGTTCGAGGGACAAAATAAGTCATTCATCCGAGGTAAACACTGTGCTTTTCATTACGAATACAAGGAAAGTAAAAATAAAAACAGGAATTAGCTAAATAAATAATACAAGGAAGTATGAACAATACACTACAACTCGAAAAAACGAATGAAGGTCGGATTGCCATTTGCCGCCAGTTTGTTTTTTTTCCATTGGCCTGGTTCAATAGAAATATCAAAATATAAGTAATTTATTTTTAATAATTTGACAGCTGTCAGTTGAAAGCGATTCTCCCTAGGGCGGAAAAGTATTACTTTCAACCCGCTCCTCAGGCAACTTCAGACCTACTTTCCGAGTATAAGTAATGAAATAGCTATTTTTCGCCCGTCTTCTGTGAGAGGGTGGTACTACCCCGGTTGAGTCAGGCCATATTTGAGTTGTAGTCAATTGCTCTACCACTTTGTAGCTTTTATTTTACAACTTGATTATCAATGACAAATTAAGATATTAATTATTAAACAGCAAACCATTGTAATATCCACAGATAGCTTATCAACATTTCACTGATAAGTGTGTTTTTTCACACATGACACTCAGTATTAATAGCAACAGCCATTTAATTATAATTTGATGTCCATAAATTTCTTCTATGTATACTATAATATTTTTATGGTTTAAGTAGGGTATACATGAAATGTACAACACATCTATACAAATAAATAAAATTGGAGTGTCTGTTTGTAATATCAAAATAACACCTTTGCACTAAACGCAAATGAAAGTACATACGACACCTATAACAAAAACGCGATTTAAACATTTTTTGTCTGTCTGTCTGTGTGTTAGTTCCGGATCTCCGAAACAGCTGGACCGATTTTGACGGGACTTTCACTGGTAGATAGCTGTTGTTATAAGCAGTAACTTAAGCTACTTTTATTTTAGAAAAACAAAATTAAAAAAATATGCTTAGAACGCGGGAGCCGGCTTTTTTGTTCAGTTAAATTCCAAGCGGGCGAAGTCGCGGGCTCAGCTAGGTGTAAATATGTACTTATTGTTATCTTAATTCTAAAATTGTTAAAAGATTTGAATATGGAGGAGAGATAAATAAAGACGTATGTGATAGATTATTATAATAACTGGCAAAATGTTATTTATAATCCTAAACTGAGCAACACTTTTACTTTGGGTATCATACATTTGACTGAGGGTGACCCCAGTGACACCCAGACCAGGAAAAACCAGGAACCACTGTGCCAAACAGTCATCAAATAATATCTATAATACTAACATTTTTATAATGAAATTGGATGGTTACCAATGGGACTAGTCCCACTATACACATCCACTACTATTACTCTCCTGTACTGTACTTTCTATAAGCCAGGATCGAGAATGGTGTCCAAAGATGATACAATTAAATGATTACAAATACCTTCAAAAGACTCATTTGTATTTCCACATGAAATAGGATAAAAAGTACTAAATCATAATACATTTTTATGCCCCATAAGAACACCTATTGTTATGCAATCGAGACTTAATATCTTATTCATACAATGGTATTAATAACACAATCCATTGCCACCTGTAATATAATATGCTAGAATAGTAAACAAGACTACTGTCTTGCAAAAAAGCAATCAGCATAACATTTGCATACTCAAGATTCCTGTTATGGCTGATGCATTTTAGCACAATAAGCTTATTTAAATAGTTATCATAATCTTCTTTGGAATTAATGTTCAGTATATTTACAGTTAAAACTGGCTAGAATAGGTATTTTTATTAGCCTATTAATGCTGGTCCAAGGCTTTCACACCTTCCGTACAAATTACTTTATGAAAAGCAAAACTATTTCTTTCACTCCTTATAACAATGATTAATTTATAGTTATGTGTATTACAAATAAAGTGAAGTTTTAAGATACAAGACCTGCTTAATTCAAGACTCATAGATAATAATGTATCTGGAAATGTCCATAGCAGTGTCTCATACACATTGTAGGTATGACCCTTTTACTTTATCTATAATTAAATTAATTATTTAATGGTATATATGAGAAAAATGCTGGTATTTAATACGGAGAGGTTCCTTACAATATTGTCAGAGCAGACACTGCCAAAAAATAAGATTATGTAATATAATACCTAGTCAGTTTCTATAAGTACTTATTACTTTGACGACCGCTTGGCGCAGTGGTTCGAGCATAGGCCCCTCGGCTTACTGCACAAGGTGGTTGCGGGTTTGATTCCCGCCAGGCCAAATTTCGGAAATGGCCTTTTCGTAATTTTCCCTGGTGTCACTGGGCTCGCCCCCAGTCCATTGTACGGTATCCATAGTACAAGTGTTGCTTAGTTTGGGACCATACAGTTGGTGTGTTCGTCTGGCGATATTTATTTATTTATTGTACTTGACAGTTGGAGGAGAGGCCAGCCATATTTAAGCAACTGTAGGCCCCCATTTTGGTTTTCCAAAGTGGATGGTCGCACTTTTGTATTGCATTATTATTAATTGTTTTTATTGGTATTTGTTAGTTGACAATGGCGAAATACCTATTAACTTGGGTGGGCCATATTTTTAAAGAAAGAAGAAGAAGAAGCAACTGTAGTGTATAAGTTTCATCATTAAGAAAGTTAATTGCAAGTTCTTTTTTTCATATAGAAAAAGAAAACGAAGGATGTTGATAATTTGTCAACCATAGAAGCCTATACAAGATTGCGGAACACATGAACAGTGAATGTATTTTAACAGGGTGATTGCAAGACAATTTAGCAAAAATGAAATGACTCATTTGAATAATTTTGAAGTTAAAAAATTGAGTTCAAGGACCTCAATCTCGATCGCGCAATTGAGTTCACACAATACAATGCTAATTTAAGTACACAGTGCGACGATACCGTTGCTTTTATATCTGTTTGTAAGATATTTCTATGGTGAAAGAAAAAGGAAGAATCAGCGTACCTTTAGCATCACAATCAACACAGTATTTATTGTCTTCATCCTTCAACATCTGCAGCAATATATTCTGACATCGATCCTGGATCTGTTTAGCACGATCTTTTTCACTTTTAGAGGACATTTCTGTGAAATAATATTGAAAACGATATCAAATTCGATGAAAAATGGGTGGTCTGCTTGTTTGTTGAAGGGAAGAGAAACCATAGACAAGAACTAAGTGACAGCTAGCGAATTTGATGAGGTGTATTGTCATTGTACTCTATGGTTTGATACCATAATATGACAGAGTGTGATGAGGAACTGTCTACGTGTAAAGAAACGTAAATATTAACGTCAAATAGTGACATAGTGACAATCAGCGCGAATCGGCTGTTCACTGTTGTCATAAATCGCGATTTTGCTTTGTTTTGAATAAATACTTGAATTTTATTTAGTGTTAATTATTTACTTACGATCGTATCCACATTTCTATTACAACATCACGTAATTCTATGTCTATTTCTTATCATTTTAAGGCTTTTCATGTGTATAGTGCAGTGAAATTTAATTATTTTTGAAAGGCTATGTGTTGAACGTAATTTTTTATTTATTTTTGTATTACACAATGGGGAATCAACTTGTGGGTGTTGCTCCATCGCAAATATACCCTGTGGAGCATTATTTGAGTGACCATGTCGATCTGACCTTTGATCAGAGGTAAGGTGTAGTTTTGTCCCATATCAATTATTATTGCCCTAAAACTTTCACATTAGAAAAATGTACACATATCTGGATGAGAAAAACGGTGGACCGTATAGAGTGAAGGGAACTGGAGGTCTATGATTCGCCGATCTTGTAAACTGTACATTTGTAAAACTTGATTTCAGCTAAATAATGAAGGCAGATAACTGATAACAGTAACATTTTTTTTTTTCTTGTTTGATATAGTTTGTTTATTTCACGAAAACGCGTGCTGGGACTCTTATGGCACTGGGATAAGGGTCAATATCCAACCATTTTTTTTTAAATTGTGCAAGGCATTTGTTTTAATATTTCCATGGTATCTATTTACAGCCTAGGTTCAACAAGGTTTTTAAAAGTGGCGCGAGCACGTTCTCGCGAGGGTCTGGTCGTGGTGAAGGTGTTTGCTGTCCATGACCCGTCATTGCCATTAGCTGAACACAAAGAGAGGATTCTGAAGATAAAAGAACAACTGGTTTCGGCATTCAACTGTCTGCCATTCCAGAGAGTTATTGTGAGTGTTTTTATTAAGGCTATGAGCATAGTGTATTATGCATATTCTGCTTTACATGACTTTGAAAGGTTACATCAGACTGCTGCAATTTATTTTTTTGTGAATTATCCACTATCATAACTCAAATGAAGGAGAAATATAAAGATTAAATTTATCTGGCAAAACTAAAACTGGCATTTGCAGTTTGTTGGACACTGTAGCAAGATTTTTGTAGAACATACCCAGTGTTAAAGTAAAATTTTACTATGATTATGGAACCAAAGTGAATAATTCTAGTGAATTTTCTGCAACAGTGTGGTATAGCCTCACGGTAGCGCCAATAACAGATAAAGTGAGAGGTAGGAGGCTGGAATGGTTTGGACACGTGATGAGAAGGGATGAGAAGCATGTGACTAAACGAGTGATGAATATGAATGTGGATGGATACAGTGCGAGAGGAAGGCCCAAGAAAAGATGGATGGATTGTATTAAGAATGATATGAACGAGGTTGGAGTGGATGTGAGTATGACGGGAAAGCGCGATGTATGGAACGAAAAGACATACTGCACCGACCCCAGATAATGGGAAAAGGTAAGGCAGATGATGAGTGTGGTATAGTATAGCCTTAAAAGGAATGGACAAGTAATGCCCCTGTGAGCCCCAATTAATTTGGGCTGTGATTTATTTCACAAGTGTATTTTTGGTTCAATTAGTTTTAGTTTTTTATTTACTATAGAATAGTTATATTCTTTGTTTGCATGTACCTATTAAATGAAATATTGTATACCCAGTTGGCAATCCTGTAAATAAATATATATATAACTAGCTGACCCGACAGACGTTGTCCTGTCTTAACTTTGAATATTGAATTTGAATTGTTCCGCTCAACTTTCTTATTTTTTTCTTTCATAAGAACATTCTCGTGACAATAAGAAACACAACAAAAAAAATTTAGAAATCGTTCCATCCGTTCACGCGTGATGCGATGACCAAGGAAATATATATTTATATATAGACTAGCTGTGCCCGCGACTTCGTCCGCGTGGAATTTAATTGACAAAGTTTAATACAAACTTACATCCCCTATTTTATCCCCTTGGGGGTAGAATTAATCAAAATCCTTTCTTAGCGAATGCCTACGTCATAACATCTACCTGCATGCCAAATTTCAGCCCGATCCGTCCACTGGTTTGGGCTGTGCGTTGATAGATCACTATGTCAGTCAGTCAGTCACCTTTGAGTTATATATATTTAGATTGCCTGTTGCCACGTAAATGACAGAAGACATATTATGTAAGCATGTTATTTAAAAACTATAAGTACTTAACATCATTTAATCTATTCCAGCTGACAGATAAAGCAGGTCTGCTTATGCGAGAGTACTGCAAATGTAGTGTGTATGATCGCATGTCAACGAGGCCATTCCTCACGGTGCTGGAGAAGAAGTGGATCACGTTCCAGGTGTTGTACGCACTGCACCGCATGCACAAGCTCGGGATATGCCATGGGGATATTAAGGTGAGTCATTAGCCACCTTGTATAAAGGGGTATAAAGGGTATAAAGGGCACTGTAACAAAACCTGATACCACAGATATAGATTTACATAGATAAAGCAAACAAATTATTGGGGTTTGTTATCAGATTCTGCTCCCAATTTAATAACTTGATAATTTTGAAAATTCTCTTATGTACTTATGTCCGCAGCATCCTCGAGTATGGCTCTGAGATCTGGAGCCCACAGTATGATGTTTACATCAACAGGCTAGAAATGATACAACGTAAATTTATGAGATACCTTCTGTATAGGTCTAAAACTTATGACACGAGTTATGAGAAAAGATGCAAGAGACACCATATGATTCCACTCCAGGAAAGGAGGAGAATAGCAGATATCTAATTCCTAATAAAAATAGCGCAATCTAAAATAGATTCGCCACATTTACTTTCTGGGCTATTCATACAGGTTCCCGCAAGAACATTCAGAAAACATACTCCATTCCAAATTCTTAAAAGTGCTACTAACTATAGAAAAAATAGCTTTTTCATGAGAGCTCCTGAATACTTCAACAAACTGATTGATACTCCGCATTTAGATATCTTTAACACCACCTCAACTACTTTTAAAGGCAATATCACCAAGAATTGGTTTGATACGGTTCAATAATTTATCGAAGGTTTTTAACCTTTTTCAACCTTTTTTAACCTTTTAACTTTCTAATTTAATTTTTTAACATAACTTTTTCTTAATTTACTTGTATTAAAATTAAACTTTTATTATAATTAGATATATTATAAACTGTCTAATGTAAAACAAATAAGCAATAATCAGCTAGTAATCTGCGAAAACTGATTAATAGTGATAAGTTATTTATGAAGTTGCTATGTAGAAGTAAAACACTGTAAGTTTTCCGAATAAAATAAAATAAATAAATAACGCAAGTATCACAATTTGTATTGAAACCAAGCGTGCCGTATTTTTAACACCTACTGTGACGTCATTAGTGACGGGAAATCCAAACCCCTGCCCGATGCCCCTCCGCCCGCTACGATTCTCTTGAGCGATTATCACGCTCATACTCATATCGCGAAGACTGTAAGTTATCGGCGACCTACCTCGACGCTTGGTCGGGGTTTTCGGACACGCTAAGTACATACATTTGCGTTATCTATGTAAATCTATATCTGTGCCTGATACCATGGTTCAGATACTCATGATTCTGGACCTCCCGGAGTGGGAATTTACCTTCGATATTTTTATGAGTTATCCTCATTATTGTCAGCATTTTTAAATTGATTTTAGCATGAGAATATTACAACAAATCTAATGAAAGTGATTTTACATAAAATAAATAATTCAATAATTACTATTTAGGCATAAACTGCAATGAAAATTAAAACTCAATACGCTCGAGCGCGGATTTCATGCTAAGATTAATTTAAAAATGCTGTCAAATTTTAGCATAATTCATGAAAATATCAACATTAAATTCGAACTCTGGAGGGGCCAGATTCATGGGTTGAATCATCAATAATCTTGTATTGTGATATAGTTAAAAGATTAAGGGCAATATGTTAGTCTATAAGTTACTCCGTTGCTTGGTTATAAACCTAAAATAACTTAACAGCTGGAGAATATAATGGTGACCTCCTGGCTGTGGGTGCTGCTGACGGACATTGCGTCGTTCAAGCCGACTTTCTTGCCTGACGACAACCCGGCCGACTTCAGTTATTTCTTCGACACGTCGCGCCGGCGGTTATGCTACGTCGCGCCGGAGAGATTCGTGAGGGCACCTGACCCACAGAACAGACTCGCCGTAAGCTCCAATGAATCAACGCACTCATCATCATCTGCCTTACCTCTTCCTATTATCTGTGGTCGGCGCAGTATGTCTTTTCCTTCCATTCATCGCGCTTTCCCGTCATACTCACATCCACTCCAACCTCGTTCATATCACTCATGATACAATTCATCCATCTTTTCTTGGGCATTCCTCTCGCACTGTATCCATCCACATTCATATTCATCACTCTTTTAGTCATATGCATTTAATCAACGCACTGCTGCGTATAAAACCCGCGTCTGATGATGATAAATTCTTTTTTTTTAATATTTATCGCCTAACTAACACACCAACTGTATGGTACCCATAGTACAAGCGTTACTTAGTTTGGGACTATACAGTTGGTGTGTCAGTCTGGCGATATGTATTTATTTATTTATAAAATAAAATATTTGAAATCCATGCCAAGATGTTTTACTAAATCCGCATCCTAAAGGAAAATAAGATGTACATTTGTGTATTTATGCATTTTGTTAATTCGAAATTTAAAATTACAGGGTGATGATAGAACGGGCGGTTTACTGCTGAGCGAGTCGCCATGTAAAGTAGGCGATTTGGTGCCTAGCATGGACATTTTCTCAGCAGGGTAAGCATACATTTTCCCTGGTCTGGGTTCTAGCTCGTTCTAGTAAAAGGCTTAGTCCGATGAAAACCCTTCCAAAACCTTTAAAATTCGCTACCGGGTCATTGATACAAGTTAATCGGCCATGTTCGTTTCGGGTCACGCACACTGTAGGGGCACCCTTAAGCATTTCAATAACGAAATGTAACGAAATTTCTCGGTTATCATGAACAAATCGCGTTAAAAAGACACTTTGAAGCCCAATATTTCGTAAACGGGAATTCATTTTGAAAAACTGTCAAAGAAAACGGAATTAATCCCAAGTACGGGAAGTACCCTAGAATAATTTTGGTTTCATAATTTCAATTATTACACAGTTTCGTAGCGGAACCAACATTCTATTTTTGTACTTATTTGCAGCCTTCTAGCCTCTGTATAAAGGACTGTGACTTCCGGCGGACGGACAGACGGACTGACGGGCAGACAGACATGGCGAAACTATAGATTGACTACGGAACCCTAAAAACATGAAAGCAACTTGGTCGAGAAAATGTAGAGAAAACATCTTGGAATATGCACTGCGCGGAACCCTACTAATGTGTGTTTCCCCTCCCCCCTCCGCAGCTGCGCCCTCCTGGAGCTGTGGAACGACGGCACCCCCGCGCTGGACCTGCCGGGGCTGCTGGCCTACCGCGCGGGCGCGCCGCGGCCGCCGTCCCTGGCGCCGCCGCGCGCCGCCGAGCCGCGCCTGGCCGCGCTGCTGCACTCCATGACACACCGCGACCCCCGCGACCGCCGCTCCGCCGAGCTCTACCTCGACGAGGCGAGGGGCACGTGAGTACACTACATGTGCCGAGCCGCGCCTGGCCGCGCTGCTGCACTCCATGACACACCGCGACCCCCGCGACCGCCGCTCCGCCGAGCTCTACCTCGACGAGGCGAGGGGCACGTGAGTACACTACATGTGCCGAGCCGCGCCTGGCCGCGCTGCTGCACTCCATGACACACCGCGACCCCCGCGACCGCCGCTCCGCCGAGCTCTACCTCGACGAGGCGAGGGGCACGTGAGTACACTACATGTGCCGAGCCGCGCCTGGCCGCGCTGCTGCACTCCATGACACACCGCGACCCCCGCGACCGCCGCTCCGCCGAGCTCTACCTCGACGAGGCGAGGGGCACGTGAGTACACTACATGTGCCGAGCCGCGCCTGGCCGCGCTGCTGCACTCCATGACACACCGCGACCCCCGCGACCGCCGCTCCGCCGAGCTCTACCTCGACGAGGCGAGGGGCACGTGAGTACACTACATGTGCCGAGCCGCGCCTGGCCGCGCTGCTGCACTCCATGACACACCGCGACCCCCGCGACCGCCGCTCCGCCGAGCTCTACCTCGACGAGGCGAGGGGCACGTGAGTACACTACATGTGCCGAGCCGCGCCTGGCCGCGCTGCTGCACTCCATGACACACCGCGACCCCCGCGACCGCCGCTCCGCCGAGCTCTACCTCGACGAGGCGAGGGGCACGTGAGTACACTACATGTGCCGAGCCGCGCCTGGCCGCGCTGCTGCACTCCATGACACACCGCGACCCCCGCGACCGCCGCTCCGCCGAGCTCTACCTCGACGAGGCGAGGGGCACGTGAGTACACTACATGTGCCGAGCCGCGCCTGGCCGCGCTGCTGCACTCCATGACACACCGCGACCCCCGCGACCGCCGCTCCGCCGAGCTCTACCTCGACGAGGCGAGGGGCACGTGAGTACACTACATGTGCCGAGCCGCGCCTGGCCGCGCTGCTGCACTCCATGACACACCGCGACCCCCGCGACCGCCGCTCCGCCGAGCTCTACCTCGACGAGGCGAGGGGCACGTGAGTACACTACATGTGCCGAGCCGCGCCTGGCCGCGCTGCTGCACTCCATGACACACCGCGACCCCCGCGACCGCCGCTCCGCCGAGCTCTACCTCGACGAGGCGAGGGGCACGTGAGTACACTACATGTGCCGAGCCGCGCCTGGCCGCGCTGCTGCACTCCATGACACACCGCGACCCCCGCGACCGCCGCTCCGCCGAGCTCTACCTCGACGAGGCGAGGGGCACGTGAGTACACTACATGTGCCGAGCCGCGCCTGGCCGCGCTGCTGCACTCCATGACACACCGCGACCCCCGCGACCGCCGCTCCGCCGAGCTCTACCTCGACGAGGCGAGGGGCACGTGAGTACACTACATGTGCCGAGCCGCGCCTGGCCGCGCTGCTGCACTCCATGACACACCGCGACCCCCGCGACCGCCGCTCCGCCGAGCTCTACCTCGACGAGGCGAGGGGCACGTGAGTACACTACATGTGCCGAGCCGCGCCTGGCCGCGCTGCTGCACTCCATGACACACCGCGACCCCCGCGACCGCCGCTCCGCCGAGCTCTACCTCGACGAGGCGAGGGGCACGTGAGTACACTACATGTGCCGAGCCGCGCCTGGCCGCGCTGCTGCACTCCATGACACACCGCGACCCCCGCGACCGCCGCTCCGCCGAGCTCTACCTCGACGAGGCGAGGGGCACGTGAGTACACTACATGTGCCGAGCCGCGCCTGGCCGCGCTGCTGCACTCCATGACACACCGCGACCCCCGCGACCGCCGCTCCGCCGAGCTCTACCTCGACGAGGCGAGGGGCACGTGAGTACACTACATGTGCCGAGCCGCGCCTGGCCGCGCTGCTGCACTCCATGACACACCGCGACCCCCGCGACCGCCGCTCCGCCGAGCTCTACCTCGACGAGGCGAGGGGCACGTGAGTACACTACATGTGCCGAGCCGCGCCTGGCCGCGCTGCTGCACTCCATGACACACCGCGACCCCCGCGACCGCCGCTCCGCCGAGCTCTACCTCGACGAGGCGAGGGGCACGTGAGTACACTACATGTGCTGGCGCCCAATTAGTTTGGCGGGAAGATCAAAGGGAAGATCTTCCATCCAGACGGGTGTTATGCCTAGCGGGGCGGCCGCTAAGCCACTGGTTCCTTGGCGGTCTTCTCACACATTCTTGACGAATGTAGAGACTCGAGTCGGAATAGTCCGGTGGGCATGGGCGGAGACACGCTGATCCCGCGTGGGGGGACCATCAAAGTATGTTCACGCCGTTTTCGCGATCAAGCCCTGCCGGGGGAGACCACTGGCGAACAGTGGAGGCCTAGCAAAGCGATCAGCAGGAAGCAGCGGCTTCTCGTGGCCCCTCTTCTTTCTTCGCCCGGGAGGCGATACAACACTGCTAATAGCACGCTTAGCAGGCGATCAAGCACCACCGGTTTGGTTGGGGAGGGAAATGGGAGGTGGAAATGGTGGGAAAATAGGAAGTCCCGTCCAGTTGGCGAAAGACAATAGTGGAGGTTAGAGGTTGAGGCGCTCTTCACTCCTCCGCGCGGTCGAGCTCTGCCGGGTGGATCTCATTGGAGAAGCCCAGTCCCAATGGTTGTTCTCGGAGTCTTGTATACATAGTCACGATGCTTGCGAGTCTCAATATCGTGATTCAGTTTTCTATTAAGAATGCGTATATTGTATTGAGGCGACGCATTCAGCGCCATCTATCTGTTCTCTCGTCGTCGTGTATGTGAGGACGCCACAATAAGTTGTTCAAATCAAAATTGTTGTTTTAACACGTCGACCAATACATACAGCTATTGCACGGACATAGATTTGCATAATTGAACGAAACCACATATACTTTTGCAATGTGGCACCGTCCTTCTTACACTTGCACTGGGGTTGGTTTTGGTCTGCAGACATATGTAGGGGCTGGTTTGTTTTTGCAAAAATATGTCCTTACGTAAACTTTGATAGGTGAAGGCGCCTGTCTAGCCCGCGAAATTCAAAATTTTCGAGCATTTTTATAGTTTATCCAAAATCTGAAAACATTTAAGACAACACTTTGTGATTTGCGACAAGCACTGACACAAAAATTGCCAGATTATCTGGATAGCTGTCGTTCTTGAAATGTTTTAGAGTAAGTAGGATATATTAATAAATGCACTGCACGGTCTTTGTCGCGAATTACAAAATGTGCCTATTATTATTATCAGATTTTGAAAGAATTCTAAAAAACCTTAAAAAATTTGAACTTCGCGGGCTAGATGGGCGCTTTAGCCAATGTTTATGTATATTTTTCCGCAGATTGTTCCCAGAATATTTCTACTCGTTCCTCCAGTCCTACATGTTAATATTCTCCGCGCAACCGATCCTGCCGCCCGACGAGAAGATACTCCGCATCCACCAGGACATCAGGAATATCATAAAGATCTTCACACAGCCGTCGGACGCCAAGAACTACCAGGACCTCGTCGAGGAGACCACAGATACCACAAACATAGACAGCATAGACAATTTAAAAGATAAATTCAAAGTGTTGAATGTTAACACCACGGATTTCGATGAAGAGGACGAGAAGACGCCGGAGAAGAAAGACATGGGCCCGGACAGTGAAGGGTTGATATTGATTACGTCATTGGTGACGTCATGCATAAGGGGGCTGCGTCATTGTACGTCGAAGCTGTACTGTTTGGAGATTCTTCAGCTGTTGTGCGAAAACTCCAGTTCTGAGACCATTTTGGATCGGATTTTGCCGTATATTGTAAGTACTCGTAATCGTATTTTATAAATAAATAAATTTTAACTAAGGTATTTTACGTATGTTTTATTATGTATGAGTACGATAAAGGATAATTTGAGTGCGCGCGGTGCGTGCAGTGCGCGCGCGCGCCGCCGCGTGCTGACTGCAACGTGTTGTAACATGATGTGTAACGTGGGTGGGGCGGTAGATCCACCTGTCGCACGACGTGTCGGGGCGCGTGCGCGCGGCGGGCGTGGCGGCGTGCGCGCGGTGCGTGCAGTGCGCGCGCGCGCCGCCGCGTGCTGACTGCAACGTGTTGTAACATGATGTGTAACGTGGGTGGGGCGGTAGATCCACCTGTCGCACGACGTGTCGGGGCGCGTGCGCGCGGCGGGCGTGGCGGCGTGCGCGCGGTGCGTGCAGTGCGCGCGCGCGCCGCCGCGTGCTGACTGCAACGTGTTCCCCGAGTACGTGCTGCCCGAGCTGGCGCCGCGCGCCACAGACGCCAGCGTGCCCGTGCGCATCGCCTACGCCAACAACATCGGTGAGACCTTCCCCTTTCTTTTCTTTCCATTCAGCCTCGCATCAATCGCTGAGCAGACCAATCAACACCCGGCGTCTTTACTGATACCCCACCCCCACCACCTTTTGACGAAAGCATTCCTAAGCAACAGAGGCCCAGAGGGGTAGTGGATTTGATGCCCGCTAGGGCAAATTTCGGAAATGTTATGTTACTTTTGATGCCATGTTAATATTAGTTTTAATTATACCATGTTGCTTTGTAGCCTACTAATATTATAAATGTGAAAGTTTGTGAGTGTGGATGTATGTATGTATGTATGTATGTATGTTTGTTACTCCTTCATGCAAAAACTACTGAACGGATTTGAATGAAATTTGGAACTCAGATAGTTTATAACCTTGATTAACATATAGGATACTTTTTATCCCGATAATCCCGAAGTTTTTGTTACGTTAAATACTACGCGGACGAAGTCGGGGGGCACAGCTAGGTGCCAATAATTACTGTTTGTTTGTTAACAGCAAAATTGGCAGAAACCGCCGTGCGCTTCCTAGACCAGACGCAAAACATGGCGGACAAGGAAGCGGCTAGTATTAACTATGAGACGGAGCTATTGGCGCTGCACGAAATGGTACGTATCGAAAACTTAATCATGTAGGTACCCGCCTGATGTTAAGCAGTAACCGTAGAATCTTAGATGCTTGCAATAACAATGGCATTGCTCGCTCCTTGCTAGTCTGAAGTAAGATAGAGGGAGGGAAAGGCTAGGAGGGGGGTTGTTTTACGGGCTCCCGCACTTAACGTACGAAACGCAGCTACAATAGCTACGTTACGCGGATCTTCTGTGAGAGGATGGTACTACCCCCAGTTGAGTTAGCCCATATAACAGCTATCAATTGGCAACATCACCGCTCGTAGTAGACTGGAATATTTTTTGTATTGAATCACTGGTTGTTGTTCGTGATTGCGTACGCGCAGAGGTGGACCTATTCTTAGCGAACACTGAAAAAAATATATGTACTACCACAGATATCTTTTAAGTCGTTACGCTCTTGACAGAGCGGTCGTGGTCGTCATGTATGGTTTTCCGGGGCAGATGTTGTTCGCCTCACGATGTCTCGCCATCTCTCCCTGTTGGACGTCATCCTAGTGCACTCGTGCAAGGGACCGCCAATGGCAGATTTAATCTGATCGGTCCATCGCATGGGTGCTCTTCCACGTGGTCTGGTACCTTCCACTCGGCCCTGTACAACTAACCGTTCTATGGAGTCGTTTTCTTGCCTTGAGACGTGTCCAAAGAACTTTAGAATGCGAGCCTGTACTAACGTGGATAAACGCTGCTTGATGCCGAGTTCTTCGAGTATGGATATATTGGTGCGAAACTCGGTCCACGACACCCCAAGTAATCTTCTCCAGCACCACATCTCAAGAGCGTTTATCCTCTTTTTCTCTATTTATCGCAACGTCCACGTCTCTGCCCCGAACAGAAATATGGGAAAAACCAGCGTACGCACAAGTCGGATTTTAGTGACTTTGGTTATGTTCCTGTTTTTCCAAATTCTCTTCAGCTTGTCCATTGCAGTTCTCGTAATGGCCATACGTCGCTTAACCTCATCAATACAGCCGCCGTTGTTTGATATTAACGTGCCAAGGTATATGTAGGATTGACATACAGATATAGATTTACATAGATAACGCAAGTATCACGATTTGTATTGAAAATTGAAAGTGCCGAATTTTTTACACTTTCTGTGACGTCTTTGTGACGGGAAATCCAAACCGCTTCAAAGACACCGATGCCGCCGATGCCCCTCCGCCCGCCACGATTCCCTCGAGTGATTATCACGCTCATACTCATATTTTTGTATCTGTAGTCGCGAGGACTGTAAGTTATCGGCGACCAACCTCGACGCTTGGTCGGTGTTTATATTATTATTACACTCATAGATGGCGTTGGCGTCAATCTAACTCACGCAATCGAAACTTTCCGAGCTTAGTATAAGGACCTTGTCAATAAAGTTGCTTTTTAAGTTTTTCCTTGGGACCTTGGGTTTTATTCCGCTAACCATTGGTCCATCATCACCGGATAACGCGTCGCGGTTATATTAGTGTAGTAGTGATAGTAAGTGATAGTGATAACAGTGATAGTAAAGTGATAGTGCAGTGAACTGAAGTGACCTGAAGTGACCTCGGATTACAGTGACTCGGATTACAGTGACTTGGATTACAGTGCCCTCGGATTGCAGTGAACCCTCGTGAGTGCTGAGGTCGTGACTCTCGTGACCTCAGAGGTCATTGACCTTCGCGAGTTCACAGGTCGTGTCTCACGTGACCATAGTGTACATCAACCCTCGCGAGTGCCAAAATCGGAGTTCTTGACCGCAGAGTTCAGTTACCCTCGCGAGTGCAAAGTTCAGAGTTCGTGACCTCAGAGTACATTGACCTCAAGCGGGTACAGACTTCAGTGATTAGTAATACAGCAAGAATACAAAGTTCAATAACCACAGTTCACTGACTTTAGACCATTAACCTCAGAGGTTGATCAAACACAGTTCGTTGACACTAGAGAAGAGAACATTTGAAATACTTCAGAAGACTTCAGAAAAGTTCAGTGACCCCACAAGAATAACAACAAAAAGGTCTGTGATCCTAGAAAAGAAAAGTGCACAATGGAAAATCTTCAGCAGCTCCAAACTGATTGCTTTAATCAAATACATAAGTTAGCAACTAACTACAAGAAATCTCCTAAAGACAGATTAACCACAGATTACATACAAACTAGATTAGAAACATTAGAGACCTATTGGCTAGATTATCAAACAAACCATAAGGCATTACTTGCAGCTACGAAAGTTCAACGAGAGAAGTTGCCTTATTTTGTCAATGAAGAGTACGATGTTTGTCTTAGCCTTTACTTAGAAATAAAAACCAACATGCGTGAAGGTATGAGGCAACAGGGAAATACAAAACGTGTTCATTTAGAGTCCGACATCCTACATCCTACAGTTTCTACTAGATTACCTGCAATACAAATACCTACTTTCTCTGGAAACTATAAGGATTGGCTTTCGTTCCATGATCTATTCAAGTCTCTAATTCACGACAACGAGAATATTAGCAAGGTAAACAAATGCCAGTATCTCAAAACTAGTTTAAGTGGTGAAGCTGAAAGTTTAGTCAAACAAATACAAGTATCAGAGTCAAACTATGATATTATATGGGAGATGCTAAACAAACGATATGATAACAAGCGTAGTATAGCGAACACATATATTGGGAGAATGTTGAACCAGAAGAAGATCACTACGGAGTCTGCGAAGAGTATTAGAGAGATGCTAGATGTCACCACAGAATGTCTTGCTACTTTAAAGACTTTAGAACTACCTACAGACAGCTGGGATGTATTAGTTGTTTACATCATCATACAGAAACTAGATCCTGAATCACACAAGTTATTTGAGCAGAGTATGGAATCAACATCGAAACTACCTACCTGGAAAGAATTATCCGGGTTCCTAGAACATCGTTTCCATACTCTTGAAGCAATGAAGAGTAGAGACACTAGTTATACCCCAACTGTCAAGCATGTAGCATCCAAATCTTTCGCCACTGAACTTCAACAACGTCAAGTGAAATGTACATACTGCAGCCAAGATCACCACATATTTAGATGTCAAGACTTCTTATCACTAGACTTACAAGCTAAGAAAGACTTCGTACAGTCTAATCTTATATGTTTTAATTGTTTGAGAAAAGGCCACCCAGTTAAATCGTGTCTACAGTCCACTACATGTAAAAAATGTGGCCGAAAACATCATACTTTACTACACGGATACACTACTCCTAGTTCGAGATTGAATACTTCCACCGCGGCACCAGCAACCATAGATAAGAGTCCACAAGTATTAAGTAGCGCTGTCGAGATTACACCCAAACCCATGGAAAGCTTCACTTACGATCCTAACACTGTGATTTTAGCAACAGCACTAGTCGATGTAATATCGGAGACAGGAGATACCACACACACGCTTCGCACTCTAGTAGACCAAGGCTCCCAGGCGTGCCTTATCACCGAAGCGGCGTGTCAAGTTTTGGGATTCAAACGGCGTCCTATCGTCGGTAATATTACGGGCGTTGGATCAGTAAAATCAACAACCAAATCTAGAGTCGAGTTCGAGATTAGTTCAAGATACAACCCAAAACTGAGAGTCAGAGTAAACGCATACGTGCTTAAATCACTTACATCATACTTACCACCACATACACATCGTATAGATTGGCCACAGTTGAGAACATTACAATTAGCCGATCCTACCTTTGAGAAACCGGGCAAGATAGATTTACTACTAGGTGCAGATGTCTACGCTGAGATTATACAACAAGGCATTCTGACACACAAATCTTCAAACCACTATCTTGTAGCACAAAAGACTATACTAGGATGGCTGATATCTGGTCGAAACACGTCTGATAACATTCACAGTGAAGTCCACATACATCACGTTAAGCTAGAAGTAGACGCACTTCTTCGACGCTTCTGGGAGCTAGAAGAAAACAATGAGAAACGAACCTTAAGTAACGCTGAGATCAAATGTGAGAAGCACTACCAAACTACACACCAGAGACAAGAGGATGGTCGATACCTAGTTAACTTACCTTTCACGTCCACTCCTCCGGATCTTGGTGAATCGCTCACTCTTGCCATACGTCGGTTTAACTCTGTTGAAACGAAGCTTCGAAGAAACCAAAATATGGAACACAGATATCATGAGTTTATGGACGATTACCTAGAACAAAAACACATGGAGCTAGTGCCCATCGACGAGATTAAGAAATCTACCAACGAGATCTGCTATCTTCCACACCACGCTGTCATTAACGATCAACACCTTACCACAAAATTGAGAGTCGTGTTTGACAGCTCAGCTAGAACGAGTAACGGGAAGTCTCTAAACGACAATTTATTAGTCGGACCAGCATTACAAAATGATATTCGTGACATCACTTTAAAATGGAGAAAACATCGTATAGTAATAATAGGAGACATTCGACAACATTATAGACAGATTATCATTGATCCTAGAGACAGAGACTACCTAAGAATACTATGGAGACCGAAAGGAGAAAATCAGATACAACACTATAGGTTAACCACTGTAACATATGGAACATCATGCGCACCTTTTCAAGCCATAAGAACCCTTAAACAATTAGCTGAAGATGAGAGAGATAACTTCGACGATGACGTTGTAGACACCGTACGAGACGATTTCTATATCGATGACCTACTGACCGGGAGAAGCAGCGTCAGCGCCGTCGTAGACCTGAAACACAAAATTACACAGTTATTAAAACATGGAGGATTTTCGCTACATAAATGGGCATCTAATAGTTCAGAAATAGACGAAGCAGAACAGGCAAACCGTAAGATCCTTGGTATCAACTGGAACGGATTTAGTGACAACTTTGAATTGAACATAATACTTCCACCACCATCGACAACAATCACTAAACGAACCATTCTTAGAGATATAGCCACCATATACGATCCCGCTGGTTGGTTGTCACCCGTTGTCGTAGTTGCGAAACACATGCTACAGAGACTTTGGGTTGAGAAAGTAGATTGGGATGATACTTTACCTGATACATTGCTGCGAGAATGGATGACCTATAGAAGAGAACTGATCACCATGCCAACCATAGAGCTCCAGAGATGGTTAGGTATAGCAGATGACATAACTAGAATAGAGATCCACGGATTCTGTGATGCCTCTAACATAGCCTATTCAGCCGCAGTGTACTCACGAGTCATCACGCCAACTGGAATCAAAGTCACAATGTTAGAAGCGAAAACAAGGGTAGCGCCTGTAAAACAAATTTCAATGCCGAGATTAGAACTCTGTGGAGCCGTGTTACTAGCCAGACTATTACATCGAGTACAAAATGCACTTAGTATCCCCACACATAACATATATGCATGGACAGACGCCACTATAGTTCTCGCATGGTTACAAAAACCACCGAGTTCATGGACTACTTTTGTGGCCAACAGGGTCACTGAAATTACTAACCTGGTTGATAAAGAGCACTGGCATCACGTCGCATCCGAAGAGAATCCTGCTGACGTCGCTTCGAGGGGGATCTCGCCGCTAGATCTTCCTACTCACCGGCTATGGTGGGGCGGACCCACCTGGCTGCATGAGACGGGTTCCTTACCTGTGAACCTCTCGTGCGTCGAACCTACGGACCTGGAAAAGAAAGTGTCAGTGAATATTAATGTGTTAAATAAAAGGGCAATTAGTGAGAGTGAAAAGTGTGGTGAATTTAATTTACTGGACAGATATTCTAATTTAGATAAGCTAGTTCGTATTACTTGTAGAATATTAAGATTTGTAAATATTATTAGACATAAGATTAAGACAAAGTGTTACTTATATTATCCAACTTACCTTACCACTAGTGAACTCAAGGAGTCGATGGATACATTGTTATTTATTTCGCAGAAATCTAGTTTTGAAAAGGAAATTACAATACTTAAAACAGACTACAAAGATAAGTTTAAAGCGTTAAATAAGTTAGAAAATGGTAGAAAATTAGTTAAACTGAACCCTTACCTTGATAAATCCACCTTTATGCGCGTAGGCGGTAGACTCCACTACTCTAATTTAAGCGATGACATGAAACATCCTGTAATCTTATCAAAGAATTGTAACCTTTCATATTTAATTGTCAGAAATGCTCACTATAAAACTCTACATGGAGGTATACAGTTAATGTTAAATTATATTAGAACAAAATATCATATTATTGGTGTTAAATACATAGTTAAAAATATAATCCATAAGTGTATTTCATGTCTTAAAAATTCAGCGAATAGTAAACTAAGTGTACAACAAATGGGTAACTTACCACGAGATAGAGTGATTCCACAGCGTCCTTTTGCCGTTAGCGGCGTAGATTTCGCTGGCCCTGTAATACTAAAATTGTTTAACGGTAGAGGTTCAAACCGAACTCAGAAAGCTTATATTGCTGTATTTATCTGTCCGGCTGTTAAGGCTATTCACTTAGAACTAGTAACGAGTCTCTCTACCGAAGGGTTTATCGCAGCGTTTAGACGTTTCACAGCGCGGAGAGGGCTTTGTCAAAAATTAGTTAGTGACTGTGGAACTAATTTCGTAGGAGCTAGTAAAGAATTAAAAGCTATGTTTTGTAATAGCCAGAAAGACTTACCTGTAGAGATAGCTGACTTACTCGCTCGAGATGGAACTACTTGGCAGTTCAATCCTCCTGGAGCTCCCCACATGGGTGGTTTATGGGAATCCGCCGTGAAATCTGTTAAGTTTCATCTCAACCGGGTATTAAATGACACTAAACTGACCTATGAAGAATATTCTACTCTGTTATGTCAAATCGAAAGTTGCTTGAATTCTCGTCCATTAACCCCTATAGACTCTAACACTGATGACCAGATAGATGTACTTACCCCTGGACATTTTTTAATTTGTGAATCACCTGTAGTTGTTCCAGAGCGTGATTACCGAGACATTAAGATACCTTATTCACAACGCTGGACATATTTACAACAAAAACTTCAGTCATTTTGGTACAAATGGAGTCATGAATACCTAGTGTTGTTGCAGAAGCGACAAAAATGGACGAGTACTCATAATAATGTGGCAATAGGCACTGTCGTACTGATTAAGGATGAGAAGTTACCACCTTGTAAATGGCTCTTAGCCAAAGTAATAGATGTGCACCCGGGTAATGATGGGTTAATCCGAGTTGTTAGTCTTAAATGCTCAAACGGTTCAATTATTAAAAGACCTATTCATAAGTTGTGTCTGTTGCCAACTGATTAAAATATTGTGTTATTATAGATACTTTAGTCGTTCTTTTGTCTATAATTCTTACACGTTTATTGTTGATTTCAGTACTTTTTATTAATTCGAATACATACATGACTTTATGTTTGTTAGATAATTACATACAATTCTAGAGTTACTTTGAAAGGCCTAACGTCCTTTGTGGGGCGGAATGTTTATATTATTATTACACTCATAGATGGCGTTGGCGTCAATCTAACTCACGCAATCGAAACTTTCCGAGCTTAGTATAAGGACCTTGTCAATAAAGTTGCTTTTTAAGTTTTTCCTTGGGACCTTGGGTTTTATTCCGCTAACCAGTCGGGGTTTTCGGACACGCTAAGTACATACATTTGCGTTATCTATGTAAATCAATATCTGTGTGTACTACCATACATACTTAGTACAAAACTGACGGTTTGAAAAACGGGCAAGTGCACGTCAGGACGTGCACAATGAAGGATTCCGGACCGTAGCATTTAATATTTGATATTAATTTCAACTTGATATCTCTATCCATTTCTGAGAAAAAGGGTCTTGACAGACGCACAACAAAGTGATCCTATAAGGGTTCCGTTTTTCCTTTTAAGGTCCGGAACCCTAAATAAAAACAATCCGATGAGTTTCTTGCCGGATTTTCTCGGCTGAGGTCACGTTCCGATTCGGTGATAGACTTGAGGAAAATAATGTAAAAATTACAATTCGTTAGTACCCCCGTAGGTGGGCCCAAATACCTTAAAAAACTAAAAGTGCCTCGCTCCTTAATCTATGTGTGGACCAAATGAACAAAAGAAACTATTTTAAAAATTAAAAAAATAATCACGCGATGCCACAAATGTCCGTAGTTCTTATAGAGTCGGCGATATCTTTAATGGGTCTGTTAAATCTAAATATATATAACTCAAAGGTGACTGACTGACTGACTGACTGACATAGTGATCTATCAACGCACAGCCCAAACCACTGGACGGATCGGGCTGAAATTTGGCATGCAGGTAGATATTACGACGTAGGCATCCGCTAAGAAAGGATTTTGATTAATTCTACCCCCAAGGGGATAAAATAGGGGATGAATAATCCCGAAATTTTTGTTAAGTTAAATTACACGCGGATGAAGTCGCGGCCACAGCTAGTTAAGTATAAAGAGGTTTTATTAAACTTGTGTTTGTGGAGTTCGTGCGGTATGTACACCTATCAAAAGAAATGTGTTATGTATCGAGCGAGTTTCTTGTTGAGAATATTTTTTATCTACGTACGCAATACCAAATCATGGTTTATACTATCCTAATAAGTAGGTACAATAATTTAAACAAATCACGAATTTGACATAAGGATTTAATACGACAAAATGATCAATTAAATTCTAATTTTACATAATTGTTATATAACTTTCAAACACTTGGAATTGTACCTGTACAGTTTATTAATTTCATGCAATTATGCTAAACTTCTTTAGTGTATTTAAATTGATTTTATCAGGATATGCGGGCTCGAGCATATTGAATCTTAACTTACATTGCAGTTTATGTCTAAAATAGTAAAAATACATAGATTTATTTCTGTAAAATCACTAAAGATAGACGTGTACAATGATTTCATGCTAAAATCAATTTAAAAATACTTAAAAGCTTGAGCAAAACACATGAAAAATATAAACTCCAGGAGGGTTCAAGAATCATGAGTTGAATTCGTGGTATCAGCTTTCGTTACGATGTCCCTTACACCTTGTATAATAAGTTATTTTACAAGACCGCTAGCGGGTTTACAAAACCCGCATGTATATAATTATTATGTACTACTAGCTGTGCCCACGGACTTCGTCCGCGTAGTATTTAACGTAACAAAAATTTCGGGATTATCGGGATAAAAAGTATCCTATATGTTAATCCCGGTTATAAACTATCTGTGTTCCAAATTTCATTCAAATCCGTTCTGTAGTTTTTGCGTGAAGGAGTAACAAACATACATACATACATACATACATACATACATCCATCCACACTCACAAACTTTCACACTTATAATATTAGTAGGATTAAAAATAACTGAATAGGGTCTTCCTTGAATGGCTACGGAGCTGTCCGTGCCCTGATTTTAATTGTGTTATTTTCTACCTGGCATTGTACGCCGCCATCCTTCTTCAAATGGATGCCAGGTTCTTTATAAGAGTTGGAATATACTAGATTGTTGTCTCTGTCAAACAGAAGTGCGCCTAATATCCGATCGTTTATGGCGCCGATCTCGGCCAGTTGCCCGTTTATCTTTCTATAGACATACGTGGAAACAGTTGATGGTGGATCGGAAGTTGTATAATTAAAGAAGATGACGACGCCATCCTTATCCACAGTCGGAAACTCGACAGTGTCCAAGTATCCATCGTGGTGAACAACTCCTTCGCTCAGCCTTCTCGTAGCGTGCACAGTTTTTTCAAAATAAATATCGTCACTGTTATCGACAATAAATGTCCCGATGTTACGTCCTTGTGTTCCGGCAACCACGCTCGCTACTCCGTTCTCATAGATAAAGATACCGGTATTTGCGACTGCGTAATAGAGTTTATCTTTGAATTGCGTATCCCAGACTTTAGCGTGAACTAGCAAGTGTTTTTCGTTGTTAGCGAGGTCAAATCTATAGGGACCGTCGCCCCAGTAGATGTTGCCGTATAGGTTCCCGGTACGTTGGTCCACAACAATCCTACGTATCCACTTTACTTCGTACTCGTTGCATGTCCCAGTGTCCAGGTTGCACTGTCTGACATGATCTTCGGTTGGATATTTGGTTACGTACAGCGTGTTGGTGTTTCTGTCGATGTCTTGGGGTGTACCCGCGCTCTCGGCGGGCAGGCGGTGCTTCGTGTAACACCACCCGTCGAAGCAGCCGTCGCAGTCCGCGCGGACGGGACTGGTGAACGCGGCCGCGACACACAGCACGGCGAACCATCTCATCTTGCACCTGGAACGACCGATTAGTTGATAACAAACTAGCTTAAACATTAAGAAAAACCGGCTAAGTGTAGTACCGTTTCCGTAGTCTTCGCAGGATTAGCTAAGATTTTGGAGTGGTCTTAAGAAATTGTGTTCAGAGTTGGAATATTTGGAATATACAGCGTTGAACGCCTTGTGCACAGTTGTAAACCTTTACCCCCTTATTAATAAACGTGGTTTAGCGGACGGACGCATGTAGGGACGGACGGACGGACGGACGGATTGCGCTTATAAGGGTTCCTTATAGAAAAAAAAATGCGTTGCTGTCTTGCCCAACGCAGGAGTAAATCCTAGCCCCATGGTCTCCATTCTGATGGATGATTTAAGAAACACACGAAACAAGAATTAATAATTACATCCAACTCACCTCTGTGTAGCCCTGATGATAGTACACTATTAATAGAAGACTATAACTTTGTATCGGCGTCTGCGCCAGTGTCTACTGCTGCGGTAATGTGTGGTCCCTGCCCCCGCTGACCCTGTTCTATTCAAGTCTTATCAACTGGAAACGCTACTACTAATAATTTCGGTGATATATTTCCAACACCCTAATTTTACAGGTTGTTTCAAAATTCCGAAACTGGTTCTGTATCGGTTACAGAATTAAAAGGTTAAAAATATGATGGGTTTCTAAAAAAATGGCATGTCTTAAGTACCTCTATGCAAAAAAATTAAATAGGAAAATAAAATAAAATATCGCCAGACTGACACACCAACTGTATGGTCCTAAACTAAGCAAAGCTTGTACTATGGGTACCGTACAATGGACTGGGGGCGATCTCAGTGACACCCAGACCTGGGCAAATTACGAAAAGGCCATTTCCGAAATTTGCCCGGTGGTAATCGAAACCCGCAACCACCACGTGCAGTGAGCCGGGCGGTCTACGTTCGAACCACTACTGCGCCAAGCGGTCGTCAAACGTTTAACAAACTTTTTTCTTGAATTAGTGAGTGTTGTTTGCAAATACATTTTACACTGTTTTGTAGTCTAAAGCTAGACTATTGGGCGTGTTACAAAGCTGCAACACGATAGTTGTAACAAATATTTATGACCCTACACTTAGAAAATATAATAATTACGTATACTCTGTCTTCATTAGTCATCTACATATCAATGTAAATAATTTACGGTAATAATAATTATTAATTCGGACTTTTACAACAACTATGTATACAAAACAAATTTAATTAATATATCAATTATAAAACATGCATTTTCCTGTTTTTGCGGAAATGTTTTCGGTTATGTCCAATTAATAGTATTGATAGGGGAATAGGTTATAAAAACATACAACATGAGGATATAGTTGTTACTGAGATGTCCACCAACACTAACAAAAAACTTGTGGTTTCAAACACAATTACGAAATATTTGATAAGCAGTGCGGGGCCAGTTCGTTATTTTATCAGTGGTAAACTGGGGTACTACTATTAGAAACGATCATCGATATATCGTGACATTTGGCTTGTCGAATCCTACTCTAAATTCCATATTTTTGACGTCATAACAATCACTGAATGAACGATATAAAATTTGTTTAGACGATATACGACGGCAAAATATATTGAATTTAGAGGAGGATTCGACAGTACATACGTCACGATATGTCAATTATCATAGCTAAGAGTAGCAACCCATCTTCTCTATTGCTTGCGACGTGGCTTGAAAAGCGGGATCACTCTCCTCAACCATAATAGATAGAAGAGGGTGACCCGCTCCACAAAGCCACCGCAAATAAGGACATTAAAGAGAGCATGACCAACCCCTCACCGCAGAAGCTACATATCCACATTCAACTCGGCCAACATATCCACAACATACCCTCGCCTTTTTTATGACATAAGTAGCTACGTTTCTAATATATTTTGCAACTAGGAACTGGCCCCGGCTTCGCACGGGTGCAATGCTGATACTAAAGTGTTTCTCTACTATATTATTCATGTATTATACATATAAACCTTCCTCTTGAATCACTCTATCTATTATATAAAACCACATCCAAATCTGTTGCGTAGTTTTAAAGATGTAAGCACACATAGGGACAGACAGCGGGAAGCGACTTTGTTTTATACTATGTCGTGATGTTTGCAGGTACGCTCCACGGTGTCCTATCTACTGACGGACTCGCAGGCCGTGGTGAAGAGAGCTTTAGTGGAAAATGGAATAACGAAACTCTGCATATTCTTCGGTAAACAGAAAGGTATGTGGTTGGTTGTCGGTTAAATATGTAATTTCTGTCTCCCATAATACCGATCATTCTAGCTTGCGGGCTGCTTTCCCAGCAGCTCCGTATCCGCCCGATGTTAAGCAGTTCCCGCAGCCTGCTGATGCTTGCAATACCAAAGGCATCGCTTGAACTTTACCGACTTGAAGGGGATTAGGACAGAGACAGGGTGTTGGAGCTTGTGATCCCGGCTCCGCCACATATCGTACAAAACACAGCTATGATAGTTACTTTACGCCCGCGGATCAATGCAGGACGGCAGAAGTGGAGACAAGTTACCAGCACTATATGCGACCCAAGGATGCCAATTAAAATTAAAGGAAAATTCTACAAATCGATGTTAAGACCGGTAATCATGTACGGCTCGGAATGCTGGGCGGCTAAAGTGCGGGAAGAGAAACGTCTCCACTCTGCTGAGATGCGAATGTTGAGATGGATGTCTGGAGTGACGCGAATGGATAAGGTGAAGAATGTGTATATAAGAGGTAGTGTCAGGGTAGCGCCAATAACAGATAAAGTGAGAGGTAGGAGGCTGGAATGGTTTGGAAACGTGATGAGAAGGGATGCGAAGCATGTGACTAAACGAGTGATGAATATGAATGTGGATGGATACAGTGCGAGAGGAAGGCCCAAGAAAAGATGGATGGATTGTATTAAGAATGATATGAACGAGGTTGGAGTGGATGTGGGTATGACGGGAAAGCGCGATGAATGGATGGAAAAACATACTGCGCCGACTCCAGATAGTGGGAAAAGGTAAGGCAGATGATGATGATAGTTACTTACGCCGATCTTCTGTGAGAGTGTGGTGCTACCCGGTCTTAGCTGCCCGTATATGTGTCAACTAGCTGTGCCCGCCCGCGACTTCGTCCGCGTGTAATTTAACTTAACAAAAATTTCGGGATTATTCATCCCCTATTTTATCCCCTTGGGGGTAGAATTAATCAAAAGCCTTTCTTAGCGGATGCCTACGTCATAACATCTACCTGCATGCCAAATTTCAGCCCGATCCGTCCAGTGGTTTGGGCTGTGCGTTGATATGTCAGTCAGTCACCTTTGAGTTATATATATTTAGATTAACCATAGGTTGGCTCTACCATCGTATAATTATGTTCAAAGTCAAAATCAAAGTCAGCTCTTTTAATGTCCACATCCTGGGCACGAGCTTCCCTTTAATACGAGGGGATTCAGGCCATCATCCACCACGCTGGCCCAGAGCGGTTTGGTGGATTCTTATAGTTCTTCCTACACAGACTTCTAAATACTATGGTACGGTCGCTGATCACGAAGAAATTCGTACAATGACCTGTTATTACCTGTCTCTGTCACTCCCGCGTAAATCTAATACGCCTCGCTCACACAGTTGCCGGTCACACGCAGTTCACGGCAACTGTGTGAGCCAGACGTATTAGATTTACGCGGGAGTGACAGAGACAGGTAATAACAGGTCATTGTACGAATTTCTTCGTGATCAGCGACCGTGCCATAGCTTCGTGTTATAATAAAAAAATAAGTAATCAAACTTCCTCTAGCGAATGACGTGATCCTATCGCACATGGTGACTTTCCTCAACGACAAGGAAGAGGCTGGCTTGCGGGGGTGCTTCTTCGAGCGCGTGGTGGGCGTCGCCGCCTACGTGGGTCAACATGCTGCACCCATACTGGTGCCCTTACTACAGCAGGTTTGTGTTTCCAGCTTCATATACTAAGGGGCCGTATTAATATATCGCTCCGAAGTCTGAGACCCATCTTGTAAATGTCATTCTTATGTTATTGTCATAGAAAGAAAGGAATAAACAAACATTTGTTCGACACACATTCAGCGCGAACTGTGCCGAAAGGTTATGGCTCAGCACGTGCTGGAGAAGTACAAGACTCCCCCAGCACTGCTCTTCAGCCAAACCCTAAATAGTATATACGATATAATATATAGATATATAATAATAATAATTTTAGCCCTTTTGACGTCCCACTCCTGGGCACGGGCCTCCCCTCAACACGAGGGGGATTCAGGCCATAATCCACCACGCTGGCCCAGTGCGGGTTGGCGGATTTCACATGTCTTTCGAAAATTGGTTAAATCTTCTAAGACATGCAGGTTTCCTCACGATGTTTTCCTTCACCGTAAGCAAGTGATAATCATATAGAAATTATGATTCGCACATAGATTTCGAAAAATCCAGAGGTTCGAGCCGGGGTTTGAACCCGAGACCTGGTAGCCCGCAAGACGCGTGCTTAACCAATCGGCTATCACTGCACATATATATAATAAATAAATAAAATATACGACTACGCACTAATAATTATTCACTTATTTATTACTTATTTACGGAGGGTGCACTAACTTAGCCCTATTTCTTGATCCATGTGTTGTCCACACATGGATCAAGAAATAGGTCAATTTAGTTAATTTAAACGCTGTCACGCTGTTTGTTCCAGGGTCTGACGGACCAGTCAGAGTGGATCATAGCGAAAGCGCTCCGAGCCACCACCAGCCTGGCGGAGCTGGGGCTACTGCCCAAGCAGGCGCTGTGCGAGCTGGTGGCCGAGAGCGCGGTCTTCCTGGCACACCCCAACCTATGGGTATGTAGTAGTGATTTAACATTTCACAGGGAGCGTGTGATAAATCATATTGTATAAGATTTCATACGTAGCAGCTGCTACGTATGAAATCTGAAAACATACACGGAGACTAAATAATTGCAATGAAATCGCAATTCGTTTGGTACTGTCCCGGTGTCGACTTGACAGCATTAAGTGTTCTAGTGAAATTTCACTGTGAATAAAATCATCGATTGTGAAAAATCACAGGTGAAATAACAGTGAAAGAGAAATATAACTTCACGTAATGAAAATCAGTTGAAAGTAGCAATCATTACCATGCCTCGTATGTACTATACTATGGAACAATGAATAGTGAACAATATTAAGAGATATGGTCGTGGCCAACACACGCATGACTAAAAAATATTACTATGTGTCAATTGTTTTCATAAAAAGGCCCTAAAACAGTTTCCCTGTATCTTATATGGTTTCGGATTCCCCCAGACTGTTTCAGTTAAAAAACATATTATACATATTGCCAGACGAACACACCAACTGTATGGTCCCAAACTAAGGTACTACTGGGTACCGTACAATGGATGGGGGCAAAACCAGTGACACCCAGACCAGGGAAAATTACGAAAAGGCCATTAAGGAATCGAATCCGCAACCACCCGAAGCAGTAAACCGAGCAGCCTACGCTCGAACCACTGCGCCAAGCGGTCGTCAAACTATAGAATTATACCTATACTGTTACCGCTGTGCCGCAGCGATTGCAACAAAAGCTGCGTGCGTCGCTTCTTCTGCAACGTGATGAAGCTCTGTTGATCTACCACAAAAAATAATTTGATAAATGCAATGACAAAAGTGTTTGTCTATAGATACGTCACGAAGTGTGCGGGCTGGTGTCGTGCGTGGCGAGCCTGCTCAACCCCATAGACGTGAACTGCAAGATACTGCCGCTGGTGTGGCCGCACCTCAAGCACAAACTGATACAGGTCAGCTCACAGATATAAATTTACATAGATAACGCAAATGCATGTACTTCGCGTGTACGAAACCCCGACCAAGCGTCAAGGATGGTCGCCGCTAACTTACAGTCCGTGCGACTACAGATATAAAAAATATGAGTATGAGCGTGATAATCACTCGAGAGAATCGTAGCGGGCGGAGGGGCATCGGCGGCATCGGTGTCTTTGAATCGGTTTGGATTTCCCACCACTAATGAAGTCACAGTAGGTGGTAAAAATTCGGCACGCTTGGTTTCAATACAAATCGTGATACTTGCGTTATCTATGTAAATCTATATCTGTGGGTCAGCTATTTGAAACCACATAATCTACACTAATATTATAAATGCGAAAGTAACTTTGTCTGTCTGTCGCGTTTTCACGCCAAAACTATTGAACCGATTTAAATGAAATTTGGTACACAAATAGTCTAGAGCCTAAGAAAGGACATAGGCTATTTTTTAAAGCGAAAAAAGGGTTGTAAGGGGTTGAAAGGGGTGGATGAAAAGTTGTATGGAATAATCGTCATTTTTAGAGCTAGAAGCTTGAAACTTATTTTTTAGGATGTTCATAAATAAATATGACATTCAAAGTTTGTAAGAGTTAAGCGGGCACAGCTAGTTAGTAATTATTATTTAGCCCTTTTAACTTCCCACTCCGTGGCACGGGTCTCCCTTCACTACGAGGGGGATTCAGCTGTAATCCATCACGCTGGCACAGTGCGAGTTGGCCGTTTTCACATGTAATGAATTTTTCAAATTGGTTTATAGATACCGGATTTCTGAGTTAACAAACATAAAAAAATAAATTTCAACTTGATAACTATATCCGTTTCTGAGACAAAGGGCCTTGACAGACAGACATACAGATAGACGGACAACAAAGTGATCCTATGAGGGTACCGTTTTTTTATTTTTAGGCACGGATCCCTAAAAAAACCACCTTTCCTTAAAGTCTGTTAAGAATGGGGTCGTGGCGTCGCTTGCTCCCTAAAAAGACACCCGAATTGAGAACCTCCTTCTTTTGAAGTCGGTTATAACTAAGGTCGTTAGTTTAGTGGGTATGCCATGCGCCTTCGTGGTGCGGGTCACTCCCACATACCCCTCATGCCTCCCCCGAAGCGGAGGGGATCCATAAAAGATTTTCCAACTGAATAAAAAAGTGGAGCGTGCGGAGCTGGGTGATAACTAAGGTCGTGGGCTCTTGGTATCGCTAGCTTGGGTTGCGCAGGTGGAGCGTGCGGAGCTGGTGCTGGAGAGCCTGGCGGAGCCGATCCCGCGGCGCGTGCTGGACGCGGTGGCGCGGCACGGCGCCGTGGACCAGCTGGTGCGCACGCTGCGCGAGCGCCGCGCCACGCGCCTGCGGCTGGCGCAGGGCGCCGCGCCCAGCTACTGCGACATGGGACACCACATGCGGAACCTCTTCCGCAGGCTCGCCTCCGACGGTCAGGACCATATGGATAAGCTATTTAAGTAGAGCGCTTAACTAGCGGTAGTAGAGTCAAATGAAGCGTGACTGTTTGGGCTTCGATGGCTTGTTGCTGGAGCGGTAATAAAACTAGTGGACTGTATACTATAAATTATAATGAGTGCAAGGAGATTGTAACAATTGTAGTCGCGTCTACGGTTAGATAAGAAAATATAAAATGGTAATTTAAATTGATATGCGCGAGCGCGTGTTTACGTCCAGGCTCGTAACAGCTGACTGCCTTATATGGCGCGGGCGGCCGTCTTCGACCGGTCGCCCGCTGCCTGCGTCCCACTCCTCTTGGGCCCCCGCATCTGTCGTCCTGGTGAGTGGATGACTCAACATGCTCCCCCGGTTGAAGTGTCTTCAACAGCAGATACAGCAGTGACTGGAAGAGGGCAGATTGTGTTAAAGGCTCGCCGAATGACACCCTTGCGTGTACGGATGTCTGCGACCCTCGCGACCCCATCTCTGCCGGGTAACACTTGGGTGATGCGTCCAAGGAGCCACATCAAGGGAGGTGAGCCTTTGTCCTTGACGACGACGAGTGTTCCCGTCTTGAGTTCACCTGCAGAGCGGCACCATTTGGTTCGTTCCTGAAGCCATAGAACATATTCATGAGTGAAACGACTCCAAAAATGTTGTTTGAGGTATTCTATGCGGCGAAACCGTTGTAGGCTGGTGACGTTGAGGTTCTGGATCTGTGGATGTGGCAGCATAACGAGTGAACGTCCAATTAGGAAGTGGGCCGGGGTCAGTGGAGTAAGGTCTAAAGGATCGTTGGATAGAGGCGTCAAAGGCCTTGAATTTAGGATGGCCTCCACTTGGATCAAACATGTAGCCATCTCTTCAAATGTAAGGTTTGTTAAGCCCAAAACGCGCCTTAGATGGTGTTTGGTTGACTTTACTGCAGATTCCCATAAGCCACCAAAATGTGGAGTGTATGCAGGAATAAATGAAAAGTTGATCCCGGAATCAATTTGGCTAAAATCAAAATCTTGCGAGAGCAAGCTAGCTAATTCATTAAAGGCACCAACGAATGTAGTGCCATTGTCGGAGAACATGTTACGGGGTTTCCCCCGTCGAGCAATAAAGCGTTGCATTGCAGCTATGAAAGCTTCCTTTGTAAGGTCCGACACGAGTTCGAGGTGAATAGCTCGTGTAGCTAAGCACACAAAGACACAAATAAAACATTTAATGAGTCTACACCCTCTACCTTTGCGGTCAGCTATCATGATAGGGCCAGCATAGTCCACCCCTGTATCTAAGAAGGGAAACTCTAAGTGTAGACGCTGCTCTGGGAGGTTACCCATTATAGGTTGGACAGTGTGAGCCTTGATCCTACAACATCTCACACACTGTTGTGTGACCCGTTTAGCTAAGTTTCTACCGCCGATGGGATAGTAGTTATGACGAATCGTAGCGAGTAAGAGCTGAGGGCCAGCATGCATCAGTTGTAGATGATACATGTTGAATATTAATTTGCAAATAATGTGAGAACTAGCTAAGATAATGGGATGTTTTACGTTGTAATCATAAAATGAATTGCTCAACCTACCACCTACACGTATTAAGTGAGAGGACGTGTCTAAGAACGGTGATAAGGATATAAGTTTATTTTTGACTGACAATGGTTTTCCTGACATTAACGCTTGATATTCCTCAGGAAACGATTCTCGCTGGCTGAGTTTCAATAGTAAGTTAAGAGAAGTGGTCAACTCTATATTTGTGAGTGTACCCGCCTCGTGAGATTGTTTTCTGCACTTGTTTACAAATCGCAGGATATATGCTATCACGCGCTGTAGTTTATTGAAATTAGAAATTTTAGTGCATAATAATGAAATGGGATTGTCAATATGTTGTGAAATATCCGCATGATAGACAGTGACCGTTTCTGGTAAGGATTCATGACGAGATTCAGGAAATAGAGGCCATAAAGCTGAATCTTTACAAAGAAATTTCGGTCCTGACCACCATAACGAGGAAGACAATAGTTTGTCCGCTCTGAGTCCACGCGAAGCGAGGTCTGCGGGGTTTTCAGATGACGGAACGTAGCGCCACGTACTTCCCCCCACAGAATCCTGAATTTCGGACACACGATGACGAACAAATGTCTTAAGTTGTGTTGGTGAAGTAGATAACCAACCCAAGACGATGGTGGAGTCACACCAAAACGTTACCCCGTCGATAGGTACAGTGAGCGAGTGACGCACCTTAAGGTAAAGACGAGTACCAAGCAAAGCAGCGCAGAGTTCGAGTCGAGGGATAGTTGTCGGCTTTATGGGAGCCACTTTGCTTTTGGCGGTGAGAAGATGCACGATAACTTGTCCGTCCGCCGCCATACTGCGAACATAAATACATGAGCCGTAGGCTCTTTCGGAAGCGTCAGTGAACACATGCAATTCCAACGAAGATGGTGACTCGCATGTTATCCACCGGGGAATGTTAAATTCATTAAGAAGAGGTAGCGTAGTTTGAAAGGCACCCCAAGTGTGTTGATTTTTTTCAGGAACAGGCTCATCCCATGAGCATTTAGCAAGCCAAAGCTGCTGCATGATGATTTTAGCTTCCACAATGCAAGGAACGACTAGGCCTATAGGATCAAAAATCTGCGCTATGGTCGACAAGATTTGACGTTTAGTGGCTTTGACGATGGAAGGTATGTTTATGGAAAAGGAAAATGTATCAGTGTGACATCTCCAGTTAAGACCTAGCGTTTTCGACATTTCCTTATCGCTTAAGTCTACAAAGTCAGAAACAGCATGATCACCGCAAAGCGCTTGAAGCACCTCTCGTGAGTTGGATTGCCATTTCCGTAGATTGTATCTCGCTGATTGAAGAACAGCAACGACTGCACGACACTTATTCACCGTCTCTGAAACAGATGATCACCCGACAAATAATCGTCGACATAGAAGTCGTGTGCTATAGTGTGCTTTATCGAGGCATCAGAACACTCTTCAGACAATTGAATTAGACATCGAGTGGCTAGGAAAGGTGCCGATGCCGTCCCGTAGGTCACTGTATTCAGTGTGTATGTTTTAAGGCGATGGCTCGGATCTGCTCTCCAAAGTATTTTTTGTAAAGGCCGATGTACATCACTAACAATTGTTTGTCGGTACATTTTTTCGATGTCCGCGCTAACGACTACTTTATGCTGACGGAACCGAAGCAAGATGGATAATAGGTCGTCTTGTAGAGTAGCACCAATCATTTGGATGTCGTTTAATGACTTGCCTGATGACGTAGTGGCTGAAGCATCAAAAACGACACGCAATTTGGTCGTAGAGCTTGACTCTTTAAAAACGCCGTGATGCGGCAAAAAATGTGAAGGTGTAGAAGAACCGAGTGCTGTATGACTACAATCAGACATATGACCCAACTCTATATAGTCATTCATGAAGTCAACATAGAGTTTTTTGAAGTGGGGGTCCCTAGCTAAACGACGCTCAAGAGAAAGAAATCTCTGTTTAGCCATCGTGTATGAGTCGCCCAGTACGTTGGGTGATTCTTTAAGAGGAATGTTTACCACGAACCGTCCATCTGGATTGCGGAAAGTGGTATTTATGAAAAGTTGCTCACACGCTCGCTCTTCAGCAGTAAATTTATGTTCTGAAGCTATTGAGTCTAACTCCCAAAAACGAGTGAGATCCGACTGTACACTGTCAGCGTGCATACATAAATGATGTGATGAATTTCTTTGGTAGATGACACCCGAAATAAGCCAACCAAGTTTTGACTCGTGTAAGGCGGGCATATTTTTCCCTAATGTGATACTATTCGCGCCTATAATGTCCCAAAATACTTCCGCGCCGACAAGTATGTCGATCGCAGACGGAATATTATATGTAGGGTCGGCAAGACGAACATTATCGGGTATACGAATGTTGCTAGCATCAACAAGAGAATTTGGAGTCGATGAAGATACCTTTGACAAGACGAAGCATTCAATGTTGACCTCATAATCACTATTGAAGGATTTAAATTTGATTGAACACCCTTGCGAACAATGAGAAGAAAGATGATTGATACCTATTACCTTAGATTTGGCAGTGTAGGTAGGCATGCGAAGGTTACGTACAAACTCCTCAGAAACGAAGTTTGCTGTACTCCCATTATCCAGCAAGACTCGCGCAGTGTGACAGTTGCCTTGAGAGTCCATCACCTGCACGAGCGCTGTGGACAGTAAAATGACCTTAGATGTGGTGCAGTGATTTATTGACAGTGCGATGTTTTGTGTGTTGGAAAAGTCTGTGTCACTATCAATATGCAACAACGTGTTGTGTTTCTCACGACAATACTTGCAATGTCCTAGTTTACATTTCAAAACTTCGTGACCTGGACGAAGACAGTTGAGACAGACGTTGAAACCATGAACCTTTTTGATGCGAACTTGCACTGGAAGATTTTTGAACATATCGCAGGCAAATACGAAGTGATCTTGATGACACATAGGGCATGCTAACCTTTTAGTTTTATTTTCAGTTTGTGCCACAAAACTCTTATTAAATTTACTCTTGTCTTCTTTTACAGACTTAGATTCCTCTAGTGTCTCTAATAAATCAGCTCTATTGCTAAGAAATGTAATAAAAACACTTAATGTTGGAGGTTCAGACAAAGAGTTCCTATGTTCTTCCCATTCACGATTAGTTATCTGATCTAACTTAATAGACATGATATAAATCACAAGTGTATCCCAGTGTTGGACTGGTTGATCAAGAGTTGCCAAAGCCCTAAGGTTCTTATTAGTGGTATCGATGACATGACGTAATGACTTACTTGACTCTTTGTTGATAGGTTGAATATTAAAGAGAGCCTGCACATGGTTGTTGACAAGCAATCTCTTATTGTCATACCTCTCACAGAGTAACTTCCAGGCAGCGTCGTAGTTAACCGATTTGAAGTCAAGGTTATCTATGACAAGAGAAGCACTACCCTTCAGGGAAGCGCGAAGATAATGCAATTTATTGATTTTATCTAAGTTATCGTTGCTGTGTATAATAGATTTAAATGTGTCCCTAAACTCTAGCCAATCATGATAGCTTCCTGAAAATGTTGGCAAATCAATTTTAGGTAATCGAACTGTGTTTAGGTTATGCTTGTGTGTGTGATTAGAACATGTATCCACCCCAGACGCGGCGTCCACCGTAGGCTGTCCGCGAGCGCTGCTGATCAGCTGACGCGCAGCAGCTACTAAGCCGTAGTATAGCTTTTCAAATTCTTCGCGTTCTGCATATTGCTCGCTGGGGTCGTCCACCATTGCTTCTAAGTCGTTCTGTAATTGATCATATTTTTCGTATAAGCCTTCGAACGTATTAAGCCTGTACTCGACTTCAATGAATTGCAATTCGCTCAACTTTTCACAAGATTTTGACATTTTTATATAAGATGAAAATTGCGTAAGCTTGGCCTTGATCGAAGCTCGCTTTTTAATTAAAGCTTTAACATCAGCCATATTGATATTTTAAGGAATCAAGAAAATGCGCTAATGTGAACAAAAACAGTGCAAAAATGAAGCGAGCAAAGATAGCTATGCGCCCGATAAACTTATTGCCACCTTACTACGAATCGTGTAATTGCTATTCAAATAAGCTAGGCGTTGCGCTTTGCGAAAAAGTTGGCAGCGTATTTGGTTGTAACTGATTTGAGTGAATGCATATGAGAAATAAAAGCGTTTAAAAGTGATCGCAAAAAATATTGGTAAACTGGCTAACTAATTAACATAATATGAAGAGATGAAAACAGTATAAAACAAATGTGAGGTTAACCCGTGATGATTTGCAATTTTATTCAAATGAAATTGCAAAAATGGAAACCAAATGTGTATATGACTGATTATTAGAATGTAGTGGATATGAAATAAAGAATAAGTATAGGAAATGGATCGATCTCACTGTTTTTGGTGCAAGCAAACCACTGATGACAACAGCTGTGACGTCGAGTTTCGTCTTTTGAGGTTCTCGATGCACGAACACAACTGAAGATTTGTGTATTCGCCTCCAAACTTGAGCTTCGAAAAATCCGTTGTTATGCTGTTCTTTAGGTATCCGTAGTCCTGTAGATCGCCTCTTCTTGTGGTTTTGGATGAGAAAAAAAATTCGGCAAAGACGGTTATTTTGAAACCGTGCTGACTTTCTTGACCTCCAATGCACGACGTGAAGAAAATGTCGACGAACACAGATGAAGACGACTAAAATCCTTAGCAAGGCACCTTGTAGCTCCGTTTGTCGCCGTTCAAAAAATAACGGGTGATGGACCAATGTTTGGGCTTCGATGGCTTGTTGCTGGAGCGGTAATAAAACTAGTGGACTGTATACTATAAATTATAATGAGTGCAAGGAGATTGTAACAATTGTAGTCGCGTCTACGGTTAGATAAGAAAATATAAAATGGTAATTTAAATTGATATGCGCGAGCGCGTGTTTACGTCCAGGCTCGTAACAGCTGACTGCCTTATATGGCGCGGGCGGCCGTCTTCGACCGGTCGCCCGCTGCCTGCGTCCCACTCCTCTTGGGCCCCCGCATCTGTCGTCCTGGTGAGTGGATGACTCAACAGTGACTTCATAGCCACTCCACTACCGCGCACTCCTCTTCTGCACTGCTCACTCTCTCCCGCACCGCCCCACTACCGCATTCCACTCCCGCACCACTCTATTGCCGCGTATTCCCCTCCTGCACCGCTCCACTACCGCGTACTCCCCTCCTGCACCGCTCCACTACCGCGCACTCCCTCCCGCACCGCCCCACTACCGCATTCCACTCCCGCACCACTCCACTGCCGCGTATTCCCCTCCTGCACCGCTCCACTACCGCGTACTCCCCTCCTGCACCGCTCCACTAACGCGCACTCCCTCCCGCACCGCCCCACTACCGCATTCCACTCCCGCACCACTCCACTGCCGCGTATTCCCCTCCTGCACCGCTCCACTACCGCGTACTCCCCTCCCGCACCGCCCCACTACCGCATTCCACTCCCGCACCACTCCACTGCCGCGTATTCCCCTCCTGCACCGCTCCACTACCGCGCACTCCCTCCCGCACCGCCCCACTACCGCATTCCACTCCCGCACCACTCCACTGCCGCGTATTCCCCTCCTGCACCGCTCCACTACCGCGTACTCCCCTCCCGCACCGCCCCACTACCGCATTCCACTCCCGCACCACTCCACTGCCGCGTATTCCCCTCCTGCACCGCTCCACTACCGCGTACTCCCCTCCCGCACCGCCCCACTACCGCATTCCACTCCCGCACCACTCTACTGCCGCGTATCCCCCTCCGTACCGCTCCACTACCGCGCATTCTCCTCCTGCACCGCTCCACTACCGCAGGAATAACTTAATAAATTAAGCGCTATGCCTATAGTTATGTGTGTGTCTTTGTGGAAACGGTTATTTTTTTTTATAGATTGCTTGCCTTTTGAGTTTGTCTATCACATTTATTACCACTCCCGTTTCCCCCCACCAGATAAGGTAATACTTGTGTTAGAAGAGGCCCATGTCAAAAGTCTAATGGCCAGGATAGGAATCGAACTCGGTATCGCTCAGCTACGAGGGAGGGCTCTAACCACTAGGCTGTTGACGACTTATTGAAATATAGATAATATAAAAACGTCGTTATTTGAATTTTCACAAAACTTTTTGGCCTTTAACAATCTGTGTTGGCTTCCTCTTGCGCCAGGTATGACGGAACACGTGGAGAACCAGCTCTTGGCCATGAGCGCTCACCTCATCAAAATCCAGGGTTCCTCGACACAGGTAAGCTTCAGCAGAACCGACCTATAGCTAACTAGCCTACAGATCAAATATGAGCCGGTTTAAAACGAGAACTGTCAAGTCTCTGGGCTTGATCGACTAGGGTATCTCAGTCGAGGTCGCGTTCCGATCCGGTGGTAGATTTACCCTCGCCACGTCTCCTGGCAGCGGCCCAAGCCGAGGTCGTGTCCCTTGTGGCGCCCTTGAGCTAGCTGCCCCCCTGCCCCTCTGGCTGGAGCGCACTTGCGCTCGCCCTCTGTCCGGGTGAAGTTGTTATGGCCACTCTGGCCAACGACATATAGTCCAGATCAAAAAAAAAAAACGACTGGGTAGCACCACACTCTCACAGAATTAGCTATAGCTGAGTGTCGTGGGCCCCATCCTGGCCATTAAACTATTGACGTGAGCCCACTCCTAGCACAAGCATTAGCTTAGTTGGAGGGGCTAAAGGGAATACTAGTAATGTGATAAACAGTCATTGCTAGTACTCTTAAAAAAAAATGTGAATATTTGTGAGTGTGGATGTATGTTTGTTACTCTTTCACGCAAAAACTACTGAACGGATTTGGATGAAATTCTGAACACAGATAGTTTATAACCTGGATTAACACATTGAATACTTTATTTAAGTCTACTCGGGCGAAGTCGCGGGCAGAAGCTAGTTGTTTATATTCATGTAAGCCAACAAAGCATTCATGAATAGTCGGAATCTATATACCACCGGTTCGTTGAGTAGTGTTTTGATCGTCTTCAGCACATAACGGACGCGCCGGGGCGGCTGGTGCTGCGCGCGCCGGGCCTGTCGCGCTGCGTGCCGCTCGCCGCGCCCGCCGACGCACCGCCGGCACACGCCGACAAGACGTACGACACACACACCACACACGCACACACGCACACACACACGCGCACACACACACACGCACGCACACACACACCACGCATTATATTCAAATTATTTTTTCAGAGTTGCTGAACAAAATAAAAATTGGTACCTGCAATATTAATTCATTATCTATCTTGACAGACTGTACATAGATTATCCTCATGAAATATTTTACAGTAATACTGTTTTTATGATATTTCTTATGTTTTAGAATGATTGTATAGCAGTGATAGCCGATTGGTTAAGCACGCGTCTTGCGGGCTCCAGGCCCTGGGTTCAAACCCCGGCTCGCATCTCTGGATTTTGCGAAATCTATGTGCGGTCCATATTTCTATATTATTATCACTCGCTTACGGTGAAGGAAAACATCGTGAGGAAACCCGCATGTCTTAGAAAATCTAACCAATTTTCGAAAGACATGTGAAATCCGCCAACCCGCACTGGGCCAGCGTGGTGGATTACGGCCTAAATCCTCCTCGTAGTGAGGGGAGGCCCGTGCCCAGGAGTGGGACGTCAAAAAAGGCTTATTATATTATATTTATTTATATTTTGTCTTATTTAATTTATAATAGACGCGCGCACAAGACCTCGGTATCACAGGAGACGCATATGAACACGGAATGGCAACACATGTTCGGACAATCCCACGAGCAGCAGCCGAAAGGTAACATTTTTTCCGGTTAGATTTTTACCACTTTTGGCTAGTTATTTCCGTGAAATTAACTTTTCACAACACCATTATGGGTTCACTATATCGTCGCCATTAATATGTATGTATTAATGAAACTACGTAAATTGATTAATTACTTAGTTTATTTGTACAATATATGAGTTGCAAAACCACAGAGTAAAAAACACCGAGAGTGAGCGAGACAGGAGTAAGGTTCAGGGATACCACAATTTGATTATACAGGTTGTATCGAAAGTCCGAAATTATATTTTTGTGTGTAAAAATTTAAAGGTCCGCGTCAGCCAGGTGGACGGTTACTCTATAGGAGTCTACAGACCAAAGTCTCAATTTAACTTTCCCGGGACTCGTCGAGGGTCAAACCTCGACGTCATTATTGGTCACCATTGTCGATCCTGGTTTACAGGAGTAACAGTGGTTGGAGAGTGTGGCGGGACCAGTCCCAAAAAATATATACCAAAGACGCCGATACGCCGACACACTCGACGATTTTGTTGTCGGTTTTGTCGGCACGAAATGAGCAAATTCCTTTGGCTTCTCATAGTAATAATAATAATAATATCGCCAGACTGACACACCAACTGTATGGTCCCAAACTAAGCAACGCTTATAGTATGGACTAGAGGCGATCCCAATGACACCCGGACCAAGGCAAATTACGAAAAGGCCATTTCTGAAATTTGCCACGGCCGGAATCGAACCCGCAACCACCATGTGCAGTGAGCCGAGCGGCCTACGCTCGAACCACTGCGCCAAGCTACAGTCCCAGTCCAATCCTACTAATATTATAAATGTGAAAGTTTGTGAGTGTGGATGTATGTATGTATGTATGTTTGTTACTCCTTCACGCAAAAACTACTGAACGGATTTGGATGAAATATGGAACACAGATAGTTTATAACCGGGATTAACATATAGGATACTTTTTATCCCGATAATCCCGAAATTTTTGTTACGTTAAATAATACGCGGACGAAGTCCGTGGGCTCAGCTAGTACAAGTATATGTGTCTTACCAAGCAACGTGCTGACTTACTTAAAGGTTGCCCTGACATGCACTTTAGATTGACATGCACTTTAGATTGACATGCACTTTAGTGTGTGGACCGCTTAATAGTTGCGGCCAATAGGCCGCAACTATTAAGCGGTCCACACAGCGGTAAACTATTATTTAAGAAATAGTGACATTTTAGACGACCGCTTGGCGTAGTGGTTCAAGCGTAGGCCGCTCGGCTCACTGCACCGGGTGTTTGCGGGTTCGATTCCCATCGGGGTAAATTTCAGAAATGGCATTTTCGTAATTTGCCCTAGTCTGGGATTTTCCCCAGTCCATTGTACGGTACCCATAGTGCAAGCGTTGCTTAGTTCGGGACCATACAGTTGGTGTGTTCGTCTGGCGATATTAATTTATTTATATATCATTCTAACAGTGTCAGAGTCGGTGTCGCAGGGCGGGGCCCGCGCGGGCGGCGCGGCGGCCCCCCCCGCGGCCCCCGCGCCCCACCACTCACAGATGGGGCACAGCGCCAGCTACGTTCAATGTGAGTGCACTCAAACCACACTCAGACCCGTAGTCTGAGAGCGGTCTTGGAAATGGCATGACTAAAGCGCACTCAAGATCGCTCTCACACTTGTGATTTATTAATACGGCCCTTAGTGCATAATCAACTTTGTTTTGGGTCAGTTGTAGTTTGTAAGGTGGTAGAGACTATTTTTTTATCCCCTATCTCGGAAAGAGTATTTTTGCTCTTCGATATCTGAGTGCAAAAGCCGTTTTTATCCGCTAGAGGATAAAGTAAATTGAATTTAGGACATGGTGTGCACCACAGACTTTAAAATACTCCGCTGTGGTGTGCACTAAGTTTGTGAATTCAAAACGTCATTAAACCTATTTACTTCTGCCTCCATGGTGCCGAATCGATTATACAACCTTTTTTAATTTGTTCAAAACTCAGACTCGGAACTTTCTTGGTGTACATACCTGCTTTTTATGGTTCCGTAGTCCCTACGAGGAACCCTTATAAGATCATCCAGTCCGTCCGTCCGTCCGTCCGTCCGTCTGTCCCGACCCGTCACAGGGTCATAACTTTTACAGTTTCTGACGGATATTGATGTAATTTGGTACAAAAATACTTTAAGAGTAGATCTCACTTTCAAAAATATAAAATGTAACAAGATTACTTTTTTTTAGTTATCCTATCATGTGGGGTATCGTTGAAAAGGCCTTTTCAAATAAAATGGTGTTTTCATACAACATTTTATCATAAAAAATTCCGTTTGCGAGATTTTTAACATTTAAATTTTTAATCAAAATTTACGAAATGAATTCCGACATTTCCGACACATCAAACATTTTTCTATTGCAAAAACATTAATAAAATTATGCAGTCGAAAATGGATACATTGTTCACCAATTTCAATGGAATAACAGCAATAAATTTATATTTTATGTTAATACGTGTATTTCTTAGTATTTAATGGTGTCGATAGATGGCGGTAGAAGTATCTATACAACTTTAGTACCTATTTCAACCTGAGGTGAAATTGTTACCAGATTACTTTCAATGACTCGGAACCCTTCATTGTGCATGGCTCGACAAGCACTTGGCGATGTTTTTTTATTTGCTTTGCGCGCGCCATTTTGTTTTCACGTAACATTGTTAACAAGAAACTTGAAAACAAGTGGCAAAACCTAAAATTTGTGATTCTAGCGACGAGGAAGTTTTATTTGACGCCATCAAAATTGACTGAAACTGTTAATAATGCGTGAAAAAGTATCTTGTGATTGTAAATGTTTTTTTGTTGCATTTAGTCATTTCCTAGCAGCGGTGGGATAAAAGTTACGCGTTGCACTCGAGTGCATAGATTTTTCACCTCGTGCTCTTTTGATTACCTCGCTTGCTCGGTCATCAAAATTGAGCACGGTTAAAATACAACTTTTCATTACTCATACTCGGAAAGTAGGTCTGAAGTCGCCTGAGGAGCGGGTTGAAAGTAATACTTTTCGGCCCTAGGGAGAATCGCTTTCAACTGACAGCTGTCAAATTATTAAAAAAAACTAGTTCCATTTTCACATTTCTATGGAACCATGTTCCAACTTTTTCTACAGTCATTCAATTACAGCGCGATGTAAAATTGAAATAACATAAAGTTAAGAATTAATTAAATAATATATATTTTAAATTCAAATCATTTATTTTGTTTAGGCCTACGGGGGCACTTACAAATTGTCAATTTACATATTTTTTTCCTTATATCTACAACCGGATCGGAACGCGACCTCGACTGAGAAGATCCGGCAAGAAGCTCAGCGGGCTTGTCTTTTTACATGTCATTTTTTTTTTAAATCGCCAGTTGCTTATTTTTAATAATTACAAAGGGTAGTACTTAGATATTAATATAATTATTAAAATAGCTTCAGTGTGTTGCCTTTTGATGTTATCAAGAATTATAAAAAATAACTTAATTATGATATAGTTTCTTTAAAATAACATAGATTTGGGCAAAATATTTAAAGATGAAAATGAAAAATAAGGGCTAAATAATAAAGTTGACCAGCCAATGAAAATAAAAACAAAAAAATAGGCGGCAATCCGACCTTAATTTTTTTTTCGAGTTGTAGAGTATCATACTTCCTTGTATTATTTCTTTAGCCAATTCCTGTTTTTATGTTTACTTTCCTTGTATTCGTAATGAAAAGCACAGTGTTTACCTTGGGTGAAAGATTTATTTTGTCCCTCGATCTATTGGCGCCAAACCATGTCTCGGGCCAAAATAAGTTACATTCACCCCTTGTGTAACAATATACTATTGCACTCTTGTATAACTAATAACTATTACAGCTCGTACGAGTTGGCTCGACCGGGTAGTACCCCCTCCTCACAGAAGATCGGTATTAAGCAGCTATTATAGCTGCGTTTCGTACGATGTGTGAGAGAGTCAGGAGCCAAACCTCCCCCGCTCCCCCTCAGGTGGGCAACGAGCGAGCAATGCTAATGGTATTGCAAGCATCTATAGGCTAAGGATACTTCTTAACATCAGGCGGATCGTACGCATGTTTGCCGAGTTTGTATTATTTTTTTATAATTCGCAGACAGCATGGCCCCGTGCCGCGTCGAACTGAGAGACCTGACAACCAGGATGCAGCAGAAATATCAAAAATCCTTGAGGTAAATCGAAATTATGGATATAAACATAGATTGTCTGTGATTAATGAACAAATAATATAGGTATGGGATCAGTATGTGAAACATTAAGACTCGTATTAATAAATCAATCTTTAATCTGAGAGCGATCTTGCAAACTCCGAAAGCGCATTCAAGACCGCTCTCAGATATGTGATTGATCGATTAATACCGACGAAAAAGTGATCCGTTTGGATCGCCGTCTGACGTCTACAGCACTTTTTGGAAGGAAATTCCTTAACGCGGTGGGAAAAGCGCTATGCCTCTTGTTCTGTTATATACGGGTTTGTATGTGTCTGTAATAAAACAGTTATCACTTAAGGGGCTATGGCCAGAAAAATGAATATCAGTTTTGGCCTATCTGACACTCGCGTTCGCTAGCCACGTCATTACGTCGGCACTACGGAAATCTATGGAGCAGTCTAAATAGTTATTTTTTAACAGAATTAAAAATATGGATGAAGTTCTCAGTTCAGTTGTTTTTTATGTATGTTACCTCAGATCTCCGTCATTTATAAACCAATTTGAAAGAATATTTATTTATTTGATATTTTTTATTATTTATATTATTATTTATTGATACTTGTAGGACCCATATAAATTTCACCAAAATCGGTTCAGTAGTTTGGGAGATGGACTATTTACGGTTACCAGCAATTCAATACGTAGTTTACCATTAAAAACATGACCAAAACTTTATAAAAAAAATATCGATTCCAATAAAACTGGGTGCGCTAAATAAAACGCTAGAAATTTGGAGGTCCCTAATTTGGAGTCAGTGTCAATTCAAGTAAGTAGGAGTTGGTAGGTACCTAAGAAGCTGTCCTAACGTAAAGATTCCACCAGCGCAGCGACTCCATATGACATAAATTGTCATTTCTAGCTTTTTAATGCAGGTTTTATTGAAGTCAGTTCTATTTTTTTTATCATTCCTTAGTCGCCTATTACATCAAAAATTTGGGCGTCAAGTATACTGATTCCATGTGCCCGCGACATAGTCGAAGTAAAGATGTTCCGTTTAAAAAAACCAGGTAATAAGTCTTAAAACACAAAGGCAATTGCAAATTGAAATATGCCGAAAAATTGTATTTTCTCAAATTCGGTAGTTAGCTAGATTAGAAACCGATAGTAAGGTCGGTCGTCTGTCATCTTGGAATCCAAAATTTACGTCATAATCGTAATCGGCACGCCAAAAACCTAGAAAATTATACCCATATGCCAGATTTTCCAAAATATTATATAATAGTCCGCAACTTGGGATTAAAAAATTCTCATAATTATACTTCATAAAATATAGCTTGATCTCTGCGACAACTGTCAGTAAAATCACGCCTATGAAGTCTTGAATTTCATAATAGTACAAACAGTACCTGTCAATGTCATACTTTATGGGCATGCCGATCTAATTAGTGATGGGCGATGAATCATCGTGACCACAGACGATATTTGAAATAAAACTTAATTTATCTTTTAATTTTATTGTATATTTTAATATCATAACATTATTTACACTTGTGCATACTGGATCTAAAATAATAGTGAGTAAATAAAATCTAATTTCGGGAGCGGGACGTCCGATTTGATAATATTTGCGAACAAGAGTTTATAATTAATTTACAAGATTGTTTTAGCGATTCAGAAACTGATCCAGACATGGATTTGGGTTGTACTCCTTTAAGAGAATAAATGTCATTTTATATTAAAATATTAGTTTTTAGCATTGCAAGAAACGTCCATTAATTTCTATCGACATTTTTTGATATCCCCACAACCCTATAAATATCACTTTGACTTAAGTCGCAGATATCAATATTAGTCATGGCATCTCTTTATGACTCATTATATTATTGCAGAGCTCAGTGGGATGGAAATGAAATCTATACAAATAAATAAAATTGGAGTGTCTGTTTGTAATATCAAAATAACACCTTTTCACTAAATGCATATGAAAGTACATACGACAACTATAAAAAAAACGTGTTTTAAAAAAAAATTGTCTGTCTGTCTGTCTTTCTGTCTGTCTGTGTGTTTGTTCCCAGTAATCTCCGAAACGGCTGGACCGATTTTGACGGGACTTTCACTGGCAGATAGCTGATGTTATAAGGAGTAACTTAGGCTACTTTAATTTTAGAAAAACAATTAGGGTTCAGCGTATAAAAATAAAAACACATGAAATCACAAATAAAAAAAACATGAAATCAAAGAGTATCTCCGAAACGGCTGGACCAATTTTGACGGGACTTTCACTGGTAGATAGCTGATGTTATAAGCAGGTTAATTAATTTTAGAAAAAAAATGGGTCCTGTCACGCGGGCTCAGAACGCGGGAGCGGGCTTTTTGTTAAGTTAAATTCCACGCGGACGAAGTCGCGGGCTCAGCTAGTATATAATACATTTAGTTAGTAAATTTATTTGACTCATAAAGGAACGAAAAATTACAAGAGAGTGACAATTGATCTTCTTAAACAATTGACAGAGAATAAATCCAGAAAAACAAATCAAATATGAAATTTAAATAAAACCTTATTTTATTTCTAACAATCAAGCTATGTTTTATGAAGTATAGTACTCCTAGTTTTCGCTTCTTCCTATATCTATGGTTCCCCAGATAATTTGGTCATGTCACTCTGTCCGAGCGCCCGACGTCACAGTCCTTTTATTCAGAGGCTAGAAGGCTGCAAACTGGCGCTAAAATGGATTTTTGGTACCGCTACAAAACTGTGTTTAAATATTGAAAGCAATATAATTATAGGGTAGGTTACCAGTTTTAAAAAATAAATCCCATTTACTAAATATTGCCGATTGGTTAAGCCCGCGTCTTGCGGGCTATCAGGTCTCGGGTTCAAACCCCGGCTCGAACCTCTGGATTTTTCGAAATCTATGTGCGAATCATAATTTCTATATTATGATTATCACTTGCTTACGGTGAAGGAAAACATCGTGATGAAACCTGCATGTCTTAGAGGATTTAACCAATTTTCGAAAAACATGTGAAATCCGCCAACCCGCACTGGGCCAGCGTGGTGGATTATGGCCTGAATCCCTCTCGTGTTGAGGGGAGGCAAGTGCCCAGAAGTGGGACGTCAAAAGGGCTAAAACTATTATTTATATTATATTACTAAATATTGAGCTCCGCAATGGCCTTTTTCACGTAATCACCTCTAACTGGTGGTATTTTAAATTATTCGAATTGATATCGGACACGGATAAGATCACTTACACGTCTGTGTTAGTGCCAAATTAAAATTTACTTTGAATATTTTTTCATGTCATTTTATTGTTGTATGTTATGACATATTCGATTACGTCATACGAATATGTCATACGATTATTAACATACAAATAAATAAATATCGCCAGACGAACACACCAACTGTATGGTCCCAAACTAAGCAACGCTTGTACTATGGGTACCATACAATGGACTGGGGATGATCCCAGTGTCACCCAGACTAGGGAAAAATACGAAGAGGCCATTTTCGAAATTTACCCTGTCGGGAATCGAACCCGCAACCACACGATGCAGTGAACCCAGCGGCCTACGCTCGAACCACTGCGCCAAGCGGCGGCCAAATTATATTTTTTTGTACATTTTAAATAGTCAAAAATATAAGTTGACTTTTAAAATACCTCTTCCCCCTGAACGACGTTATAAATAAACAATGATAATAATATAAAATATAATTAATAAATCATTAATAAAATAACCATTTCGTTAAGTAATATTCAAAAGCAATGTCTACTGAAATACATGTCTTTAAATAAACGTATGTTTTCTCATAATGTCTCCCTTCGCCGTTCAGCAAGTGAAAATTTACGTTGGAAATTATATGGAAATAGAATAATGAACTTTAAAAAAAATACTGAAAATCTGTCAAATTACTACGATATACAAGTACATATAGTATCGGACTCGCACTTGAAATATTTTTTATTTGACCAAAGGAGTTTCCACTCTCTCCGTTTACGTATTGGTTACGACGAATTTATTTAAATTCAGATCTGAAAAAAATCGGCATAGGTCCGACCTCGATGACGTCCGCAGACGAATGAGCTAGTTAGAATATGACAGTGATGCAATGACTTCATGTATAGAAAATATGAGATGACACTAGTGACCGCGCGCTCGGAAGTAAACCACATAAGCGCTAAACAATATTTCTTTGGTTATTAACAAAACTAGGGAATGGATTAAATTTTTTCTTATAAGCGATCCTAGATATTATCATTTACTATGTTTTAAAAAAATATCGTCATCTAATTCGTAATAATATCGTGGATGAAATGAAAATAAAAAGCAATAACAGCCAACTTTGGATTTTTTTTCTATCGAGGAAATTTCACTTAATCGTGTTTTCCTATATATGTAATCCTAGTTAATATTCTTGAATAACACATATCTGAAAATAAGCTTCTTAATCTATAAAATGATAGAAATATTTCGAATTAAAAACCCAAAAATTGCGACTGCCTCTTCTTAAGCTAAAATTAAGTTCTTTGAGATAGATCTGGCTTCAAGTTTTTTAGTAATGAATGATTGAATTTAGTAAAGTGAGTGTCCTGGCAGGAGCCGCGAAGACCCCGCGGAGGGCGAGGCGGAGCCCCCGGCGCCCGCGGGCTGGCGCCCCGGGAACCAGCTGCTGGCCTACTTGCACGAACATAAGTATGTATCAGCAGATTCTTCACTCAGCGACAACTGTTATAGTACATTGTTACCCTAGGGGTGAAGGTAACAACATAAGTCTTGCACCCGAGGTAAACACTGTGCTTTTCATTACGAATACTAGGAAAGTAAAAATATAAACAGGAATTAGCTAAAGAAATAATACAAATAAGTATGAACATTACTCTCTAACTGGAAAAAAACAAATGAAGATCGGATTGCCGCCTATTTGGTTTTTTTTCGTGGGTCGGCCAACTTCATTTTTAGCCATTATTTTTTCTTTAAATATTTTGCCCAAATCTGATATTTTTAAGATATTGTTGAAACTAAATTATAATTATTACTAAAATGTAAAAAAGTTGGAACATGGTTCCATAGAAATGTGAAAATGGAACTAGTTTTTTTTAATAATTTGACAGCTGTCAGTTGAAAGCGATTCTCCCTAGGGCGGAAAAGTATTACTTTCAACCCGCTCCTCAGGCAACTTCAGACCTACTTTCAGAGTATGAGTAATGAAAAATAATTTACGACCTTTGCGACGACACAATATAGTGCATTTTAGCTCGCACAGCGCTGCGTGCCTACCATTAAATTCAGCCCACGCTCACACACATATTTTATGAACATTAAACAATATCATTCAAATAAGTAAATTGTGGCAATTACATCAAAAATAACAAAAGAGTCCTGGCTATACATTGCAAACGGAAATCAACCTACAATCACTAACACTAGGGTAGATTTTGGTCTGTACTAGTAGTATGTATAAACTATTCTGAATAACTATACCCAATTATATGTGTGCACAACTCCCCCCCGCCCCCAGGGCCAGCGTGAACCAGCTGGTGACGCTGCCGGCCACCCGCAGCCTGTTCGGCTCGTGCTCGGACGACGGGTCCGTGCGGCTGTGGGACGCCGCGCGCCTGCAGGGCCACGCGCACGTCAACAGGTAGCTTTGCCCTGGCAATGATGATTTAAGGCGCCCCATATACGGCGCGATGCAAAGCGATCGAAATGACGAAACTAATTACTAAAACAGACAGACTCCTTCTATTATCGATACAACTTATTTAGATCGTAATGTTGGTGGTTGACAAGTCGAGGGTGAATAGTGGCTCCTTCTTCCATATTATTATCATTTTGCAATGGGTTTCAGGATGGTATCGCTCGAATCGATCGATTAATTTTCCATGACACTGTTATTTTTCAATAGAATTCCATAAAAAAAGGAGATTGCATGGCTCTATGTACCTTTAAGGGTTCCTTGCCTGAAATTGAATAATATAACCCTGATAGGATCACTTTGTTGTCTGTCTGTCTGTCAAGACCGTTTTTTATGTATGTTCACCTGTTGCTCCGTCAATTGTGGACCAATTTTGTTTGAAAAGATATACTCTCCAGGTGATCCCATAGAAATTTCATCAAAATTGGTCCAGTTGTTTGAGACATATGTACAGTTTACGGTTACCTGCAATCCTACTAATATTATAAATGTGAATGTTTGTGAGTGTGGATGTATGTATGTATGTATGTTTGTTACTCCTTCACGCAAAAACTACTGAACGGATTTGGATGAAATTTGGAACACAGATAGTTTATAACCGGGATTAACATATAGGATACTTTTTATCCCGATATTCTCGAAATTTTTGTTATGTTAAATAATACTACGCGGACGAAGTCCGTGGGCACAGCCAGTTATATATATAGGTAGAACTAAAAAAAACCGGGTGCTCTAAAAAGCTAAAACTAACTAGAAACCTTGTAATTTATTTCATTTGGTGTCGGCACCAATTCAAGCAAGTAGGGGTAGGTAGGTACCTTCTTTTTTTCTTTTTTTTTTTGTTGTCGAGGAGGAAATCTTCAAAAGATCCCCAGGTCTCTTGTGGGAGAGGCCTGGGGTATGTGGGATTTTTACCCACTAAAACCTCCCCGGTGGCCGCCTAGGGGTAGGTAGGTACCTAAGATGTAGTCCTAACGTGGTGTAAAGATAGGGGCACCGACTCCAAATGAAATCAATTATAAGGTCCCTGGTTATTTCTGGCTTTTCAGTGCACCCAGGGTTTTTTTTTAATTGGTTTATTATTATTTTTTATTGATTTTAAATATCTTGGTTCGTTACTCCAGCATGACGGTGAAGTTGACCGTGACATAAAACGGCGAATCAATGCAGGATGGCAGAAGTGGAGACAAGTTACCAGCACTACATGCGACCCAAGGATGCCAATTAAAATTAAGGGAAAAATCTACAAATCGATTATAAGACCGGTAATCATGTACGGCTCGGAATGCTGGGCGGCTAAAGTGCGGGAAGAGAAACGTCTCCACTCTGCTGAGATGCGAATGTTGAGATGGATGTGTGGAGTGACGCGAATGGATAAGGTGAAGAATGTGTATATAAGAGGTAGTGTCAGGGTAGCGCCAATAACAGATAAAGTGAGAGGTAGGAGGCTGGAATGGTTTGGACACGTGATGAGAAGGGATGAGAAGCATGTGACTAAACGAGTGATGAATATGAATGTGGATGGATACAGTGCGAGAGGAAGGCCCAAGAAAAGATGGATGGATTGTATTAAGAAGGATATGAACGAGGTTGGAGTGGATGTGAGTATGACGGGAAAGCGCGATGTATGGAAGGAAAAGACATACTGCGCCGACCCCAGATAATGGGAAAAGGTAAGGCAGATGATGATTATTTTTTATTGTCGGATGTAGTTACGGCCCGTTTGTTCCAGGTCCAAGGCGATGTACAACAGGAACGCGGGTCCGGTGGTGTCGCTGGCGGCGTGCGAAGGCGGCCAGTCGCTCGTCGCCGCCACGCACGAGGCACTATTCGTACTAAGGCACTCCCAACACATTCATTTTAACTTCTCGACATATCTATACAAATAAATAAAATTGGAATGTCTGTTTGTAATATCAAAATAACACCTTTTCACTAAATGCATATGAAAGTACATACGACACCGATAGCAAAAACGCGATTTAAAAAATTTTTACTGTCTTACTGTCTGTATGTTTGTTCCGGCTATCTCCGAAACGGCTGGACCGATTTTGACGGGCCTTTCACTGGCAGATAGCTGATGTTATAAGGAGTAACTTAGGCTACTTTTATTGTAGAAAAACCAGAACGCGGGAGCGGTTAAGTTAAATTCCAAGCGGACGAAGTCGCGGGCTCAGCTTGTTTTGAAAAACTATTTTACGGATTTTATGGCGTTTATTGACTTTTTTATGTTCGAGAAAATTGTACTAGTACATTGGGGTACACAAGGGGTGAATGTAACTTATTTTGGCCCGAGATGTGGTTTGGCGCCTGCGCGTAGCGAGGGCGCTAATAGATCGAGGGATAAAATAAGTCTTTCACCCGAGGTAAACACTGTGCTTTTCATTACGAATACAAGGAAAGTAAAATTAAAAACAGGAATTGGCTAAAGAAATAATACAAGGTATAAAGTATGAACAATACTCTACAGCTCGAAAAAAAAAGATCGGATTGCCGCCTATTTTGTATTTTTTTTTCGTTGGCCGGCCAACTTATTTATTTAGCCATTATTTTCTTTTATTATTTTTCATTTTTCATTATTTTTTACTTTCCTTGTATTCGTAATGAAAAGCACAGTGTTTACCTCGGGTGAAAGGCTTATTTTGTCCCTCGAAGGTAGGCGCCCTCGCTACGGGCGCTAACCCCGTCTCGGGACTAAATAAGTTACTTTCATCCCTGGGGTTACAATGTACTATTACTGGCAGGGTGGACACGGGGTCGTCGCGCCTGACGCTGTCGCAGGGGCGGCAGCTGGAGGGGGGCGCGGGGGCGGGTGGGGCGGGGGGCGGCGCGTGCGTGGCGTGCGCGTGCGGCGGCGCGGGCTCCCCGCACGCGGGCGTCATCTCGTACGCCACGCTGCGCGCCACCATCTTCGGCTGGGACCTGCGCGCGCCGGGTACCGCTGCACATTTCAATAATTACTTCATTAAACCCCGTATTCATAAATTCATCTCAAATCTTGAGTTCCAATCCAAAGACAACACCATGCTCTGTGCAACTTAATTTTGTAATTCTAAAACGATCGTCTTTGTGGGACAGTTGAAGTACAAAGGTTTTGTGGACTTATGAATTCTGTCAACAGCTGTCTCCTTGTAACACCTATTGGGTTTCAAGTTTCCTCCAAAGCTGATAGTTTTAGAATTACAAAGTTAAGTTTTGATCAAATAGTATACCCTTTCTGTTTCAACCTGTATAATTAATACTGTTAAGGAAATTTAATTAGTTTTGTTCAATTGTATTTGTAGAATGTTCTTTGTTTATTTTATGATTTTTTTGTTTGTGCTCTATTGATTGATTTGTTTTTATTACTATTAAATAAGATTTCTTTTAGATTTTACTATCGTTATGTGTACCACTTTAGTTTTTTTTTATGTATATTTCGCAGCCAACTGGCTTAATTCGCCGTTCAATCAACAGCCTAGCCACTTTACTAAACAGTGCCGTTCAACTAGTGGCCTAAATGATATTCAGCCGTATCGTCTACCGTCGTGTACGGTAATAGTACAACATTTAATAAACTGGCTGGCTAATGCTTAGGCACCTGGTTGACATTTAAGTACTACAAAACTTTTTCAAAATACTACCCACCAGAGC